>BSQZ01000023.1:777500-1260000 GCA_033239005.1 Lamellibrachia satsuma
TTTGTAAAGAAGACATGTCAACAAAGCCATATTAAAGTACTAGTCATTTAATTATGTCATGTGACTTTGTTCGCCAATTTACCCGAATCCATTAGAGGCAAATAACAATAATTATATGAGATTAACTCCCAATAATTCTAGTGGTGAAGACTTGTTGTCAGTTTGCAGTGATCTATGCAGCTTGAAGATTGTGTGATCTGCTGCGTATAAAATGTGTCCCCGTCTTGTGTGAGTGCATAACGGGTGCTTGCCTCCTTCAGACTTGCGTCTCGAGGTAGCCGCCTTTATAAAACACTCCCCTTCCTAGTAATCCTGCAGCTTCACTTCGCCAGAGTCACAGCTCAATGGAGCGGCGATATTAATAACACAGTTCATTTGTCATGATATCACAGAGACATCTAGTGACTAGAAATGTGATTAACGACTGTCATTTTGGAGGCAGATTATGGAGGCCCTGCCACCAATCAGGGCAAGCATGTCAGAACTGGTAGACATTAATGTCTCCATCATAAATAACTAATGATTATTTATGTTTTTCCGTATTGTTCTTCTTTTTTACTAGTAGTCTGGTGAATGGTAGAATTATTCGTGGTATTTCTTGGGTGCACTTGCACTTGATAGATACTCCACTATCTCAAGTGATTAGCCATTGAGGACGTACCTTTGGGGTCTAATGTTGAACACACACAGCAGTCCCAACAGTCTGGCTTCAACAGTTGACCCAAAGATGGCACTCTCGCAAAATATGATTTTTATTTTTTATCTTCCAAGCATTTGCCATTTAAAATCACAGTAAACAGAATTGCAGTATACTAGTGCTACGTGTCCAACATTATGTGGGTAGCTCTGACTGACATCTTATAGTATTCATAACATCAGTTGATAAATAAGATTTGAAAGAGCATAAGAAATTCTGTACAAAAAGGTGGTGTGTGTATCACATGTGGCTAATGACCTCGCCTGAGATTCCTCAAACATGGTTTGATTAATGCACCTTTGTCATTGAAACAGTGGCCCCTGTCTGAGTCTGTTATCGATACTTGCAGAGAAATCCTGATATTTCATCCTGTAATCTCAACGAAAATTGGAACTGACAATCACTATGGAGTAAGAGAACGGTTGTTACTATGTTTCCTTGTGGTCATAGCCACTGACTGACTCAGACTGACTTAATCTGTCTGTCTCCTCTAGGCCTGTCTAATCAGCTTTGTGGTTTGAGGCTGTGTCTAGCCAGTGGATAATGGGCCAGTGGATAATGGGCCAGTGGATAATGGGCCAGTGGATAATGGGCCAGTGTTGTCTATAGACCATTGACCCAGCAATAGAGGGTTCTTAGATTAGTATGAAGTCATTTCTGTGGGGGTGGGGTAGATAGTGCTGCCTTCTGGTGTTTAGTCACTGTTTATTATCTCAACTAGATAATTTTGTGTGTCCCACCCTAGTATTTGACAAAAATTTGAATGTAAAAAGCTATGTATAAAATTTGTTCTCTAAAAATTGCCGTAATTAAATATGCTAATGTTTCTCTTTTTCTATCATGCTAGTTTACCTTTGTGAAACAGCTTTGCCAAGTATTATTTTAGTTAGACTTCTGCCTCATTTTCTTCCATCTCTTTTGTATAAGTAGTCGTACATTTGGCAAGGACATGTACTGACTGAGAAGAAAGGCTGAGCCCTCAATGAAAACAAACCACCGGCACAAATATCCAACCACCGGTCACAAACCACCGGTCACAAATATCCAACCACCGGTCACAAACCACCGCTCACAAATATCCAACCACCGGTCACAAACCACCGCTCACAAATATCCAACCACCACTCACAAATATCCGACCACCGCTCACAAATATCCAACCACCGGTCACAAACCACCGCTCACAAATATCCAACCACCGGTCACAAACCACCGCTCACAAATATCCAACCACCGCTCACAAATATCCGACCACCGTTCACAAACCACCGCTCACAAATATCCAACCACCGCTCACAAATATCCAACCACCGCTCACAAACCACCGCTCACAAATATCCAACCACCGGTCACAAACCACCGCTCACAAATATCCAACCACCGCTCACAAATATCCAACCACCGCTCACAAATATCCAACCACCGCACACAAATATCCAACCACTGGTCACAAATGTCCAACCACTGGTCACAAACCACCGGTCACAAATATCCAACCACCGCTCACAAATATCCAACCACCGGTCACAAACCACCGCTCACAAATATCCAACCACCGGTCACAAACCACCGCTCACAAATATCCAACCACCGGTCACAAACCATCTCTCACAAATATCCAACCACCGCTCACAAATATCCATGCACTGTTCACAAACCACCGCTCACAAATATCCAACCACTGGTCACAAACCGCTGGTCACAAATGTCCAACCAGCAGTCTGTAACCACCAGAAAAATGACATTTATCTCAATGAAGTTTTATGGTACGAGATAGTGCAGGACTTAATTGTGCCGCCCCATATGTCACTTGTTAAGCCGTCTGTCAGCTGCCTACTTCCTGGAACAAGTCGCATTCTCTGACGATTCCATGGGTGGGTTTTTTGCAGCTGTTCACAACGAACATCATTTTGTGTTGTAGGAGTTGGATTGTCTGGACATCTGTCTCATCAGAGACACGCGCACGGGCAGACAGTCTCGCCTGCCAAAGGTCAGTCTCAGGTCAAGGTCGTAGCACTGAATCATCAAGGTTATAGTGATGAGACAAACGTAGTCATGTCTGAAAAAATGTTTAAGCTGGACAACAAGAGTAGTTGTTTGTGCAGGATCGATGCTGAATAACATACATGGGAGGTGTAGAACTTTGTTTGCAACAGGTGCTATGTAATAATAATATGTAATAATAATATATAATAATAATATGTAATAATAATATATAATAATAATATGTAATAATAATATGTAATAATAATATATAATAATAATATATAATAATAATATGTAATAATAATATGTAATAATAATATGTAATAATAATATGTAATAATAATATGTAATAATAATATATTAATTAATGCCACATGTTGAGGGGGTGGTGGTCTGAACCAATACTTTGAGAACTGATGTCCCATGCCATGTGTTGAAGGGGTGATGGTCTGAACCAATACTTTGAGAACTGATGTCCCATGCCATGTGTTGAGGGGGTGATGGTCTGAACCAATACTTTGAGAACTGATGTCCCATGCCATGTGTTGAGGAGGTGGTGGTCTGAACCAATACTTTGAGAACTGATGTCCCATGCCATGTGTTGAGGGGGTGGTGGTCTGAACCAATACTAAGCACTATACGTTGTTTGAACTTTGAGAACTAATGTCCCACGACACGTGTTGAGGGGGTGGTGGTCTGAACCAATACTTTGAGAACTGATGTCCCACGCCACATGTTGAGGGGGTGGTGGTCTGAACCAATACTTTGAGAACTGATGTCCCATGCCATGTGTTGAGGGGGTGGTGGTCTGAACCAATACTAAGCACTATACGTTGTTTGAACTTAGAGAACTGATGTCCCATGCCACGTGTTGAGGGGGTGGTGGTCTGAACCAATACTTTGAGAACTGATGTCCCATGCCATGTGTTGAGGGGGTGGTGGTCTGAACCAATACTAAGCACTATACATTGTTTGAACTTAGAGAACTGATATCCCATGCCATGTGTTGAGGGGGTGGTGGTCTGAGCCAATACTAAGCACTATACATTGTTTGAACTTTGAGAACTAATGTCCCACGCTACGTGTTGAGGGGGTGATGGTCTGAACCAATACTAAGCACTATACATTGTTTGAACTTTGAGAACTAATGTCCCACGACATGTGTTGAGGGGGTGATGGTCTGAACCAATACTAAGCACTATACATTGTTTGAACTTTGACAACTAATGTCCCACGACACGTGTTGATGGGGTGATGGTCTGAACCAATACTAAGCACTATACATTGTTTGAACTTTGACAACTAATGTCCCACGACACGTGTTGATGGGGTGATGGTCTGAACCAATACTAAGCACTATACATTGTTTGAACTTTGACAACTAATGTCCCACGCCACGTGTTGAGGGGTGATGGTCTGAACCAATACTAAGCACTATACATTGTTTGAAATTAGAGAACTAATGTCCCATGCCACGTGTTGAGGGGGTGATGGTCTGAACCAATACTAAGCACTATACGTTGTTTGAACTTTGAGAACTAATGTCCCACGCCATGTGTTGAGGGGGTGGTGGTCTGAACCAATACTAAGCACTATACATTGTTTGAACTTAGAGAACTAATGTCCCACGCCATGTGTTGAGGGGGTGATGGTCTGAACCAATACTAAGCACTATACATTGTTTGAACTTTGAGAACTGATATCCCAAGCCACGTGTTGATGGAGTGGTGGTCTGAACCAATACTAAGCACTATACATTGTTTGAAATTAGAGAACTAATGTCCCACGCCACGTGTTGAGGGGGTGATGGTCTGAACCAATACTAAGCACTATACGTTGTTTGAACTTTGAGAACTAATGTCCCACGCCATGTGTTGAGGGGGTGGTGGTCTGAACCAATACTAAGCACTATACATTGTTTGAACTTAGAGAACTAATGTCCCACGCCATGTGTTGAGGGGGTGATGGTCTGAACCAATACTAAGCACTATACATTGTTTGAACTTTGAGAACTGATATCCCAAGCCACGTGTTGATGGAGTGGTGGTCTGAACCAATACTAAGCACTATACATAGTTTGAACTTTGAGAACTAATGTCCCACGCCACGTGTTGAGGGGGTGGTGGTCTGAACCAATACTAAGCACTATACATCGTTTGAACTTTGAGAACTAATGTCCCACGCCACGTGTTGAGGGGGTGGTGGTCTGAACCAATACTAAGCACTATACATCGTTTGAACTTTGAGAACTAATGTCCCACGACACGTGTTGAGGGGGTGGTGGTCTGAACCAATACTAAGCACTACCCGTTGTTTGAACTTTGACAACTAAAGTCCCATGCCACGTGTTGAGGAGGTGGTGGTCTGAACCAATACTAATCACTACCCGTTGTTTGAACTTAGAGAACTAATGTCCCACGCCACGTGTTGAGGGGGTGGTGGTCTGAACCAATACTAAGCACTATACGTTGTTTGAACTTACAGATCTAATGTCCCACGCCACGTGTTGAGGGGGTGGTGGTCTGAACCAATACTAAGCACTATATGTTGTTTGAACTTAGAGAACTAATGTCCCATGCCACGTGTTGAGGGGGTGGTGGTCTGAACCAATATTAAGCACTATACGTTGTTTGAACTTAGAGAACTAATGTCCCACGCCATGTGTTGAGGGGGTGGTGGTCTGAACCAATACTAAGCACTATATGTTGTTTGAACTTTGAGAACTTATGCGGTGACCCCTAGTTCACTCAGACACATGTACGCACATATACAAACAAGTATGTGTGCACATATACAAACAAGTATGCGTGCACATACACAAACAAGTATGTGTGCACATGCTCACTGCTTCTGCAACAGATTCTTTGTTCCTTTCCATTGAATTGAATCACCACTAATTGTTGTTTATTGGGTAACAGATTATTGTGCTGTGATTTAATAAGTTCACCAGATATAACATAATCATATTTGGAAGCATGTTCACAATTAGTTCGCTCTGATGCCTCCTTCCAGCGTCTGCTCATAGATGTCCACTGGCCACTGTTAATTCCTTTCAGTGGCTGGAGGAGGAATTAATTTCCAGTAAATGACCATATCCACATGAACAGTTCTTTATGTTCTTTATAACTGATGAGTATTGGAGTGTCCAGGGTCTGGTCATCAGCAATGGAAGGATTCCTTATTCATTTCAATATCGATCTCATCTCCTGTTGCTCTCTCTAACCCACATGCCAGTTGGTCCTCATAACTCAAAGGTTTTGATAAAATACAACAAAAGAGCATTAAGGAATCCTGCTACTTAATTGAAATTATAATGTACCTACTGTGTACAATTTCTTATTTTCAAATATAATAATACATCATGGAGACCAGTCTGCTGGTTGATTATCTCTACATTTTGGTGCTGGATAATTCAACATAAAAAATGTTGCTCTATTCAGTAATTTGTGATTTGACACCTGTCTATATGTAATGTCAACCATGTTTGGTGACAGGACCAGCACCTGTTGTCTACATGTAATGTCAACCATGTTTGGTGACAGGACCAGCACCTGTTGTCTACATGTAATGTCAACCATGTTTGGTGACATGACCAGCACCTGTTGTCTACATGTAATGTCAGCCATGTTTGGTGACAGGACCAGCGCCTGTTGTCTACATGTAATGTCAGCCATGTTTGGTGACAGGACCAGCGCATGTTGTCTACATGTGATGTCAGCCATGTTTGGTGACAGGACCAGTGCCTGTTGTCTACATGTGATGTCAGCCATGTTTGGTGACACGACCAGCGCCTGTTGTCTACATGTAATGTCAGCCATGTTTGGTGACAGGACCGGCGCCTGTTGTCTACATGTAATGTCAGCCATATTTGGTGACAGGACCAGCGCCTGTTGTCTACATGTAATGTCAGCCATGTTTGGTGACAGGACCAGCGCCTGTTGTCTACATGTAATGTCAGCCATGTTTGGTGACAGGACCAGCACCTGTTGTCTACATGTAATGTCAACCATGTTTGGTGACAGGACCAGCGCCTGTTGTCTACATGTAATTTCAGCCATGTTTGGTGACAGGACCAGCACCAGTTGTCTACATGTAATGTCAACCATGTTTGGTGACAGGACCAGCGCCTGTTGTCTACATGTAATGTCAGCCATGTTTGGTGACAGGACCAGCGCCTGTTGTCTACATGTAATGTCAGCCATGTTTGGTGACAGGACCAGCACCTGTTGTCTACATGTAATGTCAGCCATGTTTGGTGACAGGACCAGCACCTGTTGTCTACATGTAATGTCAGCCATGTTTGGTGACAGGACCAGCACCTGTTGTCTACATGTAATGTCAGCCATGTTTGGTGACAGGACCAGCACCTGTTGTCTACATGTAATGTCAACCATGTTTGGTGACAGGACCAGTGCCTGTTGTCTACATGTAATGTCAACCATGTTTGGTGTCAGGACCAGCGCCTGCGTGACCTCGTGTCCATGGGGTGTCAGGAGACGTCCCTGGAAGACAAGATGTTGACAATAGTTCACAGCACAGACACTGTCAATGTCTCCTACACCAACTTCGCAGCCAACTCTCGCGAGGTCGCACGAGTAAGTATCTCATCTGTTTGTATCGACTGAATCTCTCGGCCTTTATCAGTGGTCTGATGTCGCTATGTGCATGTGTCACATGACAAAGGTCGTGACATAATTTATCTATTTTGGCAACATGCGGCATCAGTGTGTTTGCACCTATAAAATTGTAAAAAAAAAAGGTCTTGGGACTCAATACTTGAGTGGCTTCGTTGTCCACTTCCTTGTCTACTTTCTTGTCCTTCTTCACTTCTTGTCCATTTTCTTGTCTACTTGTCCACTTTCTTTTCAACATCTTTGTCCATTTTCTTGTCCACATCTTTTTCCACTTCCTTGTCCACTTCTCGTCCACAGCATTGTCCATTTCCTTGTCTACTTTCTTGTCCACATCCTTGTCCATTTCCTTGTCCACTTCCTCGTTCCCTTCATTGTCCATTTCCTTGTCCACTTGTCTGCATCCTTATTCCCTTCCTTGTCCACTTCTTCATCCCCTTCCTTGTCCACTTGTCAATTTCCTTGTCTACTTCCTTGTCTGCATCCTTGTCCACTTCCTTGACCATATTTTTCCACTTCCTTGTCCACTTCCTTGTCCAGTCGGTGGACTGCGTGGCGCCAGTCGGTGGACTGCATGGTGCCAGTCGGTGGACTGCGTGGCGCCAGTCGGTGGACTGCGTGGCACCAGTCGGTGGACTGCGTGGTGGTTGGTGGTTATGCAATAAAATATCCTGAAGGGAGCATCCATTAGCTGTCATTGAACTAATGAAACTACTTTGGCTGCTACTTGCAGTGTCTCTCAGTGATCCTGCATGGAATTGTAGATGAGAGACACGCCAGATCACATATTTGAATCTGGCCTACATGTCGCTAATCCGCGTCTCTTATCCGCCCTCCGTAGGAAGCAAGGTCCACGTCCCCTGTGATGACATCTAAAGTGTCTTCTGTACGAGAGATTTGATCAAATGATCAAGAATCAACCAGATGGATGTCATATTTTTGTCACACATCAAAATGGCATAAAGCCAACAGTTGCACGCTGTGCGACTCAATGCAGTTTATGTGAATTGTATCAGTTTTTAACGTAAAATTCAATTTGCGGTCATGCTACTGATGAAGTGGTCAACATGCACTGAATGTTTAATGATGGATCGGAGAATGTGTCAAAGAGCATCTGAAGCAGCAAAGAACGGCTGTGGAGTTTGGTTGACGGGTGTCTCTGGTTCCAGGAATGGGCCAATGAATTATTCAGGTGTGCCACGAACCTTTTAGCGCTCAACCGGTGCCCGCTCAGTTTCCTCGAGAAGTGCTATACTAAGCTGTGTCTGGTGACCAATGCAGAGGGCATGATCCCCGTCAAGAAGTGAGTATTCCACACAGACATTGTTACAAAATGTCACACATCACAGGACTGTTGAAAACTGTCCCCAAAGTCACCAAACGCACCTGGGTCCTTGGTTGGTGTCAGTTGACAAAACACACACCTGGGTCCTTGGTTGGTGTCAGTTGACAAAACACACACCTGGGTCCTTGGTTGGTATTAGTTGACAAAACACACCTGGGTCCTTGGTTGGTGTCAGTTGACAAAACACACACCTCGGTCCTTGGTTGCTATTAGTTGACAAAACACACACCTGGGTCCTTGGTTGCTATTAGTTGACAAAACACACACCTGGGTCCTTGGTTGGTGTCAGTTGACAAAACACACACCTGGGTCCTTGGTTGGTATTAGTTGACAAAACACACACCTGGGTCCTTGGTTGGTGTCAGTTGACAAAACACACACCTGGGTCCTTGGTTGCTATTAGTTGACAAAACACACACCTGGGTCCTTGGTTGGTGTCAGTTGACAAAACACACACCTGGGTCCTTGGTTGGTGTCAGTTGACAAAACACACACCTGGGTCCTTGGTTGCTATTAGTTGACAAAACACACACCTGGGTCCTTGGTTGGTGTCAGTTGACAAAACACACACCTGGGTCCTTGGTTGGTGTCAGTTGACAAAACACACACCTGGGTCCTTGGTTGCTATTAGTTGACAAAACACACACCTGGGTCCTTGGTTGGTGTCAGTTGACAAAACACACACCTGGGTCCTTGGTTGGTGTCAGTTGACAAAACACACACCTGGGTCCTTGGTTGCTATTAGTTGACAAAACACACACCTGGGTCCTTGGTTGGTGTCAGTTGACAAAACACACACCTGGGTCCTTGGTTGCTATTAGTTGACAAAACACACACCTGGGTCCTTGGTTGGTGTCAGTTGACAAAACACACACCTGGGTCCTTGGTTGCTATTAGTTGACAAAACACACACCTGGGTCCTTGGTTGCTATTAGTTGACAAAACACACACCTGGGTCCTTGGTTTGGTGTCAGTTGACAAAACACACACCTGGGTCCTTGGTTGCTATTAGTTGACAAAACACACACCTGGGTCCTTGGTTGGTGTCAGTTGATAAAACACACACCTGGGTCCTTGGTTGGTGTCAGATGATAAAACACACACCTGGGTCCTTGGTTGGTGTCAGTTGACAAAACACACACCTGGGTCCTTGGTTGGTGTCTGATGATAAAACACACACCTGGGTCCCTGGTTGGTGTCAGATGATAAAACACACACCTGGGTCCTTGGTTGGTGTCAGATAACAAAACGCACAGGTGAGTCCTTGGTTGGTATCAGATGATAAAACACACACCTGGGTCCTTGGTAGGTGTCAGTTGACAAAACACACACCTGGGTCCTTGGTTGGTATTAGTCGACAAAACACACACCTGGGTCCTTGGTTGGTGTCAGATGACAAAACACACAGCTGGGTCCTTGGTTGGTGTCTGATGATAAAACACACACCTGGGTCCCTGGTTGGTGTCAGATGATAAAACACACACCTGGGTCCTTGGTTGGTGTCAGATGACAAAACACACAGGTGGGTCCTTGGTTGGTATCAGATGATAAAACACACCTGAGTCTTTGGTTGGTGTCAGTTGGCAAAACACACACCTGGGTCCTTGGTTGGTGTCAGATGACAAAACACACACCTGGGTCCTTGGTTGGTGTCAGTTGACAAAACACACAGCTGGGTCCTTGGTTGGTGTCAGATGATAAAACACACAGCTGGGTCCTTGGTTGGTGTTAGATGATAAAACACACAGCTGGGTCCTTGGTTGGTGTCAGATGATAAAACACACAGCTGGGTCCTTGGTTGGTGTTCACTCCTGTAAATTTTACACATAATGTCAAATGTTACAGCCAAGTGATACACATAGGTCTGTCGAATGTTACAAATCTGTCAAATGTTGCACACCTGTCAAATGTTACATACCTGTCAAATGTTACCCACCTGATAAGTGTTACACCTGTCAAGCGTTACACACCTGTTCCTGTTGCAGCATTGTGCGGATGTTCGCCCAGCACAGAGATGATAAGAAGAAGATTGAGAAGGCGTTAGAAGCCGCCCAACTTCCCACGGGCAAGGTAGGTCCAATACACCGCCACACGGTGGAAGGCTGGTAGGTCCAATACACCGCCACACGGTGGAAGGCTGGTAGGTCCAATACACCGCCACACGGTGGAAGGCTGGTAGGTCCAATACACCGCCACACGGTGGAAGGCTGGTAGGTCCAATACACCGCCACACGGTGGAAGGCTGGTAGGTCCAATACACCGCCACACGGTGTATACCGCCACACGGGTGGAAGGCTGGTAGGTCCAATACACCGCCACACGGTGGAAGGCTGGTAGGTCCAATACACCGCCACACTGTGGAAGGCTGGTAGGTCCAATACACCGCCACACGGTGGAAGGCTGGTGGCAAACATCCAGCAATCATAGCCACTGTAGAAGCCAACTTGGGAATAAATCACTATTTTATTTTTGCTTTCATGATAGGCAAAGCAGATTACACCTTAACACTGTTGTGAACATCTTAAGGAGTGTGATATTTGTCAGGCTTGTTAACAAATGTATGTCAATGCATTTGAATGCAAATGCAAATGTTTCACTTGAGGCAAATGCGAATGCAAATGCCATTTTCCAGGAACACATGCAAATGTTTTGGGGTTGCATTCAAATGCAAATGTTTTGGTTACACATTTGTAATTGCATTTGAATTATTTTCAAATGTTTTGGCTTTATATTAACGATTTGTTTTATTTGGAAAAAAAACTATGTAATGTATACAAGCACATTATTAAGTTATTTAATAAATGTAGTAGTACATTATTGTAACCACTAAATACCACTACATACCAGTCCCACTACATGAACATGTAGAGTCATACACTTGAGTCACACTACATGAACAGGTCTGTAGAGTCATACACTTGAGTCACACTACATGAACATGTCTGTAGAGTCATACACTTGAGTCACACTACATTAACAGGTCTGTAGAGTCATACACTTGAGTCACACTACATGAACAGGTCTGTAGAGTCATACACTTGAGTCACACTACATGAACAGGTCTGTAGAGTCATACATTTGAGTCACACTACATGAACAGGTATGTAGAGTCATACACTTGAGTCACACTACATGAACAGGTCTGTAGAGCCATACACTGAGTCACACAGTTCCAGGCCTGCAGAGGTGGTGGAAATGGGAGGGAGGAATAGATAATTGACAGTATACTGGGAACCATGGCAGGGAATGAGAGGCTAATCCTTCAGGTAGGCCAGAATGGAAGGGGAACCAAGGACAATAGACTGTCCACTGGTGGGGTCACTGGGAAGATGACCTGGTGGGTAATTACAACTAATCAGTCTCTCTGGCTGTAAATATTCAGGGCTGGCATCGCTAATGTTTACTCCCCCAATGAGCTGCCACCCCAACCCACCCCAACAGTGCTGCACCAACACACCCCAACAGTGCTGCCCCAACCCACCCAGACAGTGCCAACACAACACAAGGGAGTCATTTGTCTGCATTGTTTGATTTGTTTCATTGAACAATAATCTCTGAAGCCATCAACTTATAGACCAGTTGGTATTTTCATGTTGTATGAATAACAGCTCAGGCATTAACCAGTTGACCTACAAAGCACGTGAAAGTGGATTCACAGGTCAGACAATGATTTCGTAATCTGCTGAGGGTACTGCTCACTACAGAGCAATTTTTCCAATGGCATGTTGTGAACTTGTGAAAATGAATCTAATAATAATTATTATTCAAAGAATTACGCATGCATTTAATTGCGCATTTGATTGTGCATTTGACAAATCAAATGTTTGTGGGTTGCATTCAAATGCAAATGTTTAAGGTGTGCATTCAAATGCAAATGCATAACAAATTTATGGAGGAATTTGAATACGCATTCAAATGCATTTGCATTTGTTAACAAGCCTGATACTTGTTCTATACACAGACTTAAATGTCATATTGCTAGTTCACACTATAATCATGAACATGGTAGAATCATGAACATGGTAGAATAATTGCACGTCAGAATAGAATCCTGTTGTTTTGAGCTTAAAATTAGTGGGAACATCTTCCATATTGATTTTCTTGAAAATTAAATAATAGTATTTGATGAAGCCTCTGCAAAGAAGCAGATGTCACTACGGAGATCATCATTGATTTCTAGATTGAATCAGGCTCTTGATGATAATTATAATCATGTTTTTGAAGAGTTATCCCGCAAACTTTGTCACAGAATGACAGTCTGAATCCAAGGAAGTTCAAGTTCCGTCAGTTCATGTCCTTCTATAGACACTTGTGTGGACGTGCTGAAGTTGACAAGATATTCTATGACTTGTGAGTAGGTTTTCGCACAGTATTTTATGTGGCATGCATTCAACATTCGTGAAAGATTCCTTTTGATCTATGCAACCCCACATGTTGCTTATCGCCTGTCTCCCACCCTGCCTTGTGTGTGGTGTGACCATGCTCCAACCCCACATGTTGCTTATCGCCTGTCTCCCACCCTGCCTTGTGTGTGGTGTGACCATGCTCCAACCCCACATGTTGCTTATCGCCTGTCTCCCACCCTGCCTTGTGTGTGGTGTGACCATGCTCCAACCCCACATGTTGCTTATCGCCTGTCTCCCACCCTGCCTTGTGTGTGGTGTGACCATGCTCCAACCCCACATGTTGCTTATCGCCTGTCTCCCACCCTGCCTTGTGTGTGGTGTGACCATGCTCCAACCCCACATGTTGCTTATCGCCTGTCTCCCACCCTGCCTTGTGTGTGGTGTGACCATGCTCCAACCCCACATGTTGCTTATCGCCTGTCTCCCACCCTGCCTTGTGTGTGGTGTGACCATGCTCCAACCGTGATGGAAAAAGAAATTATTTCCATAAAAGTGTTATATAAAATCTACTCTTGTGTAAAATATGTTATATAAGATATGTAGAGATATTTAGTAGTTATACAATATATGATATATATTTAGTAGTTAATAACTTTCCTTGTACATAAACAAAGAGTAAAGAGTCCTGTTCTCATAATGTCATCATTTTATAGATGGATAGAAATTAAGTATCGCATGTGTGTGCCACCAGGGGTTCGCGCAAAAAGCCATATTTGACAGCTCAGCAGTTTGTAAAGTTCCTGAATGATGAGCAGCGAGACCCACGTCTCAACGAAATCCTCTATCCTTACTACGACACGGAGAAGGCTCAGACACTGATAGACCACTTTGAACTGAACCCACACATGGCCATCAAAGGTAGGCACAGGCACACAGTGGGGTAGGGTGGAGCAAAGCTTACATGTTGGGGTTTCCTGAAAACCAGATACCCAATTTGTTGACATTTCTTGACATGCTAAACTACTGAAGCCTTCAGTGGACACTGAACAGTTGTGTTATCTTCTTTATGTATTATTGTAGAATTTCTCTTGTGATACAATTTCTAAACAAAATGTTTCACCCGTTCTTGAGTCAGGTTGTGTGGCAGGAGTTCTTCCTGTTTTCAGCCCAGATGACACATCACATCCAGATATATGTTCTGTGTTGAATGAATTCTAGGCTGTTACAAGTATTGCACGTTTCCCAATCCATTGATCAGTGTGTGTTTATACGTCCAATCTGGTTTGTCCCTGTACAGCCAGAGTGTCCAGCACTAATACTCACACACACGCACATGCGTGCGCGCGCGCGCAAACACACACACACTCACCTTTTGCATTCCACACAACACTCTCAAAAGTTGTACGAACAAAGTCTACGATACTACATAACCCATCAGCTACATCTGGTCTGTATGACCTCATGACCTTGTCACCATGACCTTTTCTCGTGGTCGTCGGTATCACTTTCACCCATCAACTGGTGTCATTGTTGTGTCACTAATGAACCTCATCTGTCTAATATTACTGGTTTTTATTACCGCAGATACTGACGTGCCAAAAGGTAGGCTGGGCCACACCTGGTTGCCATGGGAACCGCTTTCTATTAACCATGCCTAAATAGCTTTCACTTTGCTTGCACTGTTATTAGTTGCCTTTGGTGAAGAACACATTTTGTTCATTTGGCATAATGGATGACCTGTTGTCAATTATCTAGGCCGAAAGTGTTGTTCCATTTTTGATTAGTGGACATTGTTTTTTCTGTTACGTTTATGGCAGGAATATGTTTTGTTCATTTACCCTTACAGTTAAGTGCCTTTCATTCATTTATTTATAGCAATAGAACTGCGACTTTTTTGTTGGCTTAGCTTAGTCAAATAATTTATAATCAGTTGTCAATAATTTTTCCTGTCTTTGCTGATGTTGCTTAGTTAGATTACAGCATTTCTCTGTCATGTTTACATTGATGCATTAATGTTAAATAATTTCTATGTTTGCAATTAGGGATGATTTAAATCTGGAATTCTTGCCACAAGTGTCTGGGAGTTTAAATGATTATCTTAGTGTATCACAGATTAACCAGCGGCATTTCATTAGCCTTCTAACAATGGTAGCCTCAATACTCATGTATGCAACTACATTGAGGGAGACAGAGAGGCAGCGAGGCCAGGAGTTACCTGAAGTCTCCAAGTACAGAGACTCTCCCTGTTACACCACAGACAGAGAGGCAGCGAGGCCAGGAGTTACCTGAAGTCTCCAAGTACAGAGACTCTCCCTGTTACACCACAGACAGAGAGGCAGCGAGGCCAGGAGTTACCTGAAGTCTCCAAGTACAGAGACTCTCCCTGTTACACCACAGACAGAGAGGCAGCGAGGCCAGGAGTTACCTGAAGTCTCCAAGTACAGAGACTCTCCCTGTTACACCACAGACAGAGAGGCAGCGAGGCCAGGAGTTACCTGAAGTCTCCAAGTACAGAGACTCTCCCTGTTACACCACAGACAGAGAGGCAGCGAGGCCAGGAGTTACCTGAAGTCTCCAAGTACAGAGACTCTCCCTGTTACACCACAGACAGAGAGGCAGCGAGGCCAGGAGTTACCTGAAGTCTCCAAGTACAGAGACTCTCCCTGTTACACCACAGACAGAGAGGCAGCGAGGCCAGGAGTTACCTGAAGTCACCAAGTACAGAGACTCTCCCTGTTACACCACAGAGGTGTAGAAGATTACAGGAGACCACCCAAGTGACTGAGATAAAGTGGCCTGATTACATAGGCTGGTTATATATACAGATCTGGCAAAAACAGACTGATATAAAGTGGCCTGATTACATAGGCTGGTTATATATACAGATCTGGCAAAAACAGACTGTGATACAGTGGCTATTTCTGCATGGAAATATTCTACTGTAATTATTCTCAGATTATTATCAGATTTCCTGTACACTTGGTGCAACTTTGTGGGTTTACATCTCATCCTAACTAATTTTCTTGTGCAACTGTTTTCAGCCTTTTTTATTGCTCTTTTGGCTAATCTCGTTTTCAATTTCTATCAACCACACAACATAATAATCTAAGCAGTATACTATGATATATTGTTTGTATTTGTGTGTGTTTGGTCTGGTGATGGAGACATATGCAGCTTATTTTAAAACAATACACTTAAAATACACATATGTAGGTATTATTAATTAAAGATGTTTTCAAAACATTCTGATCAGTAGATGTAATTTGCATTATTTGATGAAGATAACTAATTTATATTATTATTAGAATGAAAAGTTTTCAAACATCCACATATTTTCAGTTATTTTGGTAAGTAAGAGACAATCTGGAAAAGCAAAGCTATTTAAATATTTAACCAAAAGAAACGTGTCCACATTATAACTTATGTCTGAGTAACTTTAATAAATGTGTTAATGATATAACTGTAACATTTCATTTCATGTAGACGTAGCACCATTTGCTTAATATTCTGTAATGTTCTTTCACTTTCTCTATGAATATGAAAACACTTAAATTTTCTCTATGAATATGAAAACATTTTCACTTTCGCTATGAATGTGAAAGTACCTTCACTCTGTGCCCCCCAGGCCACCTGTCCCAGGAGGGCTTCCTGCAGTACTTGTTGGGGGAACACAACGCCCTCATCACCCCCGAGAAGTTGGACCTGAGTGAGGACATGGACCAACCCCTTACACACTACTTCATCAACTCATCTCACAACACATACCTCACAGGTGAGTCATGGCACAGGTGAGTCATGGCACAGGTGAGTCATGGCACAGGGGAGTCATGGCACAGGTGAGTCATGGCACAGGTGAGTCAGGGCACACGGGAGTCATGGCACAGGGGAGTCATGGCACAGGGGAGTCATGGCACAGGTGAGTCATGGCACAGGTGAGTCAGGGCACACGGGAGTCATGGCACAGGTGAGTCAGGGCACACGGGAGTCATGGCACACGGGAGTCATGGCACAGGGGAGTCATGGCACAGGTGAGTCAGGGCACACGGGAGTCATGGCACAGGTGAGTCAGGGCACACGGGAGTCATGGCACACGGGAGTCATGGCACAGGGGAGTCATGGCACAGGTGAGTCAGGGCACACGGGAGTCATGGCACAGGTGAGTCAGGGCACACGGGAGTCATGGCACACGGGAGTCATGGCACAGGGGAGTCATGGCACAGGTGAGTCAGGGCACACGGGAGTCATGGCACAGGGGAGTCATGGCACAGGTGAGTCATGGCACAGGTGAGTCAGGGCACACGGGAGTCATGGCACACGGGAGTCATGGCACAGGGGAGTCATGGCACAGGTGAGTCAGGGCACACGGGAGTCATGGCACAGGGGAGTCATGGCACAGGGGAGTCATGGCACAGGGGAGTCATGGCACAGGGGAGTCATGTCACAGGTGAGTCATGGCACAGGTGAGTCATGTCACAGGTGAGTCATGGCACAGGTGAGTCATGGCACAGGGGAGTCATGGCACAGGGGAGTCATGGCACAGGGGAGTCATGGCACAGGGGAGTCATGGCACAGGGGAGTCATGGCACAGGGGAGTCATGTCACAGGTGAGTCATGGCACAGGTGAGTCATGGCACAGGGGAGTCATGGCACAGGTGAGTCATGGCACAGGGTAGTCACACCTCACAAGTAAGCCATCACAGGTGAGCCGTATCACAGGGCCGTCACACCGCACAAGTGAGTCATATCACAGTTGAGTCATACTTCACTGTTGAGTCATGCTTCATAGGTAGGGTCATACTTCACCAGTGAGTCATACTTCATAGGTGGGGTCATACTTCACCGGTGAGTCATACCTCACAGGTGGGTCATGCTTCACTGGCGAGTCATACTTCACTGGTGAGTACCACCTCACAGGTGAGTTATATTTTGTGGGACAGTCATGCCCAGTGAGTAAGTCATATCTTGCATGAGAGTCATGCCCAATGAGTAAGTCATATCTTGCAGGAGAGTCACGCCCCATGAGTCAGTCATACCTTGCAGGAGAGTCACGCCCCGTGAGTCAGTCCTACCTTGTGGGAGAGTCACGCCCCGTGAGTAGTCCTACCTTGTGGGAGAGTCACGCCCCGTGAGTCAGTCATACCTTGTGGGTGAGTCACGCCCCGTGAGTCAGTCCTACCTTGTGGGTGAGTCACGCCCCATGAGTCAGTCCTACCTTGTGGGAGTCATGCCCCATGAGTCAGTCATACCTTGCGGGAGAGTCACGCCCAGTCAGTCAGTCATACCTTGTGGGTGAGTCACACCCCGTGAGTCAGTCATACCTTGCGGGAGAGTCACGCCCCGTGAGTCTGTCATACCTTGTGGGAGAGTCACGCCCTGTGAGTCAGTCATACCTTGCGGGAGAGTCGCGCCCCGTGAGTCAGTCATACCTTGTGGGAGAGTCATGCCCCGTGGGTGCGTTGTATATCATGAGTTTTATGTAATATTTATGTTTAAATGGTATGTCAGGTTTGTTTGTTGTATGACATGTCAAATCATGTGACATGTCAGGTCCATGTTGACATGTCATGTATTTTTTTTCACCATTTGAGATGACACTTGTTCAGGTCACCAATTGACGGGTCGGTCGTCGGTTGAGATCTACCGTCAGGTTTTACTCACTGGATGTCGCTGCATCGAACTAGACTGTTGGGATGGTCACGGTGCGGACGAGGAACCAATCATCACACACGGATTCACCATGTGTACCGAGATACTCTTTAAGGTAGAGACAGAAACAGTACTGTGGGTTTTTGAGAGCTGATTTGTTTAAGTATTTTATACTCGTTCATTACGGTTCAAAATTAACACTTCCAGTTGTCCAGGGCAACCAAAAAACACATCGTACTTTCAAGTAACTTTTCTGGCAGACAAGTGGAAATATAAGTAGATTTATTGTAATTAAGTAATAAAATGTTGTTTGGCCAGAAGTGTTATTTATGTTACTTTACCAATTATGTTACTTTACTAATTATGTCACTTTACTAATTATGTTGCAATACATTTTTGGGGGACAAATCCATGTATCCCAGTAGACATGTAAGTTTAGATCAACTGTTATTGTCTTACAGGAAGTGGTGGAAGCCATTGCGGAGACGGCTTTCAAGGTCTCCGATTATCCGGTTATTCTCTCATTTGAAAACCATTGCTCGTAAGTTTTAAAAATATTTCTTCAGTCACTTTTACATGAAATTATTTAACTTTATGGTGATGTTTCACTTTGATTTAATTGTAGCATCCTTTCCTGCATATGCTGGTAAAAACAGTTATTTATAAACTTGCTATATTGTTATTCTCTTTGTGTACAGTACCAGTTACAACCAGTTTAACGTCTAAAGCATTATACTCAGTTCAAAGTTAAGAATTTGCTTATGAAAAAAATAAAGAACCTGGCTTGTTTAGAAATGTTGTGAAATCTGTGATGTTCTTCAGACAAAAGCAGCAGGCGAAGATGGCACAGCATTGTCGGGTAATCATGGGTGACATGTTACTGACAGAACCCCTCGAGTCACACTCGGTGAGCACGCACGCACGCACGCACGCACGCACGCACGCACGCACGCACGCACACACACTGTCTCTGTGTCTCTGTCGCTGTCTCCGTCTCTCTCTCTGTCTGTCTCTGTCTGTGTGTGTCTCTCTCTCTGTCTCTCACTCACTCACTCACTCACTCACTCACTCACTCACTCACTCACTCACTCACCCACACATTAGGACAACTTCCCTAGTTAAAATCAACCTCATAAAACAATGGATTCCCAGCTTTGAGCAAACACAACTTCATACTTTCATGTGTATCAACATTTCACTAAACAGTCACACAGTAGTTCAGCCACTGGCAGAACATGGCAGATATCTTGAGTCAGTTACACAGTAGTTCAGCCACTAACAGAACATGGCAGATATCTTGAGTCAGTCACACAGTAGTGCAGCCACTGGCAGAACATGGCAGATATCTTGAATCTGTCACACAGTAGTTCAGCCACTGGCAGAACATGGCAGATATATTGAGTCAGTCACACAGTAGTTCAGCCACTGGCAGAACATGGCAGATATCTTGAGTCTGTCACACAGTAGTTCAGCCACTGGCAGAACATGGCAGATATCTTGAGTCTGTCACACAGTAGTTCAGCCACTGGCAGAACATGGCAGACATCTTGAGTCTGTCACCCACTAGTTCAGCGACTGGTACAACATAGCAGATATCTTGAGTCAGTCACACAGTAGTTCATCCACTGGCAGAACATGGCATATATCTTGAGTCTGTCACACAGTAGTTCATCCACTGGAAGAACATGGCGGGCAGATATCTTGAGTCAGTCACACAGTAGTTCAGCCACTGGCAGAACATGGCAGATATCTTGAGTCTGTCACACAGTAGTTCAGCCACTGGCAGAACATGGCAGATATCTTGAGTCTGTCACACAGTAGTTCAGCGACTGGCACATCATAGCAGATATCTTGAGTCTGTCACACAGTAGTTCAGCAACTGGTACAACATAGCAGATATCTTGAGTCAGTCACACAGTAGTTCATCCACTGGCAGAACATGGCAGATACCTTGAGTCTGAGTAATAAAACATTTACCAATATCCGTCAATGTGCAGCTTTTTATTGAAACCAGAGGTGTCACTTCACCTTTATTGTGTTGTAGTTGGAGGCAGGGGTGCCACTGCCCAGCCCTGCTATGCTGAAAAGAAAGATCATTATTAAGAACAAGAAACGACACAGCCACAAATGTGAGTACAGAGGGTGACAGATTGTAGTGTGAAGAAGAAGAAGAAATGTTTTTATTTGACCCATCATACATTTCACACAATACATATATATCCATGTTAAATAATAATTTAAAATAATACAGGTGTATATGGTTGTAAGTAAACATGGTATATATTAAGGTAAACAAAAAAATATGGTCAGGAGACTCCTCTAAGACTTTGATAGTCGCTATCGAGGAGCCACCTTGCAGAATAAAATTAAACTAAATCAGTTGGTCAAACATATATAATTTTTCTAAGAAAAGAAAAAAAAGAGGAAAAAAAAAACCATAATAATCATATCATTTCTGATTGTGTGTGTATGATTGTGCGCGTGCTTGTTCGTGTGCATGTGCGTGTTCATGTATTACTATTCTTGCTTGATTGTGTGTTTGCAGTTTAGGCACCTTTTAGTATAAGGGTGATAGGTGGTTGTATTTTTTTAATGTTGCACACATATATAGCAATTTTACCTTGTGCACGAATCTTGATAATTTTGTAAAAAATAAAGTTTTGTATACTGAGCAAATCCTTGTAAGCTGTGCGTATTAAGCTTTTCATTAACTATAGTGGGAATATTATTAAGTAAAAATGGTAAGTTATGCCGAAGACATTTCTTTGCAAATTCGTGTTTAGTTTTATAAGTATATATTTCATTCTTGATTCGTGTATCATAATTATGTATGTCATAATTATCCTCCAGTTTTGTAAATAAACTGGTAAATTGTTATGTAAATATTTATAATAACATTTTAATTGTTGTAATTTAAGAATGTCATCTACTTTTAACATGCTGAGTTTTTTATGGAGGGCTCTGTGTGGGAATTATAGTTATTTAAGGTAATAACTCTCAATGCTTTCTTTTGAAGTTTTATTATTCTATTTGTTTGAAAACCCCAAGACATGATGCAATAATTAATGTGTGGTACAATTAATGAATTATATAATAACGTTTTAATTTGTTGTGATAACACATGTTTTAATGTATTTAAAAAACCAATCTTTTTAGAACATGCGTTTGAAATTTTTTCAGTATGTCTTTTCCAGTTCAGATTTGTATCAATAATTAAACCTAAGAAATTAAAATCCTTAACTTGTTCAATATTTATATTATCTATCTTGAGAGTAAGCATCTGTACATTTTTATTTGTCTTTTGAAATGTAATATATTTAGATTTTGCATTGTTTAATGATAATTTATTTATTTTTAGCCATTCAATTATTTTTAGAAGTTCATCATTTATTAAAGATTCTAAATTGTCATTTTGTACATTATCATTAAAAGTATTTAAAGTACTTGGTAAGGTTGTGTCATCAGCATAAATGATGAAATTAAACATTTTACTGGCTTGTGCAAAATCTGATATATATAATAAATAACAGAGGTCCTAGGATTGAGCCCTGTGGTATGCCAGTTGTTATTGGTAACATGTTTGATTTTATATGGTCAATTTCTGTATATTGTTTATGGTTATTTAGGTAGCTACAGAATAAGTTCAGATTTGTACCATTTATACCATAATATTTTCATTTATCAATTAAAATTAAATAGTCAATGGTATCGAATGCTTTAGAAAGGTCCAAATATATGTTTATGGGTATTTCGTCCTGATCCATTTGGGTTATAATCCTATCTATTAATTCCAGTGCAGCATATTCCGTTGAATGGTTGGGTCGAAAACCATATTGATGGTCAAAGAAAAGTTTGGAGTCTTTTAAATAAGTTGACAGTTGATAAAAAATTATTTTTTTCCAATACTTTTGAGATAATAATAATGTTGGCTCACCTCTTTTATAAATTGGAATTACCTTAGCAATTTTTTATTTATCAGGGAATACTCCTGTGGTTAATACTTGATTTGTTAATAATGTTAAAGATTTAGTTATTGCAGTTTCTATTAATTTTAGTAGTTTGGTAAAAAAACCATCAAATCCATAATTATTTTTGTTGGGTAGATTAGTTATTATTCTCTTTACACTATATTCTTCAATTTTGTTAAATGTAAAAACAGAGTTTACTTTTTTATTTAAATAATACGAATGATCATGGAAGCCTTTGTATTTAATATTGTTTGCCAGATGATTCCCTATATTAGTAAAAAATGCATTAAATTTATTTGCCATTTCCAATTTATCTGTCATAATAGAATTTGATTCTTTAAAATATGTAGGAAATGATTTATTAGTTTTACTTTTAGACAGGATTTAATTTATAGTTTTCCAAGTATTTTTTATGTCAAATTTGAATTGATTGAAACGTGTTTCATAATATGATTGCTTTGCTATACAAAAGCTCCTTTTCAATATAACATTGTATGTTCTTAGATTAATCAGTAACATTTCATGTTCTGGAGAATCAAGATTTGTTAATTTTATTTGTTTGTAAAGTTTATCTCTGTGTCGTATTGAGGCTAGCAAACCTTGAGTTATCCATGTAGACTTTTTATATTTATATTTATTAAATTTCACTAATTTACTCATCATAAATTTATTATTAACTTGATTGATTTCATTACATTTCATTACATTAGGATAATGTTATAGTTACGGTTTGTGTCAGCCGTTGGACTTATGTCTTGTTTCTCATATATTTTAGTAGAGATTAAATCGTCTTTGACTTTAAACATTGCTTTTTTGTTTTGAATATTAATTTCTATTAATTTTGTAGGATGTTGTTTTTTCACAGTAGTATCCATAATTATGAAATACGGCTGATGATCAGAGAATTATTTAATTAATATTCAGGCTGTACTCTCTAATATATATTTTGTTAAATTACAAAAGAAATTATCAATTAGTGTGCCATTACAGGTTGTAAACCTGGTGGGAAGAGTGATTTGGGGGAAGAGACTAAATGAAGTTAACATGTCAAAGAACCTGCTACAATGTTCCTGCTCATTTATATTTAGCATATTTATATTATAGCCCCCTGATAGAATAAGATTTTTTTTTTTGACGATTTTGCATAGGTGATATGACTGTTGTAAATTCATTTAGAAATTCATTATAATTTTCATTTAATGGCCTTGGAGGTCGGTATATATTTCCTATAGTGATCGTCTGTGGTAAGCCTCCTCCATTTACTTGTATTATTTGCCCCTCCCAATGTTTATACGTGTTTAATTTCATGTTTAATTCATAATTAAATTGTCGATCTATGTATGTTATTAATCCACCTTTATTGCTGCACCTTTTACCTTGGGATACAGTCATATCCACTTAATTGTATTAATGATAAGTCATCCGTATCAGATAACCAGCTCTCTTGGAGACATATTATACTAAATTTGAAATGTAAGGAAGATAAGTCATTTACAAATGCCTCGAGTTCACTAAACTTTGCATTAATTGATTGTATGTTAGAACTTGGATTGTTTTTACCTACTGAATAAAATTTGTCAAAGTCATAATATGAAGATCGACGTATCTGTGGCAGTTCATTATTTTCATTACTATTACTAATGATATCTAATATATTATTTAGAAAAAATTTTTCATTACCACCTACCACCTGTATACAAGAGAAAGGTTTCGTCAGTTATCATTTATTTGTATTTTTAATTATGTTAAAAATATATTTTATTGTGCAATAATGTTTTAATATAATCGGACATGAAATTAAGGCAGCCAAACCACTATTCACAAAAAATAAGTATATAAAACAAAAATTCAGCTTGTGTGATATCTTACACATACTGAAAGACTAGTCAAGGTGGCATAAGCCAGGTGCAACATGGAAAACAAGGAAGATGGAGTTTGTCGGCTCCGTGCATGTTTTAGAACAGTAGCAAGGGTAAGATTGGTTAAGTGATGTGAATATGTAGGAAATTACAAATATTACAAATGGTTGAGGGAAGTTCAACAATCTGTCACACAATGACAGTTGGCATAGTGTGACAGATTGTTATATGAGAGTGGACAGGATGTGACAGATTGTGGTGACAGTAGAAAGGGTGTGACAGATTGTGGTGTGACAATGGACAGGGTGTGACAGATTGTGGTGTCAGAGTAGACAGAGCGTGACAGTGGACAGGGTGTGACAATGGACAGAGTGTGACAGATTGTGGTGTCGGAGTGGACAGGGTGTAACAGATTGTGATATGACAATGCACAGGGTGTGACAGATTGTGGACAGGACGTGACAGATTGTGGTGTGACAGTGGACAGGGTGTGACAGATTGTGGTGTAACAGTGTACACGGTGTGACAGATTGTGGTGTGACAGTGTACACGGTGTGACAGATTGTGGTGTGACAGTGGAGAAGGTGTGACATGTAATAGAATCCTATGACACATCAAATAGGTTGAGTATGAGGCCCATCAAATAGGCGATGAATCTTTTGCAAATTAATGTGGTCTTAAAATGTCATGTGTGGTTTATGTATTATTTGAACATTTGAACAACCAGTAAAGGCTCGATTGGTAGTAATTAACACAAGGCAGCATTGATTGGTAGTAGTTAACACAAGGCAGCATTGATTGGTAGTAATTAACACAAGGCAGCGTTGATTGGTAGTAATTAACACAAGGCAGCATTGATTGGTTGTAGTTAACACAAGGCAGCATTGATTGGTAGTAATTAACACAAGGCAGCGTTGATTGGTTGTAGTTAACACAAGGCAGCATTGATTGGTTGTAGTTAACACAAGGCAGCATTGATTGGTTGTAGTTAACACAAGGCAGCATTGATTGGTTGTAGTTAACACAAGGCAGCATTGATTGGTAGTAGTTAACACAAGGCAGCATTGATTGGTTGTAGTTAACACAAGGCAGCATTGATTGGTAGTAGTTAACACAAAGCAGCGTTGATTGGTTGTAGTTAACACAAGGCAGCATTGATTGGTAGTAATTAACACAAGGCAGCGTTGATTGGTAGTAGTTAACACAAGGCAGCATTGATTGGTTGTAGTTAACACAAGGCAGCATTGATTGGTAGTAGTTAACACAAGGCAGCATTGATTGGTTGTAGTTAACACAAGGCAGCATTGATTGGTTGTAGTTAACACAAGGCAGCATTGATTGGTTGTAGTTAACACAAGGCAGCATTGATTGGTTGTAGTTAACACAAGGCAGCATTGATTGGTTGTAAGAAAGTACTCATTCCCACACAATGACAAATTATCTAGGAACTCCATTGTCCACTCACTGTCTAGAGTTTGTCACTTTAAATGGCTTAAGTTACGTTGTATTTGCTGCTACAGCTAAAATTGGAGTAAAATGTTCTAGATTGAATTAACCTAACAGTGAACCTAGCAGTGAATCAAACAGTGAACCTAGCAGTGAATCAAACAGTGAACCTAGCAGTGAACCTAGCGTTGAACCTAGCAGTGAACGTAACAGTGAGCCTAGCAGTGAATCTAGCAATGAAACTAGCAGTAAACATAAGAGTGAACCTAACAGTGAACTTAGCAGTGAACCTAACAGTGAACCTAGCAGTGAACCTAGCAGTGAACCTAAGAGTGAACCTAGCAGTGAACCTAACAGTGAACCTAGCAGTGAACCTAGCAGTGAACCTAGCAGTGAACCTAGCAGTGAACCTAGCAGTGAACATAAGAGTGAACCTAACAGTGAACTTAGCAGTGAACCTAACAGTGATCCTAGCAGTGAACCTAACAGTGAACCTAGCAGTGAACATTGCAGTGAACCTAGCAGTGAACCTAGCAGTGAACCTAGCAGTGAACCTAACAGTGAACCTAGCAGTGAACCTAACAGTGAACCTAGCAGTGAACATAAGAGTGAACCTAGCAGTGAACCTAACAGTGAACCTAGCAGTGAACCTAACAGTGAACCTAGCAGTGAACCTTGCAGTGACCAGCAATAATAAACATCAACTGATAAGAATCTGGACAGAGAAAAATAACTACTTCAGTGAACTAAACATTTCTAATTCTGTATTCAAATGAAGTGAAGAACTTTTGTTTTTGCAGCAAAAAGGCAACGTCGCAAAGCAGCGAAGACAGACTCGAAGCCAACATCAGAGACACTGGAGGAGGAGGGAGTTGTTGCTGGGGACAACAGCATTGCCGGGGACAGTAGCATTGCCACGGATACCAGTGTTGCTGTGGATACGAGCATTGCCATGGATACAAGTGAGGCTGTGATTGAGGACAAGCCGGAAGAGACGGAGGACATAGATCTGTCGTCAGAGTCTGACATAGAGGAGAGTGATGAGGAGGATTTGAGACTGACAGAGGAAGAGGCAAAGAGGAGGCAGAATGAGAAGAAGGAGAAGGTAAAGGAACCAACAACATGACAAGTGGCTTAGGAGATCCTTTAGAAGCCTAAATCAGGTGAAGATGTAACTACCACAAACAGAATCCTATCCATATTGAAATATAACACATTGTGAAAGCATTGCCCATTATCACAACATTTTTTCTTAAAAAGAAATCATATTTGAACTTACATTTTTGAAGCCCCAATTTTTCTCATATAATTAACTTATGATGTTTACAAACTACAACAGCGTCATTATGTTCCCAGGGTACAGCGGGGCAGGAAGCTGAGGCTGGCATGGAGATGTCTGAGCTGGTCAGCTACATTCAACCCGTACGATTCCACTCGTTTGAGATATCTGAGAGTAGGTGGCGTTTATCTACTAGTTGCCTCTGTCCACGTAGTGGTGGAAACAGGGCATGTCTGTAAGCAGTGAGCAACTTTTCCAGGCAATTCTCTAGTCAATTTCATATTAATAAGTTCCCAATTAGTTATAGGGATCTATTACTGTAGAACTCAGTTTTGTTTTAAATTAAATTATCTCCCTTAGAGCCTAAATTTAAACTTACATTGAGCCTTGTAATTGACATACATGAATGATATGGTTGGCTGTGGTGCAACATGTACCCGGTGGGTGCAACAGGTACACAGTGGATGTAACGTGTACACAGTGGATGCAATGTGTACCCGGTGGGTGCAATGTGTACCTGGTGGATGCAACGTGTACCCGGTGGGTGCAATGTGTACCCGGTGGATGCAACATGTACCCGGTGGGTGCAATGTGTACCCGGTGGGTGCAATGTGTACACAGTGTAATTTAATGTGGATGTAGATTGTTTAAATTTATGTGGATATAGATTGTTTAAACTTATGAATATTCCAACATGCAACACATGGTGCATATTCGAGGGAAAATGGTTAAACAGTCGTCCAACCTGTCTGAATGAACTGTAAGACATTGTATGCCCCTTCTGTCTGAGTGACCGTCAGACATTGTATGCCCCTTCTGTCTCAGTGAACCGTCAGACATTGTATGCCCCTTCTGTCTCTCTGAACCGTCAGACATTGTATGCCCCTTCTGTCTCAGTGAACCGTCAGACATTGTATGCCCCTTCTATCTCAGTGAACCGTCAGACATTGTATGCCCCTTCTGTCTCAATGAACCGTCAGACATTGTATGCCCCTTCTGTGTCTCTGAACTGTCAGACATTGTATGCCCCTTCTGTCTCTCTGAACCGTCAGACATTGTATGCCCCTTCTGTCTCAGTGAACCGTCAGACATTGTATGCCCCTTCTGTCTCAGTGAACCGTCAGACATTGTATGCCCCTTCTGTCTCAATGAACCATCAGACATTGTATGCCCCTTCTGTCTCAGCGAACCGTCAGACATTGTATGCCCCTTCTGTCTCTCTGAACCGTCAGACATTGTATGCCCCTTCTGTCTCAGTGAACCGTCAGACATTGTATGCCCCTTCTGTCTCAGTGAACCGTCAGACATTGTATGCCCCTTCTGTCTCAGTGAACCGTCAGACATTGTATGCCCCTTCTGTCTCAGTGAACCGTCAGACATTGTATGCCCCTTCTGTCTCTCTGAACCTTCAGACATTGTATGCCCCTTCTGTCTCAGTGAACCGTCAGACATTGTATGCCCCTTCCGTCTCAGTGAACCGTCAGACATTGTATGCCCCTTCTGTCTCAATGAACCGTCAGACATTGTATGCCCCTTCTGTCTCAATGAACCGTCAGACATTGTATGCCCCTTCTGTCTCAGTGAACCGTCAGACATTGTATGCCCCTTCTGCCTCTCTGAACCGTCAAACATTGTATGCCCCTTCTGTCTCAGTGAACCGTCAGACATTGTATGCCCCTTCTGTCTCAGTGAACCGTCAGACATTGTATGCCCCTTCTGTCTCAGTGAACCGTCAGACATTGTATGCCCCTTCTGTCTCTCTGAACCGTCAGACATTGTATGCCCCTTCTGTCTCAGTGAACCGTCAGACATTGTATGCCCCTTCTGTCTCAGTGAACCGTCAGACATTGTATGCCCCTTCTGTCTCAATGAACCGTCAGACATTGTATGCCCCTTCTGTCTCAGTGAACCGTCAGACATTGTATGCCCCTTCTGTCTCAGTGAACCGTCAGACATTGTATGCCCCTTCTGCCTCTCTGAACCGTCAAACATTGTATGCCCCTTCTGTCTCAGTGAACCGTCAGACATTGTATGCCCCTTCTGTCTCAGTGAACCATCAGACATTGTATGCCCCTTCTGTGTCTCTGAACCGTCAGACAGTGTATGCCCCTTCTGTCTCTCTGAACCGTCAGACATTGTATGCCCCTTCTGTCTCAGTGAACCGTCAGACATTGTATGCCCCTTCTGTCTCAGTGAACCGTCAGACATTGTATGCCCCTTCTGTCTCAATGAACCGTCAGACATTGTATGCCCCTTCTGTCTCAATGAACCGTCAGACATTGTATGCCCCTTCTGTCTCTCTGAACCGTCAGACAGTGTATGCCCCTTCTGTCTCTCTGAACCGTCAGACATTGTATGCCCCTTCTGTCTCAGTGAACCGTCAGACATTGGATGCCCCTTCTGTCTCAGTGAACCGTCAGACATTGTATGCCCCTTCTGTCTCAGTGACCGTCAGACATTGTATGCCCCTTCTGTCTCAGTGAACCGTCAGACATTGTATGCCCCTTCTGTCTCAGTGAACCGTCAGACATTGTATGCCCCTTCTGTCTCAATGACCCGTCAGACATTGTATGCCCCTTCTGTCTCAGTGTACCGTCAGACATTGTATGCCCCTTCTGTCTCAATGAACCGTCAGACATTGTATGCCCCTTCTGTCTCAATGAACCGTCAGACATTGTATGCCCCTTCTGTCTCAGTGAACCGTCAGACATTGTATGCCCCTTCTGTCTCAATGAACCGTCAGACATTGTATGCCCCTTCTGTCTCAGTGTACCGTCAGACATTGTATGCCCCTTCTGTCTCAATGAACCGTCAGACATTATATGCCCCTTCTGTCTCAATGAACCGTCAGACATTGTATGCCCCTTCTGTCTCAGTGAACCGTCAGACATTGTATGCCCCTTCTGTCTCAATGAACCGTCAGACATTATATGCCCCTTCTGTCTCAGTGAACCGTCAGACATTGTATGCCCCTTCTGTCTCAGTGAACCGTCAGACATTGTATGCCCCTTCTGTCTCAATGAACCGTCAGACATTGTATGCCCCTTCTGTCTCAATGAACCGTCAGACATTATATGCCCCTTCTGTCTCAGTGAACCGTCAGACATTGTATGCCCCTTCTGTCTCAGTGAACTGTCAGACATTGTATGCCCCTTCTGTCTCAGTGAACCGTCAGACATTGTATGCCCCTTCTGTCTCAATGAACCGTCAGACATTGTATGCCCCTTCTGTCTCAATGAACCGTCAGACATTATATGCCCCTTCTGTCTCAGTGAACCGTCAGACATTGTATGCCCCTTCTGTCTCAGTGAACCGTCAGACATTGTATGCCCCTTCTGTCTCAATGAACCGTCAGACATTGTATGCCCCTTCTGTCTCAATGAACCGTCAGACATTATATGCCCCTTCTGTCTCAGTGAACCGTCAGACATTGTATGCCCCTTCTGTCTCAATGAACCGTCAGACATTATATGCCCCTTCTGTCTCAGTGAACCGTCAGACATTGTATGCCCCTTCTGTCTCAGCGAACCGTCAGACATTGTATGCCCCTTCTGTCTCAGCGAACCGTCAGACATTGTATGCCCCTTCTGTCTCAGCAAACCGTCAGACATTGTATGCCCCTTCTGTCTCAGCGAACCGTCAGACATTGTATGCCCCTTCTGTCTCAGCGAACCGTCAGACATTGTATGCCCCTTCTGTCTCAGCGAACCGTCAGACATTGTATGCCCCTTCTGTCTCAGTGAACCGTCAGACATTGTATGCCCCTTCTGTCTCAGCGAACCGTCAGACATTGTATGCCCCTTCTGTCTCTCTGAACCGTCAGACATTGTATGCCCCTTCTGTCTCAGTGAACCGTCAGACATTGTATGCCCCTTCTGTCTCAGTGAACCGTCAGACATTGTATGCCCCTTCTGTCTCAGTGAACCGTCAGACATTGTATGCCCCTTCTGTCTCAGTGAACCGTCAGACATTGTATGCCCCTTCTGTCTCTCTGAACCGTCAGACATTGTATGCCCCTTCTGTCTCAGTGAACCGTCAGACATTGTATGCCCCTTCCGTCTCAGTGAACCGTCAGACATTGTATGCCCCTTCTGTCTCAATGAACCGTCAGACATTGTATGCCCCTTCTGTCTCAATGAACCGTCAGACATTGTATGCCCCTTCTGTCTCAGTGAACCGTCAGACATTGTATGCCCCTTCTGCCTCTCTGAACCGTCAAACATTGTATGCCCCTTCTGTCTCAGTGAACCGTCAGACATTGTATGCCCCTTCTGTCTCAGTGAACCGTCAGACATTGTATGCCCCTTCTGTCTCAGTGAACCGTCAGACATTGTATGCCCCTTCTGTCTCTCTGAACCGTCAGACATTGTATGCCCCTTCTGTCTCAGTGAACCGTCAGACATTGTATGCCCCTTCTGTCTCAGTGAACCGTCAGACATTGTATGCCCCTTCTGTCTCACTGAACCGTCAGACATTGTATGCCCCTTCTGTCTCAGTGAACCGTCAGACATTGTATGCCCCTTCTGTCTCAGTGAACCGTCAGACATTGTATGCCCCTTCTGCCTCTCTGAACCGTCAAACATTGTATGCCCCTTCTGTCTCAGTGAACCGTCAGACATTGTATGCCCCTTCTGTCTCAGTGAACCATCAGACATTGTATGCCCCTTCTGTGTCTCTGAACCGTCAGACAGTGTATGCCCCTTCTGTCTCTCTGAACCGTCAGACATTGTATGCCCCTTCTGTCTCAGTGAACCGTCAGACATTGTATGCCCCTTCTGTCTCAGTGAACCGTCAGACATTGTATGCCCCTTCTGTCTCAATGAACCGTCAGACATTGTATGCCCCTTCTGTCTCAATGAACCGTCAGACATTATATGCCCCTTCTGTGTCTCTGAACCGTCAGACAGTGTATGCCCCTTCTGTCTCTCTGAACCGTCAGACATTGTATGCCCCTTCTGTCTCAGTGAACCGTCAGACATTGTATGCCCCTTCTGTCTCAGTGAACCGTCAGACATTGTATGCCCCTTCTGTCTCAGTGACCGTCAGACATTGTATGCCCCTTCTGTCTCAGTGAACCGTCAGACATTGTATGCCCCTTCTGTCTCAGTGAACCGTCAGACATTGTATGCCCCTTCTGTCTCAATGACCCGTCAGACATTGTATGCCCCTTCTGTCTCAGTGTACCGTCAGACATTGTATGCCCCTTCTGTCTCAATGAACCGTCAGACATTGTATGCCCCTTCTGTCTCAATGAACCGTCAGACATTGTATGCCCCTTCTGTCTCAGTGAACCGTCAGACATTGTATGCCCCTTCTGTCTCAATGAACCGTCAGACATTGTATGCCCCTTCTGTCTCAGTGTACCGTCAGACATTGTATGCCCCTTCTGTCTCAATGAACCGTCAGACATTATATGCCCCTTCTGTCTCAGTGAACCGTCAGACATTGTATGCCCCTTCTGTCTCAGTGAACCGTCAGACATTGTATGCCCCTTCTGTCTCATTGAACCGTCAGACATTATATGCCCCTTCTGTCTCAGTGAACCGTCAGACATTGTATGCCCCTTCTGTCTCAGTGAACCGTCAGACATTGTATGCCCCTTCTGTCTCAATGAACCGTCAGACATTGTATGCCCCTTCTGTCTCAATGAACCGTCAGACATTATATGCCCCTTCTGTCTCAGTGAACCGTCAGACATTGTATGCCCCTTCTGTCTCAGTGAACCGTCAGACATTATATGCCCCTTCTGTCTCAGTGAACCGTCAGACATTGTATGCCCCTTCTGTCTCAGTGAACCGTCAGACATTGTATGCCCCTTCTGTCTCAGTGAACCGTCAGACATTGTATGCCCCTTCTGTCTCAATGAACCGTCAGACATTGTATGCCCCTTCTGTCTCAATGAACCGTCAGACATTATATGCCCCTTCTGTCTCAGTGAACCGTCAGACATTGTATGCCCCTTCTGTCTCAGTGAACCGTCAGACATTGTATGCCCCTTCTGTCTCAATGAACCGTCAGACATTGTATGCCCCTTCTGTCTCAATGAACCGTCAGACATTATATGCCCCTTCTGTCTCAATGAACCGTCAGACATTGTATGCCCCTTCTGTCTCAATGAACCGTCAGACATTATATGCCCCTTCTGTCTCAGTGAACCGTCAGACATTGTATGCCCCTTCTGTCTCAGCGAACCGTCAGACATTGTATGCCCCTTCTGTCTCAGCGAACCGTCAGACATTGTATGCCCCTTCTGTCTCAGCGAACCGTCAGACATTGTATGCCCCTTCTGTCTCAGCGAACCGTCAGACATTGTATGCCCCTTCTGTCTCAGCGAACCGTCAGACATTGTATGCCCCTTCTGTCTCAGCGAACCGTCAGACATTGTATGCCCCTTCTGTCTCAGCGAACCGTCAGACATTGTATGCCCCTTCTGTCTCAGCGAACCGTCAGACATTATATGCCCCTTCTGTCTCAGCGAACCGTCAGACATTATATGCCCCTTCTGTCTCAATGAACCGTCAGACATTGTATGCCCCTTCTGTCTCAATGAACCGTCAGACATTATATGCCCCTTCTGTCTCAATGAACCGTCAGACATTGTATGCCCCTTCTGTCTCAGTGAACCGTCAGACATTATATGCCCCTTCTGTCTCAGTGAACCGTCAGACATTGTATGCCCCTTCTGCTTTCAGAGCGCAACCGTAGTTACGAGTGTACATCCTTCGTGGAGACGCAGGCCACAGCCCTGCTCAAGGAAACACCACTGGAGTTTGTCAAGTATCCTTGCTCAGAACAAATTACATTATGTGTGACAAGTTTAGTCTTAAGTGCTGGTTTGGATTGAAGTATTAGTTGATGAGTGGTTAACTTGGTGTAGTAGTATCTGATTGAAGTATTAGTTGATGAGTGGTTATCTTGGTGTAGTAGTATCTGATTGAAGTATTAGTTGATGAGTGGGTAACTTGGTGTAGTAGTATCTGATTGAAGTATTAGTTGATGAGTGGTTAACTTGGTGTAGTAGTATCTGATTGAAGTATTAGTTGATGAATGGTTAACTTGGTGTAGTAGTATCTGATTGAAGTATTAGTTGATGAGTGGTTAACTTGGTGTAGTAGTATCTGATTGAAGTATTAGTTGATGAGTGGTTAACTTGGTGTAGTAGTATCTGATTGAAGTATTAGTTGATGAGTGGGTAACTTGGTGTAGTAGTATCTGATTGAAGTATTAGTTGATGAGTGGTTAACTTGGTGTAGTAGTATCTGATTGAAGTATTAGTTGATGACTGGTTAACTTGGTGTAGTAGTATCTGATTGAAGTATTAGTTGATGAGTGGTTAACTTGGTGTAGTAGTATCTGATTGAAGTATTAGTTGATGAGTGGTTAACTTGGTGTAGTAGTATCTGATTGAAGTATTAGTTGATGAGTGGGTAACTTGGTGTAGTAGTATCTGATTGAAGTATTAGTTGATGAGTGGTTAACTTGGTGTAGTAGTATCTGATTGAAGTATTAGTTGATGAATGGTTAACTTGGTGTAGTAGTATCTGATTGAAGTATTAGTTGATGAGTGGTTAACTTGGTGTAGTAGTATCTGATTGAAGTATTAGTTGATGAGTGGTTAACTTGGTGTAGTAGTATCTGATTGAAGTATTAGTTGATGAGTGGGTAACTTGGTGTAGTAGTATCTGATTGAAGTATTAGTTGATGAGTGGTTAACTTGGTGTAGTAGTATCTGATTGAAGTATTAGTTGATGAATGGTTAACTTGGTGTAGTAGTATCTGATTGAAGTATTAGTTGATGAGTGGTTAACTTGGTGTAGTAGTATCTGATTGAAGTATTAGTTGATGAGTGGTTAACTTGGTGTAGTAGTATCTGATTGAAGTATTAGTTGATGAGTGGGTAACTTGGTGTAGTAGTATCTGATTGAAGTATTAGTTGATGAGTGGTTAACTTGGTGTAGTAGTATCTGATTGAAGTATTAGTTGATGAATGGTTAACTTGGTGTAGTAGTATCTGATTGAAGTATTAGTTGATGAGTGGTTAACTTGGTGTAGTAGTATCTGATTGAAGTATTAGTTGATGAGTGGGTAACTTGGTGTAGTAGTATCTGATTGAAGTATTAGTTGATGAGTGGTTAACTTGGTGTAGTAGTATCTGATTGAAGTATTAGTTGATGAGTGGTTAACTTGGTGTAGTAGTATCTGATTGAAGTATTAGTTGATGAGTGGTTAACTTGGTGTAGTAGTATCTGATTGAAGTATTAGTTGATGAGTGGGTAACTTGGTGTAGTAGTATCTGATTGAAGTATTAGTTGATGAGTGGTTAACTTGGTGTAGTAGTATCTGATTGAAGTATTAGTTGATGAATGGTTAACTTGGTGTAGTAGTATCTGATTGAAGTATTAGTTGATGAGTGGATAACTTGGTGTAGTAGTATCTGATTGAAGTATTAATTGATAAGTGGTTAACTTGATGTGGTAGTATCTGCTGTTGTAATCTGGTTAAACTTCTAGTTGCAAAATGGTAGATGTGATGAACTAGTTCTTTTTTTAGTCAAATCAAATTGACAGTTTTGCCTTGTTTCTTTTGTAACCAAGCAATATTAAATTATATTCTTCATTTATATTTATTAAAATAAAATGTGTTGTTTTGTGTACCACATTCAAGTTAACAGCAAACTGACTGCTGGTGGTTGACTAACAGTAAACAGGTCGACTGCTGGTGGTTGATTAACAGTAAACAGGTTGACTGCTGGTGGCTGGCTAACTGGTCCATCTTACTGAGCTGTAACAGATGCATGCACAATTAATGAACTTTAACAATTACCATTTACAACAAACGTCAGTTGACCAGGATCTATCCGCGTGGCACACGAGTCGACTCCAGCAACTACATGCCCCAGGTTCTTTATACATCTTTGTATCTCACACTCGCATAGAAACTAAGTAAAAAAACTGAGTATGTAGTAAATGTGATATAACAGTATTTAGCTGGTGTGCTGTTACAATGTCAGATATTAAACAGATTTGTACAGGACACCCCAACTTTTTTCGGGTCAAACAAAAAAATGTTAAGTTCCATTACTTTTATTTCAAGGTGATCAGCCACCTTAATGGAAAATGTGCTATCTTGTCTAATTTTGTTATATCTAATGTCAGTCACCTTACTGATTTTATCACTTATGTGACTTGTAACAGAAAACATAAAATAATTATACAAAGTTATAATCAAATGAGTATGCCTTCAAGAGCTTGTAATTAATAACTAATAGTCTATATGTATTTTGATACATTTATTTTTTCTTTTGACTCATTTAGTTGTTGAAGTTAGCAAACTAACAACAATGAAACATTTTTTATTTTGCCTCTTTTCAACTCACTGTTAATTTTGTTTAAAAAAATGTGAACAAAACAGTTAAGAAAACAGAATGACTGTCATGGGCAGCTGCAGACTTGCCCTATGTAACCTGCTATTGTTGTTTGTTTCAGATCTTCTGGAACGCTGGTTGTCAGCTGGTGGCCCTCAACTTTCAGACACTCGGTCAGTCTGGATACTTTTTATTATTTCCAGTACTTGTTAATTAAAAAAAATTCTTAGAAGAATGTAATTTGTTTGGCCAATTAATTTCTATATGTAATGTGATCAAGATACTTTACACAGACATCCAGTATCAAGTCACCTGTAACAGTCACATGTCAGACAGCTATACCATAAAATCCGGAGTAAAACAGGAATATGCATTCTCTCACCATTTCTTTTCACCCTTGCCATTGACTGGCTGATGACAGAAATCACCAAAGATGGAAACAGAGGCATCAGATGGACACTTACCTCAATCTTGGAAGACCTGGACTATGCAAATGACATTGGACTGCTGTCTAGCAGGCACAAGGACATGCAAGAAAAGATGGACAAACTCACAGCAACAGCACCACAGATTGGGTTAAAGCTCAACACAGCAAAAACCAAACTGATGAGGATCAACTACAAGACATATAACCCCATCACCATAAACAACATAACCAACAGTGATGCTTTGGAAGATGTTCAGGACTTTGCATACCTGGGAAGCAAAATCACAACAGATGGAGACTCTGCAAAAGATGCCAAGCCTAGAATCAGAAAGGCAAGCAACTGAGATTGGAAACAAAACTGAGACTGTACAATAGTAATGTTCTCAGTGTACTTCTCTATGGCTCCGAGTGCTGGAAACTGACAGCCAAGCTAGCACACAAGCTTGAGACCTTCCAAAACAGGTGTCTACGGAAGATCCTAGGAGTATTTTGGCCCAACACCATCACTAATGAAGAACTGCACCACAAAACAGATGCAACATCCTTGGCCACACAGATAAAGAAGAGAAGATGGAGATGGCTTGGACACGTGTGCCGAATGTCACCTGGCGCACTGCCCAAGACAGCCTTACGCTGGACAGCAGATTGTAAAAGGAGACGTGGTCGCCCAAAAGAAACATGGAGACGAACAGTGGAGAAGGAGATGAAAGAGTGCGGCCTGACATGGAACACCATCACCAAATGGGCTGCAGACCGACAGCAGTGGCGCTCTCTTGTTGATGCCTTATGTGCCACCTGGCATGAAGACGACTAAGTAAAGTAATTTCAATATAATATAAGGTGGTTCCTCGACAGTGACAAATACAAGTTGCTGTATTTGACATGTATTTGACCAAATATGAACATCAAATACAAATTCAAATACAGGTTTTGGAAAAAGTAAAAAAACATACAAAATGAACATATATAAAAACAAGCACAGGGCTGTCTACCGGCTGGTGTGCTTTTCGCCTTACGTAATATAATATGTTGTTTTCACAAAAAATCTGAAGACACTTTTGTACAGGGAATCAATATTTGAAACAAAAACTGGTTATTTCATCTGTCGAGTACAAACAACAACCAGTTATTTGATCTATCGAGTACAAACAAGTTGTTAGATAAGTTGGTTTGAGCGAGCTACTCACCAATATTGAACAGTGGAAATATAGTTTCTCAAAGCGAGGCTAGCGCCGAAATTTGCCTTAAAAGAAAGAGCGTCTTCGAAAAAGCATCACTCGGCAGTAATATGCAATGCTTTAAATGTTTACTTTCCTGTAGTGATTATTATGAACAGTTGCATACTTTTTCATCTGATAAAGTGAAATATGGCATATTTACAAAATGCACCGATGTGTTGTACCAGTAAGGCCACCTGGTGATTAATGTCGAACTAGATATACAAAAATATGTCTCAAAAATCTGTTTATGCATAATTTTTCTTTGAAAATGTTAACTTTGTCAGAAGTTTATACTCCCAGAGACTGATATGATTTATATCGGATCAATGACATATCTAATGTGAGATCCAGAGAGATCACAAAATGAGGCAAAATCTGTCGTGAGGTGAAAACTACACCAGTGACTGTATGTATTTGACCCCAATACTGGTTCCCTTGCCCCCAGATCTCGCCCTTCAGTTGAACCTGGGTATCTTCGAGTACAACGGTCGCAGTGGGTTCATCCTCAAGCCAGACTTCATGCGACGACAGGATCGACGATTTGACCCATTCGCTGAGTCAACGGTCGACGGCATAGTGGCTGGATCTGTGACAATCAAAGTAGGTTATATACAGCGGGAGGTGGTGACGGAAGGGAAAGAGGAGACAGTAGGGGAGAATGAGGGAAGTGAAGGGAAAGAGGAGACAGTAGGGGAGGATGAGGGAAGTGAAGGGAAAGAGGACACAGTAGGGGAGGATGATGGAAGTGAAGCGAAAGAGGACACAGTAGGGAAGGATGAGGGAAGTGAAGGGAAAGAGGAGAAAGTAGGGGAGGATGATGGAAGTGAAAGGAAAGAGGAGACAGTAGGGGAGGATGAGGGAAGTGAAGGGAAAGAGGAGACAGTAGGGGAGGATGAGGGAAGTGAAGGGAAAGAGGAGACAGTAGGGAAGAATAAGGGAAGTGAAGGGAAAGAGGAGACTGTAGAGGAGGATATGGGAAGTGAAGCGAAAGAGAAGACTGTAGGGGAGGATGAGGGAAGTGAAGGGAAAGAGGACAGTAGGGGAGGATGAGGGAAGTGAAGGGAAAGAGGAGACAGTAGGGGAGGATGAGGGAAGTGAAGGGAAAGAGGACAGTAGGGGAGGATGAGGGAAGTGAAGGGAAAGAGAACAGTAGCAATTACTGCCTCAAAGATATTCATATATACCAAATACAGTCCATAGCCTTGAAATGTTTTTATAGCCATATGAAACGAGGCATCGTGGACGTTCTCCCCATTACTGCACCGCCCCCTGCTGTGCTACTGCCCCCCTGCTATGCTACGGCACCCCAACTTTGCTACTGACCCCCCCCCGGTTGTGCTGCCCCAACTGTGCTACTGCCCCCTGCTGTGTTACTGCCCCCCCGCTGTGCTATTGCCCCCTGCTGTGCTGCTGCCCCCTGCTTTGCTGCTGCCCCCTGCTGTGCTACTGCCCCCTGCTGTGCTACTGCCCCCTGCTGTGCTGCTGCCCCCCATGTTAGGTTCTGGTGTGTCCATCAGGTGATTTCTGGTCAGTTGCTGACCGACAAGAAGGTGGGCACGTATGTGGAGGTCGAGATGTACGGTCTGCCGGCCGACACCGTGAGGAAGAAGTTCCGCACCAAGGTGGTGCCTGCCAATGGCATCAACCCATCGTACGATGATGAGCCATTTGTCTTCAAGAAGGTTAGCATTGTGTCTGTAGTAATAGAAGTTGTCTAACTTATGGTATATGTTGTCTATCCTTTCTACCTGCATTTACAAACAAATGTAAATTAATCTATGTGACATCACATTTAATCATGTAGCTTTATAAAATACAGACACAGACAATGCCATTTGTAAAATATCAAACTTAACAGCATTAAACATAAAGAATCTACAGAGTTATGTGGTCTGGATATGTAAGTATTATCAGAGAGACCAAAACAAACATGCAGAACAGTTAAAATAAAGTTGTGACAACTAATGAGAAATGGTTTGCTGCCTGCCTTCAGGTGGTTCTACCAAACCTTGCAACGCTAAGGATCGTGGTGTGTGAGGAGAATGGGAGATTACTAGGACAGCGGGTTCTTCCCGTGGAAGGATTACGACCAGGTAGGGACAGTTATAATAATAAAGATACTAACTAACTATAGTTTGTATTTACTAACTTCTAGTTGTTTCTCTATAAATTGATGTTGGTGTGTTTGACTTGTATGTTTGTCTGCATGGCAATGGCTGCATTGTCAGTTTCCATGTTGAAACCACTGGATAAAGTCATATAAGAAACAAACACCTTGTAGATGACAGTAATAGGAAGTAATGAATAGTAGTGTCATATAAGAAACAAACACCTTGTAGATGACAGTAGTAGGAAGTAATGAATAGTAGTGTCATATAAGAAACAAACACCTTGTAGATGACAGTAGTAGGAAGTAATGAATAGTAGTGTCATATAAGAAACAAACACCTTGTAGATGACAGTAGTAGGAAGTAATGAATAGTAGTGTCATATAAGAAACAAACACCTTGTAGATGACAGTAGTGGGAAGTAATGAATAGTAGTGTCATATAAGAAACAAACACCTTGTAGATGACAGTAGTGGGAAGTAATGAATAGTAGTGTCATATAAGAAACAAACACCTTGTAGATGACAGTAGTAGGAAGTAATGAATAGTAGTGTCATATAAGAAACAAACACCTTGTAGATGACAGTAGTAGGAAGTAATGAATAGTAATGTCACGTTTCCGTGTCATTGTGTTATTCAGGTTACCGACACATCTGTCTACGGAATGAGTTGAACGAGCCTCAGAACCTGGCGACACTGTTTGTTCATGTGAAGGTTGGAGACTATGTGCCAGACGCCTTCGCTGGTACGGACCTCTTGCACAGACCATACTGTTAGATCATGAATGGTCCCGTGATATTGAAGTGTCACTCTAACAGAGCGTGCATTAGTCCTCTATAAACAAATGACTACCAGCACTTCTCTGAATGAATAGTCTCAATTTACTCTCAAATGCAATTGAAATGGTTCCATTTATTTGATGTTGGTATGTCACCATAGTAATTAACACTGTTGTCATACTGCTTGGTATGTCACCATGGTAATTGACACTGTTGTCATGAGACTACGTCACCCTGGTGACTGAGGCTATATCACCAGGGTGCTTGAGACTATGTCACCCTGGTGACTGAGGCTATATCACCAGGGTGCTTGAGACTATGTCACCCTGGTGACTGAGGCTATATCACCAGGGTGCTTGAGACTATGTCACCCTGGTGACTGAGGCTATATCACCAGGGTGCTTGAGACTATGTCACCCTGGTGACTGAGGCTATATCACCATGGTGCTTGAGACTATGTCACCCTGGTGACTGAGGCTATATCACCAGGGTGCTTGAGACTATGTCACCCTGGTGACTGAGGCTATATCACCAGGGTGCTTGAGACTAATAATAATCACAATTTTATTTCTTTGCAATCTGGAAATTGGATAAAAATACAGGAAAGAAATTAGCATTTTGATAGAAAACATTTTAAACTAAAAAACAATGTGTGTGTGTATATATATATATATATGTGTGTGTGTGTGTGTATACATACATTTACATACATTCACAATTTATTACACACATAAATATACACATATACATGCATACACACATACATATATAATTATACATACATACACATACATGCATATATACATATACATGTATATCATAACATGATTACTAGAATAAATAAAAGGTACATATTAACAGTTATTAGAATAAGTATAGTGTTATCTATAGAAAAAGTCACTGAGCACTGATAAAAAATAAATATAATAATTAGAAATGCTTTGGTTAAAAAGGCACCAGTTAATAACAGTTCTTTGTCCTGTTTGTTGTTACTTTGGGTAAGGGGTAACGTGTATGATATCACATATTGTGTGCGGCAACCATTGCAGTTGGGAGGAGTTTGTGCAGTTTCTGCTGCAGTTGTTCAATTTGTTTTAAAAAAAATTTCACACGTTTCTTTTTCAGAGTAGCCAGCTGCACATATACTAGTGCCTCGACATACTAGTGCCTCGATATACTAGTGCCTCTGCCTCGATATACTAGTGCCTCGATATACTAGTGCCTCGATATACTAGTGCCTCGATATAGGGCATGCCCGAGTATATAATGTTCATAGCATGTCTTTGCACTCACTCCAAGTCACTTTTGTAGACCCAGTGACTGAGGCTGCCACCATAGTGACAGTGGTTACCCAGCCATACAGACGTCAGGTGATCATTAGCCCCAGTGTTTCTATGGTTACAGACTTTGCGGCTGCACTGGCCAACCCTATTGCGTACCAGTCGGCCCTGGAGAAACACGCGCAACAGCTGGCAGTGCTGGAGCAGGAAGAGGCAGAGAACAATCAGTACGGGGTGGAGGAGGTACGTTACACGTTACTGGCAGTAACAGCAGTCAGTGTAACACACTGTGTGTTACACGGACTGCTGTTACTGCCAGTAACATCTCTGATGTCATAAACATATATATGAATTACTGTTGCATGGTAATGTAACAATGAACAGTCGTTTTGTTTGTATGCTGGTTGGAGTTATGTTAAGGTAACAGACCACGCTAGTCTTGTTTGCTGCCGTGTTGGTTTTATGCAAATTTGCCCATCGTTACCCATAAATGCTTACTTCTGGCCCCCAATGACACGCTGTTTGAATGCAAGGGTTCACAACTCATTTGGTGTTAAAGTGAATTTAGACATCTCACCAATCCTCTTCGGGCCCAGTGGCCCATAAGTCCGAAGTGCATCTCCTCCAGCTCGCTCTGTCAGTTGCTACACGTCTGGCCTCGTTCCAGCTGTTCCACACGTCATTCATTTTCAACACTTGATCACTACATTGTCTTTGGTCAACCAACCTTTCTTCTACCTTCAGGCGTCCAGGTTAATGCCGTCTCACATTTGCTGTTCTTGTCCATTTAGTAGGATATATCCTACCTATTTCCATCTTCTCAACTTGCCCTCGGTGCTGCTTGTCTTCAATTTTGTTTTTGCAAGAATATCTTGATTTGATACAACGTGTGGCCATCTGATTTGTAGTACAGTTGTATTCGTCTTAAGCACCTGAAAAAAAATGTATCTAACTTTCTGTTGCACCTTCGTTTATTTTCCAAGTTTCACTTCCATACAACAACACTGGTTTAACAAGTGTGTTAAAAAGCCTAAATTTAGGTATCAATGTGTATGTACTTAAACTCCATATTTGCTTTGGCTTCATGAAAGTTACCCTAGCTTTGCGAATTCTGTTAACAATGTCATCACCGCCTCCTCCTTGCTTACTGGTAAGTTATACTTGGTAGTTATACTTGGTACACTCAGGTAGTTATACTTGTTCACTTCCTTTAGTTCTTGATCATCAATTAGTATTCTGTTTTCGCACTTGCTGTTTATCCTCAATACTTGAGTTTTCTTTTTATTTATTCTTAGTCCTGTCCTTGCTGCAAATTGATTCAGTTGTCTTGTCTTTGTTTGCACTTTTATCTGATAAGGGCAGGCTATTCATAGATGTGAAAATTGTTGGACTCTCGATAAGCCAATGGCTTCTTTGTCCACTTGCCATCTGGAACTTGTTGTTTGGGATGGCAATCTTGTTAAATGTGTGTGTAGCATGATGACAAGTGCTATGTCGTTGGCAAAGTCCAGGTTTTGATGTGAAGTTCCATCTTATCCCTGTTTTATTTCCTGCTGTTGTATTTCTCATTATCCAGTCCACTACCATCAAGAAGATAAATCCAGACATTACATCTCCTTGTTTAACTCCGGTGTTGACCTTGAACCACTCAGATTCCTCACCTTCGTATAACACTGCACATTCACAATCTTTGTCTAACACTGCACATTCACTATCTTCGTCTAACACTGCACATTCACTATCTTTGTCTAACACTGCACATTCACTGTCTTCGTCTAACACTGCACATTCACTATCTTCGTCTAACACTGCACATTCACTATCTTCGTCTAACACTGCACATTCACTATCTTCGTCTAACACTGCACATTCACTATCTTCGTCTAACACTGCACATTCACTATCTTCGTCTAACACTGCACATTCACTATCTTCGTCTAACACTGCACAATCACTATCTTCGTCTAACACTGCACATTCACTATCTTCGTCTAACTTAACGTGAACCATGTGGATTATCTTGCATGGAATTCCATAGCTCTCCATGATTTTTTATAGACTCGCTCGGTTCACTGAGTCAGATCCTTTTTCAAAGTCCACAAACATAATGTATAGAGTTGCCTGCCATTCCACTACCTGTTCTATAATATTTCGTAAAATAAATATCTTTTCTACTGTGCCTCTCACACTTCTGAAACCTGCTTGTTCGTCTCTCAACTTGCTGTTAACTCCATCTCTTATTCTGTCAATTAGTACTCTTCTGAATACTTTACTTGGAACAGATGTCATAGTAATTCCTCTCCAGTTCCCGCCCTCTGTAAGGTCACCTTTCTTCGGTATTTTAACGATCAGTCCCTGCTTCTATGTTTTTGGCACTTTCTCTTGTTCCCAAAATGTTCTGAATAATTTGACAAGCCATTTCTCTGTTGTATTCATGTTTGCTTTTAATAATTCTGCTGTAATTTCTGCTTTTGTTATTGGGTCAGTGCTGATTTCATTTATGATCGGATCTATCTCCACATCTGTTACACGGTCATCAGGTATAGGTCTGTTAAAGATGTCCTCTGTTTTTTTTCCACTGCTCCCTTCTGGCCAGTCCTTCCATTCTTTCATTCTTCCATTACGTGCTGCTTCCTCTGCTTCCATGACAAGGTGGTCGACCCATTTCTTCTTGTCTTGCCTCATGCTATTCACTTATTTGTCTTTATACCTATATTTATCCATGTAATTCTGCTTAATCCTGTCTGACTTTGTCTGCTCGATGTTGTTCTTCAGTCGTTTTCTGTCTACTCCCACGACTCCTTGCTGATCCATGGTTTTGCCCTTTCTTTTTGTACCCCAGTACTTCTTGAGCTGTTTCTTTGTATGCATCCTCAAACTCCTGCCAGTGTTTCTCAACTTCTTCGTCTGTTTCATTGTAGTCTTGTAATATATCATATTTGTTGCGCAACTTCATTGAGAATTGTGCTTTAACGGCTGGTTGCTGTAACTTAATTATATAAATTTTCTTTCTGATCACCATGTTCTTTTGTTTTTTCTTTAGTTTCAGCTTGATTTTTGATCACACTAATTGGTGGTCGCTCACAATGTCGGCTCCTCTCATGGCCCTAGCGTCCATTACTGATGTCCGGTGTTGCCTGCTCACTAACACATCATGGTCTATTTGATTCTTTGTCTTTCCTCCTGGAGAAGTCCATATATGTTTATGTATCAATTTATGTGGAAAAATGGTACCTGTTACCACGAGGTTATTGAGTCCACAGAAGTCAACAAGTCTTTCTCCATTGTCATTTCTTTCACCTACTCCATGGCTTCCTATTATGTTTTCATATCCGTCGTTGTCTTCTCCAACTTTGGCATTTAAATCCCCCATTACTAGGAGTATGTCATGCTTATGAACACTGTCCACAACTGTCTGAAGCTGTTCGTAGAAATTGTCTTTATCTTCGATGTTGGTTTCATTCATTGGTGCATAGACTTGTATGATCGATAACTTTACATACCTGGAGAAGAATCTAGCATAAATAATTCTATCACTGATAGGTTTCCATTCCATCAATGCCTGTTCTGCTTTCTTTGCTATCATTATTGCTACTCCGTGTCTGTGTATGTTGTCTTCTCTCCCTGAAAAAATTACACTCTCCGGTGTTCATCTTGACTTTTCCTTGTCCCATCCATCTGCATTCACTAATGCCCATGACATCTATTTTATATTTGTCCATTTCTCTTGCAAGCTGGGCTGATTTCCCTATAGAGTACAACATTTTCACATTCCAACACCCTATATTTATATTTAACTTTTGGCTTGGTTAACGACGTTGTCAACCTCCGAACTTCCGTTTGGCTTTGATCCGGAAGCGTCATACTGTCCAAATAAATGATGTCAACATCTGCTGGTATCTGGGCCGTCGCCTTCCTGTAGCCATTTCCAGCACGAGCTGGCTTTTGAGATTCACTTCTAGTTTCCGCAACATCATTTGAGCTGGGAGGGTTGTTGGCCCTCCACAGTAGGTTTATTTTCGGGGTTTTCCTTCCCTCAGCCATAGCCTTGTTAGCCCAGCACAATGTACTGGTTACCGGGGTGCACCATGGGGAGGTGAGGTTGACTTGAGTGTCTTTACGGTTGAGCGCATCAACACCCCTTACACCCCAGTGAGTTTTTAACAAAATGTTTATTGCATGGTCTTTGAATAAAAACTATAATGTGGATGTGTTTTAGGAACCTGTTGAAGAGATAGATGGCGCAACTGTAAGGCAGGATTCTGACAAGAGGAATTGTACTCGAACAAACTCTGTGTTATCAAAGCATAGCAGCAGTGGTGAGACACCAGGGGGCAGCAGTGGTGGTGGGACTCCGACCCATCTTTGTAAGCAAGACAGCGTGAGCGGCAGTCGCTCCCAGAGCTCTTCAGGTGTGTCCAACATTAGACACTGTAGGGCACATTACTATAGTCATTTGTGATAAATATTAATTAAGATTAATGTGTATTACAGTAAGATTTATGCAATGTTGATTTTATATCTGGGACACGGATTACACTCAAATGAAATGGTGACATGCAAGTTTCTGATTATTTCTAATTAATGAGTTCTAGAAAAAATATTCTGTTGAAGACAATAAGTGTGTTTCAGGAAATAATCTATTGATGTTGGGTTTTGTGAATTATTCAGAGCCAACTTGTCAACAAACACCAAAGGTTGGACTTACCCTTTCATGCAGCATGTGTCTATGCTAAACGTATGCATGTAGGTCAAACGTGTAGGTCAAACATGTAGGTCAAACATGTAGGTCATACATGTCCGTCATACATGTAGGTCAAACGTGGGGCATACATATAGGTCATATATTTAGGCTATGCATGTAAGTCTGAATGAAAATACTAAACAAACAGATGTGAGAAAACAATATTATTTTGCATCCATTATTAAACATGGCTAAATAGCTAATGATGTAGTTACTAAAGCATGGATTATGAAATAGATAATTCCCAATTCCCAAAAGAGACATCCACTTACTGATACTAAGTATTGTTTACTTGACAGAGCTGTCATTGCATCTCCCTCTTTTTAAAACCATTCCTTTAGTTACTTAATGTAGGCCAGTGACATGGTTGCTCTGGTAAACATTTCTTTAATTTGTGAACTTGTAACAGTGGTGTAAATATAATTGATGAGATGGTATTCTGGGATTCACATGAACGTTCATGCAGGTTTCTACAGAGCAGGAGTGTAACAATGAATTCACAGAACTGTTCCATCTATATCTACTGGCCCCTAGAAGTCACGCACACACGCCGCATGCACACCGCATGCACGCTACATGCATGCACACACGCACACCTCGCCATTCTGTCACTGACCACAGATTGTAGACAATTGCTCCAGGTTTAGAGCCAAGTTTAGAAATAATTCTATTAGTTCCTTCTCCATATTCAGCTTTTCTCTGTAGTAGTTGGACTGAACTTCCTACCGTGTATTCCTGTAATCAACATCGTGATACTGAAAGTATGTTAATAAAATAAGATGTAGATCTATGGTTCAGCATAACTACTTGTGTAGTTTGTTTCCAGTAAATATGCAGTGTGTGGAAATGTTGCTTACAAGAATTGCCGTCTGTCTCCAGTGTTCCTGGTCACCTCGTCGTATTCTGCTAATTAACGATCACTACTTGCTGAACGTAACTTGTATGGATGTAATCTAGAGAATTCTTAGCAACATATCTGATTGGTTGATGCAGCAACTGAGACAAATTGTAATTCCATGTCTCTAAAATTTTGCAATATTTTCTAGGTTTACTTTACACTTGTTTCTAGGTTTAGTTTATGTTTACACTAGGTTTAGTCATATTTATAACATTGGTTGGTGGATTTTGGAAAATGTAAATGCCTACATATAGGACATGGGAACTTGGATGTAAACTATAAAATGGGAGATACTGTTCTGGGTACTATCGTAAAAGAAAAGGACTTAGGAGTTACAATAAGCGCTGATATGAAAGTTTCAGAGCAGTGTGGTATTGCAGCTTCAAAAGGTAATAAAATTCTCGGGTTGATTAGGAGAAATATAACATACAAGGTAAAAAGCTAATCATACCTCTGTATAAAGCAATAGTTAGACCTCATTTAGAATACTGTATACATGCGTGGAGACCATATCGTAAGAAAGATATAGATACGCTTGAAAGAATGCAGAGGAGAGCAACTAAAATGATTCCAGAACTTAGAGACCTTAGTTATGAAGAATGCCTAAATGAATGTGTTTTAACAACTCTAGAGACAAGGAGGTTAAGAGGAGATCAGATTGAAGTTTTTAAGATATTGAATGGTTATGAAAATATTGATAAAAATATGTTTTTCTCACTCAATAAAGACAGTAGAACTAGAGGACATGAGGTAACATTAGTAAAGGATCAGTGTAGATTGGACATCAGGAAGTACTTGTTCTCACACAGGACAAACAAAGAATGGAACAAATTATCTACAGATTGTGTAACTGCCAGCAGCGTGAATATGTTTAAAAACAAGGTTGATACATATCTGAGGAGGGCGGGTTACATATACAGTAGTACCGGCCTTCAACAGAAACATGTATCAAAGCAAGTGTCCCTACGTTGTAGGTGTCCCCCCATCAGGGGGACAGGCATGCTGGAGTAGAGGGTTCAGTACTACTACTACTACTACTACTACTACTACTACTACTACTACTACTACCACCACCACCACCACCACCACCACCACCACCACCACCACCACCAGCACCACCACCACCACTACTGCTAATTCACCAATTCAGATTTTACACGCCGATGCACTCTGCCATTTGGCATAGCAAATGATTATTACGATGCATGTCTGCAGTTCAACGGAAACATCGCTTCACCACAGTTTGGTGTTGCTTACTCAACTGCGTTAAAAATTATTTCACTTCATCTTGTAAGAGGCATATTTGTGGATTTCAATTGCAATTGACACGCCACTGGCATCTGACCAGATCGAACTGCCAAAGGCGAAGGGAAGCCACCGGCACCGGTGAAACACCGTTGATCGATGCAAGTGCAAAACAAACCACCTCGCTTCCACATTCATTGTACTTAAAGTTTATTGAGCACCATCAAAACAAACATCACCTCACTCTCACATTCATTGTACTTAAAGTTTATTGAGCACCATCAAAACAAACATCACCTCACTCTCACATTCATTGTACTTAAAGTTTATTGAGCACCATCAAAACAAACATCACCTCACTCTCACATTCATTGTACTTAAAGTTTATTGAGCACCATCAAAACAAACATCACCTCGCTTCCACATTCATTGTACTTAAAGTTTATTGAGCATCATCAAAACAAACATCACCTCTCTCTCACATTCATTGTACTTAAAGTTTATTGAGCATCATCAAAACAAACATCACCTCGCTTCCACATTCATTGTACTTAAAGTTTATTGAGCATCATCAAAACAAACATCACCTCACTCTCACATTCATTGTACTTAAAGTTTATTGAGCATCATCAAAACAAACATCACCTCACTCTCACATTCATTGTACTTAAAGTTTATTGAGCACCATCAAAACAAACATCACCTCACTCTCACATTCATTGTACTTAAAGTTTATTGAGCACCATCAAAACAAACATCACCTCGCTTCCACATTCATTGTACTTAAAGTTTATTGAGCACCATCAAAACAAACATCACCTCGCTTCCACATTCATTGTACTTAAAGTTTATTGAGCACCATCAAAACAAACATCACCTCGCTTCCACATTCATTGTACTTAAAGTTTATTGAGCACCATCAAAGCAATTCTAAGTTAGTTGTTTGGACAAACATGAGGAGTACAGCGAGGCGAGACTGTGTTGCACGACCTTTGAAGTTGTGCAACAACCAGCCACACATCGCACTGTTTGTCTGTCATTTACTAAACAAAATTATGAAATTAATTATTGCTGTCTGCCTTAACAGGGACATATAACCAAAATATTGTTCACCAGGTGGCCCCTCATCAGAGGGACATTAACATGGTAAAACAGTCCATACATTGAGAAAATAACAGGTGTCTGCTCATCCGAAGGCAGATACCACTGTAGTTGAAAAATGTTGGACTCTCGATAAGCCAATGGTTTCCTTGTCCACTTGCCATCTGCACTTTTGCTTTGGATGGCAATCTTGTTAAATCTTGTGAAGATTACAACTTGTGGGGGACAGTCTCCCTCCCCAGCTCCCCCCATGTCACCTAGTTGCTACAACTCCCAACAGGTGGCATCACACGTGCATCCTCTCGACATGGCGCGTCTGGCCACAGCTCCCTGCAGTGTGATCAATCCTCCGCTCGTGGTGCCACCGCCTCCTCCGTGCCAGAGAACGGTGCCAGCGCAGCCAATTCTAACCAGTTCTCAACACTGGCAACCACCAAACTCGCTGGTCAGTGGTGTGCCTGTCACCCGGAATGTTCTCCCCTCCCAATTTGTTTTGTTGATACCCAAGAATGCATGATTTGTCGATCGTGTACCCAGCTGCCATCTGGTTGTAGACACTCGGTCAGGCCAATGTATTTAGTGGTTGTGGAGTCTGTGGTTGTGAGTTGTCCTTTAGTCTGTTGTGTTGATAGTTGAACCCTTGCACCCCATCAACCTGTTCCCCAGTTTGTGCTCCTCCCAGTTTGTACAGTTTCGGTGCAGCTAAGTTACGCAGATGGAGATGTTTTAGCATTTCCAAATATTCTCAAAAAAAGTATGACATTCAAATTGTGCATTAGATATATTTGTGACATTAGATATATTTGTGACATTAGATATATTTGTGATATTCATAACTTTGGAACCCTCTTAGTGACACTGCATGTTTTGCATGAGTCATGTGACAGGCGTCATGTGACGCATAGACAGACTAACTTGCATGCTGCATTTGGAACATATTGAAACATTCTTACCATTTTATTTTAGATGTCATTTTTTATTTTCACTGCCGTTGCATGAAGCCTCCCCCATGAAGCCTCCCCCTATGAAGCCTCCCCCATGAAGCCTCCCCCCATGAAGCCTCCCCCATGAAGCCTCCCCCCATGAAGCCTCCCCCATGAAGCCTCCCCCGTGAAGCCTCCCCCATGATTCGTCGGCTATAGCATTTGTCGCTTGACAATGGAGAATATGTTGATTTTAAGTCACAAATATATTGAAAGAGACCACGAGTGCAGAAGAGATGTTAACTGTTCCAATGTATGTGGACTTGTCGCATTTTCTATTTTAATATATCTACCAACTATGAAGTTTAAACCTGACTAATATGTATTTTTGTCCAAATTGACTGGAATGCAGCTACATCTCATTGTACTAGAACCTGCCGTGATTGTACAGTGCCTGGTTGTCTTGTACAGCTACATTTCATGGTACTAGAACCTACCGTGATTGTACAGTGCCTGGTCGTCTTGTACAGCTACATTTCATGGTACTAGAACCTGCCGTGATTGTACAGTGCCTGGTCGTCTTGTACAGCTACATCTCATGGTACTAGAACCTGCCGTGATTGTACAGTGCCTGGTCGTCTTGTACAGCTACATTTCATGGTACTAGAACCTGCCGTGACTGTACAGTGCCTGGTCGTCTGGTACAGCTACATTTCATGGTACTAGAACATGCCGTGATTGTACAGTGCCTGGTCGTCTTGTACAGCTACATTTCATGGTACTAGAGCATGCCGTGATTGTACAGTGCCTGGTCGTCTTGTACAGCTACATTTCATGGTACTAGAACCTGCCGTGATTGTACAGTGCCTGGTTGTCTTGTACAGCTACATTTCATGGTACTAGAACCTGCGTGACTGTACAGTGCCTGGTTGTCTTGTACAGCTACATTTCATGGTACTAGAACCTGCGTGACTGTACAGTGCCTGGTTGTCTTGTACAGCTACATTTCATGGTACTAGAACCTGCCGTGATTGTACAGTGCCTGGTTGTCTTGTACAGCTACATTTCATGGTACTAGAACCTGCGTGACTGTACAGTGCCTGGTTGTCTTGTACAGCTACATTTCATGGTACTAGAACCTGCGTGACTGTACAGTGCCTGGTCGTCTTGTACAGCTACATTTCATGGTACTAGAACATGCCGTGATTGTACAGTGCCTGGTCGTCTTGTACAGCTACATTTCATGGTACTAGAACCTGCCGTGATTGTACAGTGCCTGGTTGTCTTGTACAGCTACATTTCATGGTACTAGAACCTGCGTGACTGTACAGTGCCTGGTTGTCTTGTACAGCTACATTTCATGGTACTAGAACCTGCGTGACTGTACAGTGCCTGGTTGTCTTGTACAGCTACATCTCATGGTACTAGAACCTGCCGTGACTGTACAGTGCCTGGTCGTTTTGTACAGCTACATCTCATTGTACATTGTACAGTACCTTGTTGTCTGATACAGACCGTGTGCCCTGAAGCATTAGTTTAACATCTATGCACGGAGACTGCCATACAAAATTTTCCCTGTTACTATTGTCAAACTAAAACAGCATCTTAGATGTTGTGATATAACTATTGTATTGTTACCTTGTTTGATGTGTCTGCATGTCCGTCATGTGACCTGGTGGTGTCATGTGGTATCATGTAAATGGTAGTGTCGTGACTGGTGTCATATGATTGGTGTCATTAGATTGGTGTCATGTGACCGGCATCGTGTGACTGGTGTCGTGTGACCGGTGTCATGTGACTGGTGTCATGTGACTGGTGGTGTCATGTGACCGGTGTCATGTTGTCTGTTGCCGTGTAGGAGTCTCCAGTCTTCCCTCCAGTCCATTACACTCCGCTGGGCGACCTAATCTGACGGCCATGGAAAACGGGGTGCCCCACCCCTCCCATGTGCCCCCACAGCCTAAGGTTGATGTCTCCCAGACAAGTCGACTTAAGGGTGAGGAACGTTTACTTAGTCGTCTCACTGCGCACTTGGTTCTAGGGTCACTTGTCTTACTTTGCAATCATTGGTTCTTAAAGTTTCAGTTTTGCAGAATTCGCTGAATACTTCTTGTGTTATTCTCACTTCTTCATATTACATTGTGTGAATCAGCCAAAATTGTGAAGCTATGATATCATGTACCCCAACCCGGGGTACAACATGATATCATGTTGTACATGATAACATGTTGAACCCTGCGGGTGGGGTACAACATGTACCCAGGGGTAGGGTACCACACAGTCTGCCAGTTAATTTGAACAAATTGGAATAAAAATTTTGAGCATAAAATATTGTTCGCTTTGATGCTACATTTGCCTTGACACCAAAGTAGTAGTGGATAGGTCAGCAAAGATGGGCTCTAACGTGTCCCCCTGTTCTGGGCAGTGTGGCTGGTGAAGTCATCGTTACTGCGTTTTAGTTATTCGCATGCATATTGCATGTGGCCTGCTGTATCCATTTGTCTTGCTCATGTGTTTCTGTTTCATTGTGTGTCTGTTTTGGTACCCATTGTGCTAACTTATACCTAGTAATAATAATTACTGTTACTAGCATTAACTTTCTTCAGAATTAGTTTTGAAGAGAAGTGCATCACGCCCCTGCCAGAACTCTGCCTTTTAATGGCTTTATGAAAGCACTAACATCTTATTTTGCTGATACGTTGTATGTTCATACTGGTGTTAAGGACTACTGGTGTTAGGGTCTACTGGTGTTAAGGACTACTGGTGTTAGGGAATACTGGTGTTAAGGACTACTGGTGTTAGGGAATACTGGTGTTAAGGACTACTGGTGTTAAGGACTACTGGTGTTAGGGATTACTGGTGTTAAGGACTACTGGTGTTAGGGAATACTGGTGTTAGGGAATACTGGTGTTAAGGACTACTGGTGTTAGGGACTACTGGTGTTAAGGACTACTGGTGTTAGGTATTACTGGTGTTAAGGACTACTGGTGTTAAAGAATACTGGTATTAGGGATTACTGGTGTTACGGACTGCTGGTGTTAGGGTCTACTTGTGTTAGAGATTACTGGTGTTAAGGACCACTGGTGTTAGGGATTACTGGTGTTAAGGACTACTGGTGTTAGGGTCTACTGGTGTTAAGGACTACTGGTGTTAGGGATTACTGGTGTTAGGGACTGCTGGTGTTAGGGTCTACTTGTGTTAGAGATTACTGATGTTAAGGAATACTGGTGTTAGGGATTACTGGTGTTAAGGACTACTGGTGTTAGGGTCTACTTGTGTTAGAGATTATTGGTGTTAAGGACTACTGGTGTTAGGGATTACTGGTGTTAAGGACTACTGGTGTTAGGGTCTACTGGTGTACATTTCTAGGACTATTATATTTAGAAGACAGCATTTTCAGTTAATACACTTTAGGAAATATCTTAGAGAATGTAACTGTGGATACTTCCCTGAATACCCAGAGGGTTCTCTGGAGTATCCAGCGATGTCCCTGAATACCCCGAGGGTTACCTAGAGAACCCAAGGATGGAGCCCCCTGGGTTTGACTGTGTGTTGTGCGTAGACCTGTGTTTCACCGTGTGTTCCATGTAGACCCGGACCTGTTGGAGACGGTCACCTTGGACCAACTGAAGGAGACAAGGCCCGTCCAGAAACTGCTGCCCAAACATTACAAGGAGCTGGAGGGGCTGAGGAAGAAACTGGAGAAGGTTTGTTCTGTTCCTTCTTCCTCTTTCATTGCAGCTTCAACAGGCCTGTGTCATCACATAATGTGACTAGAGCAGGCCTGTGTCATCACATAATGTGACTAGAGCATGCCTGTGTCATCACGTAATGTGACTAGAGCAGGCCTGTATCATCACGTAATGTGACTAGAGCAGGCCTGTGTCATCACGTAATGTGACTAGAGCAGGCCTGTGTCATCACATAATGTGACTAGAGCAGGCCTGTGTCATCACATAATGTGACTAGAGCATGCCTGTGTCATCACGTAATGTGACTAGAGCAGGCCTGTGTCATCACGTAATGTGACTAGAGCAGGCCTGTGTCATCACGTAATGTGACTAGAGCAGGCCTGTGTCATCACATAATGTGACTAGAGCATGCCTGTGTCATCACGTAATGTGACTAGAGCAGGCCTGTGTCATCACGTAATGTGACTAGAGCAGGCCTGTGTCATCACGTAATGTGACTAGAGCAGGCCTGTGTCATCACGTAATGTGACTAGAGCAGGCCTGTGTCATCACGTAATGTGAGTAGAGCAGGCCTGTGTCATCACATAATGTGAATAGAGCAGGCCTGTGTCATCACATAATGTGACTAGAGCAGGCCTGTGTCATCACGTAATGTGAGTAGAGCAGGCCTGTGTCATCACGTAATGTGACTAGAGCAGGCCTGTGTCATCACTGTGTGTTAGCGACAGAGATCACAGTGTGTGTTAGAGATAGAGACCACACTGTGTGTTAGAGACATAGATCACACTATGTGTTAGAGACAGTGACCACACTGTGTGTTAGAGACATAGATCACACTGTGTGTTAGAGACAGTGACCACACTGTGTGTTAGAGACATAGATCACACTGTGTGTTAGAGACAGTGACCACGCTGTGTGTTAGAGATAGAGACCAAACTGTGTGTTAGAGATAGAGACCACACTGTGTGTTAGAGACAGTGACCACACTGTGTGTTAGAGATAGAGACCACACTGTGTGTTAGGGACAGACACCGCACTGTGTGTTAGAGACAGTGACTACACTGTGTGTTAGAGACAGTGACCACACCGTGTGTTAGAGATAGAGACCACACTGGGTGTTAGAGACAGAGACTACATTGTGTGTTAGAGATATAGATCACACTGTGTGTTAGAGACAGAGACCACACCGTGTGTTAGAGATAGAGACCACACTGCATGTTAGAGGTAGAGACCACATTGTGTGTTAGAGACAGTGACCACAATGTGTATTAGAGATAGATACCACACTGTGTGTTCCACAGCAGGTTACACATTCATGTGTCAGTGATGGAAGAATCCCCCGTGTATGTGTCAGTGATGGAAGAATCCCGTGTATGTGTCAGTGATGGAAGAATCCACCATGTATGTGTCAGTGATGGAAGAATCCACTGTGTGTGTGTGTGTGTGTGTGTGTGTGCGTGCGTGCGTGCGTGCATGCGTGTGTGTGTGCATGCGTGCATGAGTGTGTGTGTGCGTGCGTGCATGCGTGTGTTTGTGCGTGCTTGTGTGATGGAAGAATCCCCTGTGTATGACTACTGACTACTGCAGGTGAGTGACAAGACCAAGTGCAGCCTGACTGACTACTGCAGGTGAGTGACAAGACAGTGCAGCCTGACTGACTACTGCAGGTGAGTGACAAGACCAAGTGCAGCCTGACTGACTACTGCAGGTGAGTGACAAGACCAAGTGCAGCCTGACTGACTACTGCAGGAGAGTGACAAGACCAAGTGCAGCCTGACTGACTACTGCAGGTGAGTGACAAGACAGTGCAGCCTGACTGACTACTGCAGGTGAGTGACAAGACCAAGTGCAGCCTGACTGACTACTGCAGGTGAGTGACAAGACCAAGTGCAGCCTGACTGACTACTGCAGGTGAGTGACAAGACAAAGTGCAGCCTGACTGACTACTGCAGGAGAGTGACAAGACCAAGTGCAGCCTGACTGACTACTGCAGGTGAGTGACAAGACAAAGTGCAGCCTGACTGACTACTGCAGGAGAGTGACAAGACCAAGTGCAGCCTGACTGACTACTGCAGGTGAGTGACAAGACCAAGTGCAGCCTGAGTGACTACTGCAGGTGAGTGACAAGACAAAGTGGAACTGGCTCAGCAGATCTTAAGTCTTGTGTTGTTCTCCAGTCTCAGCAGATCTTACGTCTTGTGTTGTTCTCCAGTCTCAGCAGATCTTACGTCTTGTGTTGTTCTCCAGGCTCAGCAGATCTTACGTCTTGTGTTGTCCCCCAGTCTCAGCAGATCTTAAGTCTTGTGTTGTTCTCCAGTCTCAGCAGATCTTACGTCTTGTGTTGTTCTCCAGTCTCAGCAGATCTTACGTCTTGTGTTGTTCTCCAGTCTCAGCAGATCTTACGTCTTGTGTTGTTCTCCAGTCTCAGCAGATCTTACGTCTTGTGTTGTTCTCCAGTCTCAGCAGATCTTACGTCTTGTGTTGTCCCCCAGTCTCAGCAGATCTTACGTCTTGTGTTGTTCTCCAGTCTCAGCAGATCTTACGTCTTGTGTTGTCCCCCAGTCTCAGCAGATCTTAAGTCTTGTGTTGTCCCCCAGTCTCAGCAGATCTTAAGTCTTGTGTTGTCCCCCAGTCTCAGCAGATCTTAAGTCTTGTGTTGTCCCCCAGTCTCAGCAGATCTTACGTCTTGTGTTGTCCCCCAGTCTCAGCAGATCTTACGTCTTGTGTTGTTCTCCAGTCTCAGCAGATCTTAAGTCTTGTGTTGTTCTCCAGTCTCAGCAGATCTTACGTCTTGTGTTGTCCCCCAGTCTCAGCAGATCTTAAGTCTTGTGTTGTCCCCCAGTCTCAGCAGATCTTAAGTCTTGTGTTGTCCCCCAGTCTCAGCAGATCTTACGTCTTGTGTTGTTCTCCAGTCTCAGCAGATCTTACGTCTTGTGTTGTTCTCCAGTCTCAGCAGATCTTACGTCTTGTGTTGTTCTCCAGTCTCAGCAGATCTTACGTCTTGTGTTGTTCTCCAGTCTCAGCAGATCTTACGTCTTGTGTTGTTCTCCAGTCTCAGCAGATCTTACGTCTTGTGTTGTTCTCCAGTCTCAGCAGATCTTACGTCTTGTGTTGTTCTCCAGTCTCAGCAGATCTTACGTCTTGTGTTGTTCTCCAGTCTCAGCAGATCTTACGTCTTGTGTTGTTCTCCAGTCTCAGCAGATCTTACGTCTTGTGTTGTTCTCCAGTCTCAGCAGATCTTACGTCTTGTGTTGTTCTCCAGTCTCAGCAGATCTTACGTCTTGTGTTGTTCTCCAGGCTCAGCAGATCTTACGTCTTGTGTTGTTCTCCAGGCTCAGCAGATCCTACGGGAGGTACACGGCCTGCAGGAAGAGAAACTCCTTCTCTCCCAGATCAAGGGAAAGACCAGTCTACAGAAGGCCTACAAGAAGTCAGTGAAGAGGGCCTCGCGCAGGGGCAACACCAACCCTGCCGACACCCCCAATCTACAGGATGCCCTCACCCCAGACCAACTCAAGAAGGTCAGTGCCCCATGGTCACATTTAAAAAAACCTGTTTAATGAGTTGGTTCATTAGCTTTACCAAGTCTGCTGTGTAAACTTTATGTTGATTTTCCTAAAGTTTACTTACAGTTGTTGAGTAGGCTATCTTGGAGCGTTGAATCAACAGGAGTTGGTTGTCTTGGAGCGTTGAATCAACAGGAGTTGGTTGTCCTGGAGCATTGATTCAACAGGAGTTGGTTGTCTTGGAGCATTGAGTCAACAGGAGTTGGTGGTCCTGGAACATTGAGTCAACAGAAGTTGGTTGTCTTGGAGCGTTGAGTCAACAGGAGTTGGCTGTCCTGGAACATTGAGTCAACAGAAGTTGGCTGTCCTGGAACATTGAATCAACAGAAGTTGGCTGTCCTGGAGCATTGAGTCAACAGAAGTTGGCTGTCCTGGAGCATTGAATCAACAGCAGTTGGTTGTCCTGGAGCATTGAGTCAACAGCAGTTGGTTGTCCTGGAGCATTGAGTCAACAGGAGTTGGCTGTCTTGGAGCATTGAGTCAACAGGAGTTGGCTGTCCTGGAGCATTGAGTCAACAGGAGTTGGCTGTCCTGGAGCATTGAGTCAACAGGAGTTGGCTGTCCTGGAACATTGAATCAACAGCAGTTGGTTGTCCTGGAGCATTGAGTCAGTAGAAGTTGGCTGTCCTGGAGCATTGAGTCAACAGGAGTTGGCTGTCCTGGAGCATTGAGTCAACATGAGTTGGATGTCCTGGAGCATTGAGTCAACATGAGGTGGTTGTCCTGGAGCATTGAGTCAACAGGAGTTGGTTGTCCTGGAGCATTGAGTTAACAGAAGTTGGCTGTCCTGGAGCATTGAATCAACATGAGTTGGCTGTCCTGGAGCATTGAGTCAACAGAAGTTGGCTGTCCTGGAGCATTGAGTCAACATGAGTTGGCTGTCCTGGAGCATTGAGTCAACATGAGTTGGTTGTCCTGGAGCATTGAGTCAACAGGAGTTGGCTGTCCTGGAGCATTGAGTTAACAGGAGTTGGTTGTCCTGGAGCATTGAGTCAACAGAAGTTGGCTGTCCTGGAGCATTGAGGCAACATGAGTTGGCTGTCCTGGAGCATTGAGTCAACAGAAATTGGCTGTCCTGGAGCATTGAGTTAACAGGAGTTGGTTGTCCTGGAGCAGTGAGTGAACAGGAGTTGGCTGTCCTGGAGCACTGAGTCAACAGAAGTTGGCTGTCCTGGAGCATTGAGTCAACAGGAGTTGGTTGTCCTGGAGCATTGAGTCAACAGGAGTTGGCTGTCCTGGAGCATTGAGTCAACAGGAGTTGGCTGTCTTGGAGCAGTGAGTCAACAGGAGTTGACTGTCTTGGAGCATTGAGTCAACAGAAATTGGCTGTCCTGGAGTCAACAGGAGTTGGTTGTGTGTGTAACTAGGTTTTTGTGTGATTATAAATCTTCTGTTAACACAACTCACAACTATTAAAGTTAGCTAATTTCAGTGTTTCTGTGACCAATAGTTGCATTCTTCGGGAACTCAATTTTGAGACTGAACCAGAATGTCACCAGTGTATTGTCTGTTGCATCAGTTCCTGAAGGACGCAACCCATAGTTGAAGTGAGTTAAGTTTAATACCTTTAGTTGTGTTGAAAGAACATTTATTATAATTTATTCTACCACCGTGTCCACCACTGTCCTATCTGTCTGTTCCCAGCACCGGGAGCAGAAGTTGTCCCAGGCAAAAGACATGATGGCCCTGTGCAAGGAACACTACAAAACTGAGTCAGACATGGCCAGTCATTACGTCCTCCTCCTCAACAGTGCGCTCTGTAATGCCATCAACCTACGCCAGGAGGCACTACTGAAGCAGCTGGACGACATCCATGACCGCGAGGTGTCTGACCTGAGGAAGAAGTTGGACACGCACAACCACGATGAGATGAAGGTCCTGGCCAAGAAGCACAAGGAGAAGAATGAATTGTCAAGGCATGTCTTTTCTCAGTCTTTCTTGGTTTTTTCTGGGTATTTCAGTGTCTCTGGGTCACTCGATCTTTCTGGGTATTTTAGTCTATTTGGGTCTTTAATGGTCTCTGTGGGTCTTTCATGGTCTTTCTGATTTTTGTTGGGTCTTCTAATGTTCAAATCACCATCTGTTGGGCATTCAAGTAATATCATCCAGTGGTGATTTTAAATGTTTTCTGTAGTCGCTGTGTGTAAATCAAAAAGTTAACTTTCGGTCAATGTCTATTGCAACATCCTGTCATGGATATTCTCATGGATATCCTGTTGCGCCTTACATGGTAGGATAGCAGACTAGTGGGTGACTCAGCTCAGCCCACCCTTTCCAAGACCCTAAATACACCACTGAATATTGTGTCTGTGTCTCTGAGAGTTGATGTCAGTTTATATTCACAGGATCAAGAGGGAAGCGATGAAGAAACATATCACTTTGGCTGTACAAGAACGCCAGAAGGTGAGGCTTCTTCATTTCCACTGACCATTTCTCTGTGCAGCTTTTCCTTTCAATCTCTGCTAATCTTTCAGTCAAGACCAATCAAGTGTCCATCCAGTCACAGACAGACATCAGTCTGTGTGATTTATCAAGACTACCAAAACAACAAGCTCCAGATGTAAAAAAAAGAGAAGGATGCCATTGGCTTCTCATTAGTCTTCATCTATGGGTGGATCACCAGGTTATCTGACACTGTTTTATCTACCATGTTTCTTATCAGTTCATTTGCCTGTCTTTGTATTCTCTCCAGCTATAATCTAAGTCCTTCCTGTTGTACAATCTAAGTCCTTCCTGTTGTATAATCTAAGTCCTTCCTGTTGTATAATCTAAGTCCTTCCTGTTATATAATCTAAGTCCTTCCTGTTGTACAATCTAAGACCTTCCTGTTGTACAATCTAAGTCCTTCCTGTTGTATAATCTAAGTCCTTCCTGTTGTACAATCTAAGTCCTTCCTGTTATATATTGCAGCTCCAGGACTTGCTGGACAGACGGAAGGCAGAGGTGGTCGAGATGTTTGACATGCTTAGACAACGGGCAGCAGAAGACAAGGTCAAGGTCAGTGGATACATTGAAGGATGAATGAAGGTCACTAATAGGTCTCGGTGTACTGGCCACAATGTGTTTCGTATTCATGAATTTGCTTTTTAAACATATAATTAGTGCAACAAGTGTTTGGTAGGCCTTGTGTGTAGTGAGACCACTTTGACTGTGTCTTTCAGACGAGACACTAAAAGCCATTGGTCCCTTCTACCTGGTGTCTATGCTAGGAATATAATTTGAGCCAGTAGGTAATATTTAACACAATTGGAAAATACCAACTGGGGTGGGCACTGGGCAGGTCATTCAAGCAGGCAAGATTTGGAGGGAAGATCTAGACAATAGAGTGTCCACTGGTAGGGCCAAAAAGGAGATAAATTGATAGTTATTCATGGCTTGATTGCCTCTGCAAATATGTCTAAAATAAACATTTGGGGCTGGCTACTTCCAGCCAAGTGAACTTATGAGGCCATTAGATCTATGCAAAAGGCTACATTCATGCCAAAAATATGCATCTGTAAGATCTGTATTCTGTATGTACTGTGTAGTAGTAATAATTATGTTTGGGTTTTGTATTAATATTTTATTAGGCCTAGGCCCGGCCTTGCCCTTTCACACTAGGCCCATGCCCGGCCCAAGCCCCATGTATATTTAATATTTGTTCGGCCCAGGCCCAGCCCATACCTGCCAAATTTAGGAAGAAGAAATTTAGTAGAGGGCCGGGCTTGGGCACAAAGCCCATGCAGGGCACTAGTCTATGCCAGGGAAAGTAAAAGATCCCACACAAGAGGTAAATGCGTAGCCTGTTGTGGACTCTCTAACTCTAGAGAAGGATGACTCTAGAGAAAGACGACTCTGGCCTCTGCTGTGTTAGTTACAACCACAGTAATTATAGCAGAGAACTGATGATGAAGAACTAAAGTGGAGGATCATTGTGATTCTAGGAATAATCATAATGATGTAGTGGCATGCACTGTTTGACCTCAGTGATAGGACTTACTTGAATAAATACATCTTTGTTCACCCAGTCTCTGCCTCCCTGTGTTCACCCAGTCTCTCCCTCCCTCCTTTCCAGCATGAGGAGGAAGTGCGACAGGCATACGAGGCCCGATGTGCCCGACTGGAACAGGAGCACCGAGACATTTTCACCGCCCCAGTGAGCGAGTCAACCAGCCTCCCCAGTCCCCACTCTCACATGGCTGGCGTCGCCGGAGGAAACGGCCACAGCAACACCCCAGAAGTCACCAAGATGTAATTTTATTGTCAAGACAAGTCGTATGATCGACACATGTTGTATATTTATTTTACAGAACTGTTGTTGAGTTGGTAAACGACCTGTTCTGGTTTGTGGAAGATATTTGTGTTTTATCACATCATATTTGTTACACACCATTATATACCGTCAACATACACCAGTGGACATTACTACTGCTCCGTTGATTAATCTATACTATTGGACAATGATACACGATAATCATTCTACACCAATGGTCAATCTACACCATTGGACAATGACACTACAAGCCTGGTCAATTTACACATTTGCAGATTCTTTTGTTTATATTTTGACTGCATTTAGACAAGCATTTGTGTATATACCTTGATAACAATAGTGCTATGTGTGACATATAATATAGAACTATTTTGTTTTAGCAAATACATAATGAGGATTGTACAAAAAAATACATAATGAGGATTGTACAAAACAAATACATAATGAGGATTGTACAAAACAAATACATAATTAGGATTGTACAAAACAAATACATGATGAGGATTGTACAAAATAACAAATAAGTTGCAAAGATTGTATAACTTGCAGTTATTTTTAATTTTACATATTTCAAATATTCTCTGTCATATCCAGCAAAGTAACATATGGATTTGTTTTGACGAAAGTGTTAATAGTTTATTTTAGCTTGCGTTGACTGTGTGTATGAGATGACATTCCAGCAGTACATGACTTGGATGCAGAGCAGGAAAAGTTGTCAAATGTTTTGTACAATTAATTATTTTAAAATGTAGAAGATCATTATTGTAAGCCACATACATCTTGGATATCTCAATTAAGTTCTTAATTAACATCTACATTTGATACATCGTCAAATTATAATCAGTGGACTAACTTACACTTTGATGGATTTTACCATTTCATGATGATTATAATCAGTGGACTAACTTACACTTTGATGGATTTTACCATTTCATGATGATTATTTTATGTAATTTTCAGGGTATGTCTCGTAGTGTTTTTTAGATATGGGAATTAAAAGTTTGTGTAAAGGTTCAGTGGCCCCCTAACATGACCCCTAATTGATACAAAAGTGTACAGGTGATTGTGTACATTTATAAACATTTTATCTGACACATAGTTGCTAGTGGCAATGTCTGTGTATAGTAGGGCAATGTCTGTGTATAGTATGATGCACTGTGTTTTATGATAAATGTTAGATTACTTAAGCATGACACTTGGTGTGAATGTCACGTATTTAGTGAATAAATTATTGGATTAGTAATACTAATATGTTGTGAGCAAATTGTGATATTAACTGTGAATATTTTAGTGTAGTTTTGTCAGGCCTGTGGCTCCGGAGTGCATCTTGGTGTTTTCTCTATGGCAGTCTTGACCAGAGTCGGCTGTCTGCAAGGCTGACTGCACTGGTTGTGATGTTCTCAAAGTTGTATTCATATCTCTCTAAGAGCACCACTGTGTATGTCTGCAGTGGACGTTGAGAGAAACACAGTTGCCACAATGAATGAACTGGCAACTGAACAGGAATTGTAGCAGATTCCCTACAACGAAGCTGTTGTTGTTGTGTTTTGCTGGGCATATCTATGACTTAACATACATCTGTGATGTAACGTACATCTGTGATGTAACGTACATCTGTGATGTAACGTACATCTTTGATGTAACGTACATCTGTGATGTAACGTACATCTGTGATGTAACGTACATCTGTCATGTAACGTACATCTGTCATGTAACGTACATCTGTCATGTAACGTACATCTGTCATGTAACGTACATCTGTGATGTAACGTACATCTGTCATGTAACGTACATCTGTCATGTAACGTACATCTGTCATGTAACGTACATCTGTGATGTAACGTACATCTGTGATGTAACGTACATATGTGATGTAACGTACATCTGTGTGTAGAACTACCCAAATCTATGTGACCAGTATTTGTCAGATTGTTGTCAAAACTGGGTGTCCAGTATTTGTCAGATTGCTTTTATAAGTAACGAGTTGCACATATGTAAAAAGGAAACGCCCATAAATGGTGTGGAGATTGATCTAAGGTTGCTTCTTATTCAGTCAAACCAATCAATAAATATCAAGCCGTTATGTACAAATGCAACATTTTACTTGGTCAGTGTTAAATAAGGTATCAACTATGTATTGTTTGTTTGGTGTTCCATACAGTGATTTAATGACCTGGTGTTCCATACAATGATTTAATGACCTGGTGTTCCATACAGTGATTTAATGACCATCTGGTGTTCCATACAGTGATTTAATGACCTGGTGTTCCATACAATGATTTAATGACCTGGTGTTCCATACAGTGATTTAATGACCATCTGGTGTTCCATACAGTGATTTAATGACCTGGTGTTCCATACAGTGATTTAATGACCTGGTGTTCCATACAATGATTTAATGACCTGGTGTTCCATACAATGATTTAATGACCTGGTGTTCCATACAGTGATTTAATGACCTGGTGTTCCATACAATGATTTAATGACCTGGTGTTCCATACAGTGATTTAATGACCATCTGGTGTTCCATACAATGATTTAATGACCTGGTGTTCCGTACAATGATTTAATGACCATCTGGTGTTCCATACAGTGATTTAATGACCTGGTGTTCCATACAATGATTTAATGACCTGGTGTTCCATACAGTGATTTAATGACCTGGTGTTCCATACAATGATTTAATGACCTGGTGTTCCATACAGTGATTTAATGACCATCTGGTGTTCCATACAATGATTTAGTGACCATCTGGTGTTCCATACAGTGATTTAATGACCTGGTGTTCCATACAGTGATTTAATGACCTGGTGTTCCATACAATGATTTAATGACCTGGTGTTCCATACAATGATTTAATGACCTGGTGTTCCATACAGTGATTTAATGACCTGGTGTTCCATACAATGAATTAATGACCTGGTGTTCCATACAGTGATTTAATGACCATCTGGTGTTCCATACAATGATTTAATGACCTGGTGTTCCATACAATGATTTAATGACCATCTGGTGTTCCATACAGTGATTTCATGACCTGGTGTTCCATACAATGATTTAATGACCTGGTGTTCCATACAGTAATTTAATGACCTGGTGTTCCATACAATGATTTAATGACCTGGTGTTCCATACAGTGATTTAATGACCATCTGGTGTTCCATACAATGATTTAATGACCTGGTGTTCCATACAATGATTTAATGACCATCTGGTGTTCCATACAGTGATTTAATGACCTGGTGTTCCATACAGTGATTTAATGACCTGGTGTTCCATACAGTGATTTAATGACCTGGTGTTCAATACAATGATTTAATGACCATCTGGTGTTCCATACAATGATTTAATGACCTGGTGTTCCATACAATGATTTAATGACCATCTGGTGTTCCATGCAGTGATTTAATGACCTGGTGTTCCATACAATGATTTAATGACAATCTGGTGTATCGTACAATAATGTAATGACCATCTTGTGTTCCATACAATGATTTAATGACCTGGTGTTCCATACAATGATTTAATGACCAACTGGTGTTCCATACAATGATTTAATGACCTTCTGGTGTTCCATGGTATTTGCTGTTCAAGGGTGCATTTTGATCATTTAACATTCCATATAATACTACGGCATAATAATAATAATTGTGTATTTTGATTAATTTATCAATTGATATAATTTATTATCATGATGTATGATGTATCTACCTAACTCAGCTCAAACTGTTTTACAATTATATTTTGATGTTGCTTGCATTGTGCACATATTGTTCCTGTATTGTGGAGACATTAATTGGATAAGTGGGCTGTTGGCCATGATAGCATAGTGAATAGAACCTAAAGATTGGATACCTTGCTGTATAGGAACTTAAGGTCTCGGTGGTCCTAAAGACTGGATACCTTGCTGTATAAGAACTTAAGGTCTCGGTGGTCCTAAAGACTGGATACCTTGCTGTATAGGAACTTACAGGTCTCGGTGGTCCTAAAGACTGGATACCTTGCTGTATAAGAACTTAAGGTCTCGGTGGTCCTAAAGACTGGATACCTTGCTGTATAGGAACTTACAGGTCTCGGTGGTCCTAAAGACTGGATACCTTGCTGTATAAGAACTTACAGGTCTCGGTGGTCCTAAAGACTGGATACCTTGCTGTATAGGAACTTACAGGTCTCGGTGGTCCTAAAGACTGGATACCTTGCTGTATAAGAACTTAAGGTCTCGGTGGTCCTAAAGACTGGATACCTTGCTGTATAAGAACTTACAGGTCTCGGTGGTCCTAAAGACTAGATACTTTGCTGTATAAGAACTTACAGGTCTCGGTGGTCCTAAAGATTGGATACCTTGCTGTATAGGAACTTACAGGTCTTGGTGGTCCTAAAGACTGGATGTCTTGCTGTATAGGGACTTATAGGTCTTGGTGGTCCTAAATACTGGATACCTTGCTGTATAGGAACTTACAGGTCTCAGTGGTCATAAAGACTGGATACCTTGCTGTATAGGAACCTACAGGTCTTGGTGGTCCTAAAGACTGGATACCTTGCTGTATAACAACTTACAGGTCTTGGTGGTCCTAAAGATTAGATACCTTGCTGTATAACAACTTACATATTGCCCTGGTTAAATAGTACTCTGTTGTATATTGTGTTCATAGTGTGGTACGTGCATCTAACTTTGCCCCTATATTGGCCACTGGTCGAATTACTCTGATATTACAGACACAGTTAACAGATGAAAGAAATGGTGGCAGTATCAATTATTTCTTTCCATCATAATTGTGACAGTCGGTGAGTAAATAGATTGTGCAATTTGACATGTAATATACACTGATTCCCCGTGCAAAACTCAAAGAACCTTTCATACTTTGCATTAATGGTGGGTATTACTGTATATGTTCATAAGAAAACACACCAGCCCGTGCAGCCTTGTTACAAACTGTAAATGTGCAGAAATAGTCAGACTTGTTACTGTAATTTAACAGACAGTAAGTCTTGTTATATACTAATGTAGCAAAAAAGTAAGCATTGTTACAACTGTAGATGCAACAGAGGCAGTCAGACTACTTACAACTGTAGATGTAACATATCCAGTAAGACTTGTAGAATGTAACTGACAGTAAACTTTGTTATACATATTGTATCAGAGATAGTAGGCCTTGTTGCACTGCATGTGTAACAAATATGTTGAACATAGTTAAACACTATAGTGCGACAAATAAAATAAACCTACTTACATAAGTAAGAAGTAAGCCTTGTTACACACTAACAAAGGCAGTAATCCTCGTTACCCACTGTTTATGTAACAAAGACAGCCACGTTACTCATTGTAGATGTTGCAATTGATGTCACTAGTCAGGGAATGCACGTTCAGCACGTACTGTTTTGTTCTAATAGTCGTCATTTTGTTACGCAATAAATTCGTGATATTACGTTCCCGTTTTCACGTTGATATGTTTTACGGTTACAATTGATTGCAGACTATAGTAGTTGTCAGCTGCAGTGAAAACACAGGTCCAGGTCTACAGCGGTTTGATACACTGTAAACGATCTAGACAGATTAGTGAAATGGTCTGAGAAATGGCAGATGCTGTTCAATTTTGGGAAATGTAAATGCCTACATACAGGACATGGGAACTTGAATGTAAACTATAAAATGGGAGCTACTGTTCTTGGTACTACTGTAAAAGAAAAGGACTTAGGAGTTACAATAAGCGCTGATATGAAAGTTTCAGAGCAGTGTGGTATTGCAGCTTCAAAGGGTAATCAAATTCTTGGATTGATTAGAAGAAACATAACATACAAGGGAAAAAAGTTAATTATACCTCTTTATAAAGCAATAGTTAGACCTCATTTAGAATACTGTATACAAGCATGGAGACCATATCGTAAGAAGGATATAGATACGCTTGAACGCATACAAAGGAGAGCAATTAAAATGATTCCAGAACTTAGAGACCTTAGTTATGAAGAACGCCTGAAAGAATGTGGTTTAACAACTCTAGAGACAAGGAGGTTAAGAGGAGATCAGATTGAAGTTTTTAAGATATTGAATGGGTATGAAAATATTGATAGAAATATGTTTTTCTCACTCAAGAAGGATAGCAGAACTAGAGGACATGAGGTAAAATTAGTAAAGGATCAATGTAGATTGGACATCAGGAAGCACTCGTTCTCACAGAGGACAGTAAATGAATGGAACAAACTGTCTACAGATTGTGTAACTGCTAGCAGCGTGAATATGTTTAAAAACAAGGTTGACACATATATCAGGAGGGCGGGTTATAAGTAGGTGAACATTGTTGGACTCTCGATAAGCCAATGGCTTCCTTGTCCACTTGCCATCTGGGCCTTTGGCTTGGATGGCAAATCTTGTTAAATCTTGTTAAATCTAAAGGGATTAGGGTCCGATCTGGTTCCTCCCTTTTGACATCATGTGACTGGAAGGACTGTTAATCCTGTGAATGACCAAGTAAAAACCCAGTTCAGAGCACCACCATTTAGTATCGTTACTTGTATCAATAATCGCGCAGCTCGGCTATAAGTGGGTCACGTACGTTGGAATAGGCGTGTCGATTAGGAAACTTCCACATAACTTCCACACATTTGTTACAGTTCAGTTAAGAATGGTGTTAGGGGAATAACATTTGCTTTGCTTATTATTATAAATGTTAAATACACATCTATACCTTCTTCAAATATAGACCCGGTAGCACGCATTTAGAATGATTTCTACGATGGTGCAACAAAAGAGAAAATATAAATTTATTTTAAATGCTACGGCAGTTTAGAAAATCATGATATGATGGATTGTTTAATTCAAGTAAGAATCGGTATGTATTTACTACAAGACAAAGAAACGTTTAGTTAGTCATACAATGTCTCTAATCATGGTTAAAATAATTGGTGATAAGAAATAATAAAGTTAAGTGTTTAACGATTATCACCTAATCATAACTATTGAGGTTTACTTACTATAATGCTAGACTTCATTACATGAAATAATGTTGCACGTCCTTTGGTCATAATTAAGTAGAATTTGTTGTGTGGGCGCATACAACGTCGTCTGGCAGCGGGTCTGGTTCCGGTCCATTTGCTACGGACATATGAAGCTATCTCGTTCAAAATACGACTAAGACAACGCTTTCAAGGAGCAACGATTAATCTTTGTAAGCAGGAAGCAGGATCAGCAGCGGAGAAGATTATGTGCGCTTCAGGAAGACCTGGACAAGCGCTGTCTTTGACACTACCGTTTAATGTGTGACCCTTGATTTTAAGCTGCACCAGCACATTGTATTACAAACATGTTAACTGCACCAGCACATTGTATTACAAACATGTTAACTGCACATGTACATTGTATTACAAACATGTTAACTGCACCTGTACATTGTATTACAAACATGTTAACTCTACCTATACTTTGTATTACAAACATGTTAACTGTACCAGTACATTGTATTACAAACATGTTAATTGCACCTGCACATTGTATTACAAACACGTTAACTGCACCTGCACATTGTATTACAAACATGTTAACTGCACATGTACATTGCATTACAAACATGTTAACTGCACCTGTACAATGTATTACAAACATGTTAACTGCACCTTTACATTATATTACAAACATGTTAACTGCACCTGTACATTGTATTACAAACATGTTAACTGCACCTGTACATTGTATTACAAACATGTTAACTGCACCTGTACATTGTATTACAAACATGTTAACTGCACCTGTACATTGTATTACAAACATGTTAACTGCAACTGTACATTGTATTACAAACATGTTAACTGCACCTGTACATTGTATTACAAACATGTTAACTGCACCAGCACATTGTATTACAAACATGTTAACTGCACCTGTACATTGTATTACAAACATGTTAATTGCACCTGTACATTTTATTACAATCATGTTAACTGCACCAGCACATTGTATTACAAACATGTTAACTGCACCTATACATTGCATTACAAACATGTTAACTGCACCTGTACATTGTATTACAAACATGTTAACTGCACCTGTACATTTTATTGCAATCATGTTAACTGCACCAGCACATTGTATTACAAACATGTTAACTGCATTTGTACATTGTATTACAAACATGTTAGCTGCACCAGTACATTGTATTACAAACATGTTAACTGCACCTGTACATTGTATTACAAACATGTTAATTGCACCTGTACATTTTATTACAATCATGTTAACTGCACCAGCACATTGTATTACAAACATGTTAACTGCACATGTACATTGTATTACAAACATGTTAACTGTACCTATACATTGTATTACAAACATGCTAACTGCACCAGCACATTGTATTACAAACATGTTAACTGCACCTGTACATTGTATTACAAACATGTTAACTGCACCTGTACATTGTATTACAAACATGTTAACTGTACCTGTACATGAAATAACGGAATATGAATAAGAAGCAAAGCAACTTTACAAGAACTAAAAGAACTTACTCTACAGTAACAAAAACTCGACTCCATTTAATACTACATATGGATTTGATAACAAGTTACAAGTATACATATACTTTGGTGGAAACAAACAGTAGTTTGTCATTTGAAATTTGTATACAGGTGTAGGCCATATGTGATATGTCTACTATACGCGCGTATACAGGTGTAGGCCATATGTGACATGTCTACTATACGCGTGTATACAGGTGTAGGCCATATGTGACAAGTATATTATATGCGATATGCTTGTATACAGGTGTAGGCCATATGTGACAAGTCTACTATACACGCATATGCATGTGCAGGTCATTTCGCGGAAGTCGGCCCCATTGTCAACAACAGAGCTCGTCACACAGTCAGGGCGTCTTCGCAAGTTGTTTCCGAAGACAATAGAGACAATAACCGATCGACCGAGCCTAGGCGTCATGCGAAGCTGTGAAGACGGCGAATGGCAGCATGGGAAATCAAGGCGTTGTCAAGGAGGTTTCATCGGTAGTCGATGGGGTGCGCGCAGAGTATGGCTTACTGTCTCAAGTTGTGGCGTCTGGCGCGAACAGACGGACACGGCGACACCCAGAGTGCCACGGTGACATGTTCCATGAAGCGAGACAACAGTTACCGGTCATACGTGTCGCACGAGGACCTGGTGCCGGAGCTCGGAGTGACCACGCCGGACGGCTGCTACTACCTTCTGGTCAACAACAAGGCAACTACTCCCGTCAAGACTGACGTCACGGACACCGTCGAGATGGTAGGGTAGAGACTCTCCTCCGTCACGCGACGTTTTGTACCAGACATATTAAGTCCTTTTGGCCCCGTCAGTTATGATTTACTTTGTCACACCTTTGTTGTGAAAGATTTGGATTATTGTCTTGTCTATGTATTACTTTGATGACATGGGGGAGACCGGGTATAGTTGTTACAATTTTCAGTTAAAGTAACTTTTTTTGAAAATTATGTTAGATGCATTATTTCTGTCAACGTATACATTAAACTAATTATTCGTGTTAATAAAATATACCATACCATTGATATTCCATATCATAGTTAGGTAGATATGTGAAGTTTCCCAGGCGTGGTTGACTGTAACAACTAGCCCCGTATGCGGGACAAGTTGTTACATCATAAAGGGCACGTTGTTACATCACACGGGGCACGTTGTTACATAATACGGGGCACGTTGTTACAGCAAAGAACGTGTGGATCGCAAAGCAAGTGTCACTCGTACATGTTACTGTTATTACATTAATTGGATTATACACACTTATACATCTTGTACACAGTGTGCATAACATTGTATACATGTAATGCGACTTCTACTTGATTGAATGATACACACACTCACACACATTCACCCACTCTCACACACACTTGCACACACTCACACACAACACTAACACTCACACACACGCGCGCACACACGCGCACTCACATCCACATCTCAGTGAATCGTACAATGTTTATTAATTGCTCAAATAAGGCTGTGCCATAAGCATTTAACAAGATTTAACAAGATTGTCATCCAAGGCAAAACACCAAGGTGTCACGTGGACAATCGAGAGTCCAACCATTTTTCATTTATGTGTAAATCTTCTGAGATTTTTTATTTTTGACGTTGCTAGCATTTACAGTACTGGTTACAAACCAGTACGCTCGGCTTAACAACTGGAAATAAGCGTTCACATGTCGTGGTTAAATAAGTTGTGCTCTTTCAGTCATTGTCAGCTCACAACTGGCTGAGCCGTCCGTGCGAGCCGCCCGAGCGTTGTTATAACAACTTGCCCCAATACAATTGTAACAATTTGCCCCAAACACAATTTAACAAAGCCTGTTTTTTTTTCAGTTTTACTTCTACTTGGCAGAACCCCCTATACTATATAGTAGACATATTTAAAGTTTCATTTACGAAACCTAAACAGTGGCTGCCTGAGATGACATTATGTGGGCATACTCAACACAGTTTTAGGTAGTAAAAAAGTAATTTTTGTCCACACCTCGTTAATTTTGTTTTCTTAAGTCCTGATGTTTGGACAGTGTATCTGTTGGTGGACTTCCAACCAACTACAGTCGATGGTATCGCCATGTGTATGCTATATTTTCGTAAAACGACTCTGTAACAACTTGCCCCTGTATCCAACTAGCCCCGGCCTCCCCTACTTATTTTTTGGCTGATGTGGCTATTTTGTTCTTCCTCGTTGCTCCCTTTATAAATATCGACAGTCTTCTCCCCCCACTTATAATAATAATTAATAATATAATAATAATTGACTTCTATGGCGCCTATATCCTCAGGAACCTGAGCTCAGAGGCGCAACAAAACAGAATCAGTAGGCGTAATCGTAAACAAGGACGGGCAAAAGTCAGTATCAGAACGAGGGACAACCGAACATTTATGGTGGAAATGCAATTTGGAATAGGTATGTCTTGAGTTTTTTTCGGAAAATAGCAATAGTTTCGGATGTTTTCAAAGCGATAGGGAGTTCATTCCAGACCCTAGGCGCAGCGACAGAGAAGGCACGTTTACCCAAGTTAAGTTTTGTTTTAGGTACAATAAGTTGTTGTGAAACTGATGATCTTAGCTGCCTAGGGATATTTGAAAGATGCAGGAGACTAGCCAAGTAGAATGGTTGTTGTGTAGATAGAGCACGATATGCAAGAGTGGACAGCTTAAAATTAATTCGATAAGAAACTGGAAGCCAGTGTAACTGTTTAAGTAGTGGTAGTGACGGTGAAAACCGAGGCGCCCTGAGAACCACACGTGCCAGACAATTTTGTACTCGTTGGAGTTTAGCCAAGTCTCTTTTAGCAATGTTGTTTAGTAGTGAATTGCAATAGTCAAGACGGCTGCTAATTAGTGCCGTTGATATTGTTTTAGCAGTAGATATAGATATGTGACGTTGAATTCGACTTGTCTTCCAGTTCTCCATATCGACAGTCTTCTCCCCCCACTTGTCTTCCACTTCTCCATATCGACAGTCTTCTCCCCCCACTTGTCTTCCACTTCTCCATATCGACAGTCTTCTCCCCCCACTTGTCTTCCACTTCTCCATATCGACATTCTTCTCCCCCACTTGTCTTCCACTTCTCCATATCGACAGTCTTCTCCCCCACTTGTCTTCCACTTTTCCATATCGACAGTCTTCTTCCCCCACTTGTCTTCCACTTCTCCATATCGACAGTCTTCTCCCCCCACTTGTCTTCCACTTCTCCATATCGACAGTCTTCTCCCCCCACTTGTCTTCCACTTCTCCATATCGACAGTCTTCTCCCCCCACTTGTCTTCCACTTCTCCATATCGACAGTCTTCTCCCCCCACTTGTCTTCCACTTCTCCATATCGACAGTCTTCTCCCCCCACTTGTCTTCCACTTCTCCATATCGACAGTCTTCTCCCCCCACTTGTCTTCCACTTCTCTCTATCGGCACCCTTCTCCATCCACTTGTCTTCCACTTCTCCCTATCGGCACCCTTCTCCATCCACTTGTCTTCCACTTCTCCCTATCGGCAGCCTTCTCCCTCCACTTGTCTTCCACTTCTCCCTATCGGCAGCTTTCTCCCTTCACTTGTCTTCCACTTCTCCGTATCGGCAGCTTTCTCCCTTCACTTGTCTTCCACTTCTCCGTATCGGCAGCCTTTTCCATCCACTCGTCTTCCACTTCTCCCTATCGGCAGTCTGCTCCCTCCACTTGTCATCCACTTCTCCCTATCGGCAGCTTTCTCCCTCCACTTGTCATCCACTTCTCCCTATCGGCTGCCTTCTCCATCCACTTGTTTTCTTGCAGGACCAGTGTCCCCAAAAGTGTACAACTCGTGTTGTAGCAGGTACACAAAATAAATGTATTGCTAAAAAAAGAGGTCAGTTGTCTGTTCTTACTGTATATAATATATTAAGGTGTATTATATATATATATATATATATATATATATATATATATATATATATATATATATATATATATATATATAATGAGGTATGTTTTGTATATAATGAGATATATTTTCCATAAGTATCACACTCTAATATGGATTACTTTTTTATAACAGTTATGTCGAACATGGTTTTCTCACGTGTCCAGCGTCACCGACAACAATAACAGCACTGCATACAATTTTAACATTTCATCATCATCAACTTTATTCTCAAAAACCTTATTAGGTTACATGAGAATCACAATGTTGCATACTGTTACAATGTGAGATGGCTATAAGTGTATGTAATCCAGGCTTCAATAATACTTATAAATTACATTGGTAAATGGTTTTACCAAAATACAAAACACAAAAGTATCACAGGAAGATCTACTTACAACTTAAAGCTATTTAAAATCTCCTGTACGAATTTACATAATTTAATTAGCTTTGCATGGCTTGTCAAATTAAACAACTGGTCCATTTTTAAAGTGTTTGGTCTCACAAAATAATATCTAGAAATAAATTTAATTCTAGCTTCTTGAAAAAAAGTACATTTAAACAAATAATGAAACTCATCTCCAATATCATTACAATCACACAGAGTACAAAATCTCTCTTGCCTATCGATTCCACTATACCTGCCTTGCTGAATAGGCAACCGATTATTACAAGTACGAAATTTACACAGAGGTCTAGATAGATTTGGTGGTAACACCAGCAAATATTTCTCCATTTTAAAATCATGTTTAATTATTCTGTAGGTTATACACCCATCGCTATTGCAAATATTACTACCCCACTGCTGATGATACTGGTCAGTAAGTTTCAATTTGACAACTGCTTTAAACCATTTAAGATTCACTATTTCTTGATTCAGCCACAAGTTAGATAGGCCAGTGTTATTTAAAATGTATTTAACATGAGTAATCCAAGGGGATTCAAAGATATTTTTAACATATAATTGATATAATAATTTATACATAATGCAAGACAGTTTAGATTCCTTTCCCATCAATAGTTTCCCCCAAAAATTCAACAATCTACTGCTTATTTTAATATTTAGTGGAAATTGCCCAAGTTCTCCATAAACCATGGAAGTATGTGTTCTATTGTTTACCCCAAGTAAAATTTTACAAAATTTCCTATGTAGCTTTTCAATTAACATAATATTTTCACATCCCCATACTTCACATCCATATAACAATATTGGGCATATAAGGGAATCAAATAGTTCTAACTGGATATCAACAGGGAGTTTTAGCTTCCTAGCTTTAGAAATTAAACATAACATTGCTCGGTTTGCCTGTTCATATAAATGTCTGATTGCTTTAGAGAATCTACCATTATAGTTAAAATTAATTCCTAGATAGTTATACTTATCTACAATGGCAAGCTTATTTGGTCCAAATTTAAATTCTGGCAATTTTCTAATCTTCCCCCTTGAGAATACTAACACCTTAGTTTTGGCAGTATTAACATGCAATTTCCAAGTTTTGCAATAGTTAAATAGGGCGTCAAGTGCTGATTGTAACTGAGTAGGTGACTCTGCTAATACAATTGTATCATCAGCATACAGCAACACAAAAAGCTTTAGATACACAACAATGTCCTCTTTTTCAAAACAATTTTCCATTAGACTAGAAATGTAGGTTAAACCCCCATATGCATTTGACAGATGTGTTTCAAGATCATTCAAAAATAATGCAAACATTAGTGGTGAAAAATTTTCGCCTTGTCGAACTCCAATATTGCATGGGAAGAAAGGTGACAAATGTTTTGTAAATGTATTCATAATACATGATTTGGCTTCCTTATATAAGTTAAATATCACAGTGAAAATGTTTCCATCAATATTATTTGATAATAATTTCAACCATAGGAATGTTCTGTTTACAGTGTCAAAAGCCTTTCTGTAGTCTACAAAGGCACAGTATAAGCGCTTCCTTTTATTTAAGTATAAATCGATTAAATTTTTCAAGACAAATACATGATCCATTGTGGAATAATCATGCCGAAATCCAGTTTGTTCCTCCCCCATTATTCCCAATTCATCAATATATTCAGTTAACCTATTATTCAAAACAGAGGTGAATAATTTGCAAAAGCAACTGAGCAGTGTGATCCCTCTGTAGTTATCTGGGTTAGTTACAGGACCGTTATTTTTATAAATTGGCAAAATAATACCCATGGCCCAATCTTTAGGAATATGGCCAGATTTTAGTATGACATTAAACAATTTAACATATACAGAGATCATACAATCCTCAGAATGTTTTAGGAACTCATTTAGGATTAGGTCCAACCCACACGCTTTGTTGTTTTTTAACTTATGTATACCATTTCTTACTTCCTCAGCTGTAAACATACTATTTAAAAAAATATTATTATTGTTTGCAAAATGTTCATAATCACAGTCATTCTGATCCTCCTCCTCGCTAAAACTTAACTTCTTAAAGTGTTCAAAAAAGTGTTAGTATTAACTGTATTGACTTCTTTACCTTTGTCACCTTTCGACTCATTAATAATTTTCCAGTAGTCCTTTGGATTCTTACTCTTCATATTTCTTAATTTATTTGCAAAATCCTTAAAATACAATTTGTGCTGCTTGTTAATTTCCTTTTTATAGTTCCTACTTGCAATATGTTTGGCATTTCTATTAACATCAGTTTTATCTTTACAGTACACTGCCTTGGCTTGAAAGTAATGTTTTCTCCTTTCTTTACAGGCTTGATTAAACCATGGTTTACCGTTAGCTTTTTTGTCAATGCTTTTACCCTTCATTGTAGGTCTATAGTTATCCTTCATACAACCAACCATTTTAGCAGCACTTTTTAATATATCATTAATGCGGTTTACTATATCATTTACTGAAGCCTCATCAATATCATTACACATTAAATTGTCAAGATCTTTCTCTATATCTACAACATCCTTCAAATTAATACTACTTTTAAAGCTCGATTCACAATCCTTAACCCATTTTGGTTTGTTAAATTGGGCAGTATCATCATTCTCAGTCATCTCATCCTCCCTTATTGTTGGAACAATTGGGTGTTGCATGGTACATTTAAAGCCCATTTTAACAGGGTTGTGAGCATCAGATAACAATTCATCAAATTCCAAAACCTCAAATTCCATTATATTATTAAATGATTGTGGAGAAACAAGAATATAATCAACAGTGCTTACATTTTTGCATGTAGTTGCACCTCTGTCCCTATCAACACCAATCCTGCCATTAACAATATGGACATTTAGACTTTTACACAATGTGATTAACCTGTGTCCATATTTATTTGTCTTTTTATCTATTGAATTTCTATCCAGTGGTATGCCTACATTATCTGAATTATTTTTTCCCATTAACTGTTGCATTATATCTTCGTCAAAGTCATTCAACATCATATTTCGATCGTTAAACTCAATAAAATCACATAAATTACCAGTTCGGGCATTAAAGTCACCAACTAAATACAATGGGCTGTTTAAGTCATTCCTCAGGTTTACAGTGTCATTTTCTATATCATCAAACAGGCTAGCTGATGAATAAATAGAATTCTCTGGCGGAATATAAACTATTCAAATGACAGAGACATAGGAAAATCTTCTTGAAAATCTTCTTGATTTATCTAGTATTACATGTCAATAAATAAGAAACAAAAGGTACAACGAGACATTTTAACATTTTCCGGTCATTGTGACTTTGGTCATATTATCTGCATTGTTTTTCTTGGATAGGCCTTCTTTCAACTACAACAGTTATTTCATAAAAGTGCTGTGAATTTTATACGACACATAATCAGTAAACTTTAATAAGTAATCTTTGATCGTAGCATCTGCCGTTTTTGTCCTGGGATTGGAACTTTGCAACATATGAGATAAACAAATGACTGACATTGGTGACGCTGGGCACGCAGTAAATCTTTAATATGAGATAAACATGACTGACATTGGTGACGCTGGGCACGCAGTAGATCTTTAATATGAGATAAACAAATGACTGACATTGGTGACGCTGGGCACGCAGTAGATCTTTAATATGAGATAAACAAATGACTGACATTGGTGACGCTGGGCACGCAGTAGATCTTTAATATGAGATAAACAAATGACTGACATTGGTGACGCTGGGCACGCAGTAGATCTTTAATATGAGATAAACATGACTGACATTGGTGACGCTTGGCACGCAGTAGATCTTTAATATGAGATAAACATGACTGACATTGATGACGCTGGGCACGCAGTAGATCTATAATTAGACTGATAGCTCTTTGTGTGGGCAATCCATGTTGACATTTCTTAAACCTAACTTTAAAATTCACGTTCTTAGTGCACACGCACGCGCGCGTGCGCACGCAGTTATCATCCAAATCCAACGCCGATTCGATCAAAGTATCCCCTTACGTTGCCGTTGTCCGCCAGACGTCGCTGGAGGAGCTGGAGATCGAGGGGTTGTTGGAGCAGCACCCAGGGGTGGTCGAAGTGACGGTGAGGGACACGTCGGCCGTCACGGAGAACGGACGTCGGGTGACGGCCTTCGTCGTCCTCAAGCCTGGCTACAGGGACATGCGCAGTGACCAACTCGCACAGTACGTCCGGTGTAAGTAGGCTAGATTGTGTCATTATTACTAGGTGGCGCTATGGTTTTTCTTTAATTGGCTCGCACACTTGACGTAAATCATGGGAAATATTATATCCCAACCACCCAGTCGTTGTCCAAACGATAAACCCGTCCCTCCCTGCTCTCAAACGTGGTCGCAGATGTGCAGTTCTACGGGCAGTGACGTATTTAGGATCTCGGAAGGGGATCAAGCCACCCATTAGTTTGTCATGCTACCGAGTAGTGGCGCAACAGGTCATTCACGGGAAAATTCACATCCCAAAGCCAAAGGGGCCATGGCCCAACGTCCTCTAAATACGCACTGCATCCTCGCCGCCAGGGGCTTCTGACTATATCAGTACCCCCTGGCAGATCGACCTGTTGACTATATCAGTACCCCTTGGCAGATCGACCTGTTGACTATATCAGTACCCCCTGGCAGATCGACCTGTTGACTATATCAGTACCCCCTGGCAGATCGACCTGTTCACTATATCAGTACCCCCTGGCAGATCGACCTGTTCACTATATCAGTACCCCCTGGCAGATCGACCTGTTGACTATATCAGTAACCCCTGGCAGATCGACCTGTTCACTATATCAGTACCCCCTGGCAGATCGACCTGTTCACTATATCAGTACCCCCTGGCAGATCGACCTGTTCACTATATCAGTACCCCCTGGCAGATCGACCTGTTCACTATATCAGTACCCCCTGGCAGATCGACCTGTTGACACGCTGTTTTTTCAGTTGCCATGTTAACCAAAATTAATATTAATATACGGGACTGGCGTACGGGAACTTAACTTTAACTGGCTGTGGACCCATCGTCGCTGGTCCGACGGGTAATGATGGCAATTACATGGAAACGCTTTTTGAAGTTTGGGCGCGGCGCGTCTCGACCGTCTGATTCACAGAAACACGTCGACTAAGACAGCTAATAGAACGAAGTGCAAATGATTTCGCGCACTTCCGTACAATGTGTATTCCACACGACAGGGGTAGTAGTAACACTACCGTACAATATGTAGTCCATACGACAGGGGTAGTAGTAACACTACCGTACAATATGTAGTCCATACGACAGGGGTAGTAGTAACACTACCGTACAATGTGTAGTCCATACGACAGGGGTAGTAGTAACACTACCGTACAATGTGTAGTCCATACGACAGGGGTAGTAGTAACACTACCGTACAATGTGTAGTCCATACGACAGGGGTAGTAGTAACACTACCGTACAATATGTAGTCCATACGACAGGGGTAGTAATAACACTACCGTACAATGTGTAGTCCATACGACAGGGGTAGTAGTAACACTACCGTACAATGTGTAGTCCATACGACAGGGGTAGTAGTAACACTACCGTACAATGTGTAGTCCATACGACAGGGGTAGTAGTAACACTACCGTACAATGTGTAGTCCATACGACAGGGGTAGTAGTAACATTTCCGTACAATGTGTAGTCCATACGACAGGGGTAGTAGTAACATTTCCGTACAATGTGTAGTCCATACGACAGGGGTAGTAGTAACATTTCCGTTCAATGTGTAGTCCATACGACAGGGGTAGTAGTAACATTTCCGTTCAATGTGTAGTCCATACGACAGGGGTAGTAGTAGTTTTTATATTGAACACATCAATCATTCAATGACTCATTTATTAATTTTATAGCATTGTATGTACATCTGATCTCACCCAATGTTGCTAGACGTTGTTACAGTTTTCCTCACTTGTTACAACGAATCTCTCTCTGTTCCCACATTCTCTGTTCCCACAATCTCTCTCTTCCAGGGAACTTACCGTCTCCCGCTAGGTTCAAGGTTCGGGTGATCATTGTTGATCGCATCCCGTGGTCATCCAAGTTCCACGAAATCGAAGCGAATAACCAAGAAGAACATTCGTCGTTCTTATGACGTCACCAGTCTCTATGGCGTCACCGCGAGCAGGTCACTCGTGACAACCACGTGACGTGCCGCACAGAGCGAAACGTTTCGCTGCGTGTTGCATGGTACGAGTGAAAACTACTTATATAATAAGTTGAGAGAAATGACGTCATGTATGTTCGTAACAGTGTACACAATAATATACATGTCTACAAAATTTCGTTTTCTTGTGTGATATGTTCTTTCTTCACAATGTTGTCATAGATAATCATCAGTCATCACTGATAGCGAACATTTAAGCTATAAATTTATCGCATCAGCACATAATATATTCTTATATCTATGTCATATAAGTAAGATGCTAAAAAAGGTAAATACTTTGTTCTGCGAAAATTGGGTAACATTTACCCAGCCTGCAAAGATGCCCGTCTCCTGCCCATCTACTGCCCGTCTACTCCCGTCTACTCCCGTCTAATGCCTGTCTACTGCCAGTCTACTGCCCGTGTACTTCCGTCTACTGCCCGTCTACTGCCCGTCTACTGCCCGTCTACTCTCGTCTACTGCCCGTCTACTGCTCGTCTACTGCTCGTCTACTCCCGTCTACTGCCCGTCTACTCCCGTCTACTGCCCGTCTACTCCCGTCTACTGCCCGTCTACTGCTCGTCTACTCCCGTCTACTGCCCGTCTACTCCCGTCTACTGTCCGTCTACTGCCCGTCTACTGCTCGTCTACTGCTCGTCTACTCCCGTCTACTGGCCGTCTACTGCTCGTCTACTCCCGTCTACTGCCCGTCTCTGCCCGTCTACTCCCGTCTACTGCCCGTCTACTGCCCATCTACTCCCGTCTACTGCCCGTCTACTGCCCGTCTACTGCTCGTCTACTCCCGTCTACTGTCCGTCTACTGTCCGTCTACTGCCGGTCTACTCCCGTCTACTGTCCGTCTACTGCCCGTCTACTGCCCGTCTACTGCCCGTCTACTCCCGTCTACTGTCCGTCTACTGCCCGTCTACTCCCGTCTACTGTCCGTCTACTGCCCGTCTACTGCCCGTCTACTGCCCGTCAACTGCCCGTCTACTGCCCGTCTACTGCCCGTCTACTGCCTGTCTACTCCCGTCTACTGCTCGTCTACTCCCGTCTACTGCCCGTCTACTGCCCGTCTACTGCCCGTCTACTGCCCGTCAACTGCCCGTCTACTGCCCGTCTACTGCCCGTCAACTGCCCGTCTATTGCCCGTCTACTCCCGTCTACTGCCGTCTACTGCCCGTCTACTCCCGTCTACTGCTCGTCTACTCCCGTCTACTGCCCGTCTACTCCCGTCTACTGCCCGTCTACTCCCGTCTACTGCCCGTCTACTGCTCGTCTACTCCCGTCTACTGCCCGTCTACTGCCCGTCTACTGCCCGTCTACTCCAGTCTATTGCTCGTCTACTCCCGTCTACTGCCCGTCTACTGCCCGTCTACTCCCGTCTACTGTCCGTCTACTGCCCGTCTACTGCCCGTCTACTCCAGTCTATTGCTCGTCTACTCCCGTCTACTGCTCGTCTACCGCCCGTCTACTGTCCGTCTACTCCCGTCTATTGCTCGTCTACTCCCGTCTATTGCTCGTCTACTCCCGTCTACTGCTCGTCTACTGCCCGTCTACTGCTTGTCTACTCCCGTCTACTCCCGTCTATTGCTCGTCTACTGCCCGTCTACTGCTCGTCTACTGCCCGTCTACTGCTCGTCTACTCCCGTCTATTGCTCGTCTACTCCCGTCTACTGCTCGTCTACTCCCGTCTACTGCCCGTATTCTGCCCGTCTACTGTCCGTCTACTCCCGTCTATTGCTCGTCTACTCCCGTCTATTGCTCGTCTACTCCCGTCTACTGCTCGTCTACTGCCCGTCTACTGCTCGTCTACTCCCGTCTACTGCTCGTCTACTGCCCGTCTACTGCTCGTCTACTCCCGTCTACTGCCCGTCTACTACCCGTCTACTGCCCGTCTACTGCGTGCGTGCGTGCGTGCGTGCGTGCGTGCGTGCGTGCGTGAGTGCGTGCGTGCATTCGTACAACTACAAATAACTCCACAACAGGGAGATATGTAACATATTTCCAGTTTAATAACAAAACTACATAGTACAGTAAACAATCACAAATCAAGTATTCTGAATAGAATTACAATCTATCAACGTCCAGTATTATTCATCACTATCAAAACACAGTTGACATAATAACTCAGTCTCTAGCGAACTTACTGGCGTCGCTTCTAGCATACGCAGTTTCAGCGGGTGTGGTGCCAAGCTAGAGACAGCGAATGCAATGAAGCGTGCCCCCAGCAATTGCAGTCCAGCGTGCAGCGTGTAGTGTCGATGGAGGACTCTCAAGGAGGCATCATATTGTTACCGGCAATCGTTGCTCAGTCCATCCAGTCAACAAATAGTTCTCAAACAGGCCATCGGTGTATTTAATGTTCACCGATGCATAATCGACGACGCTATTGACGTAATAACGGCGAAATAATCGTCTCTTGAATCAAGAATAATGCACGTCTTTGCACGTCTAAACTCTTCACACGAGATATGGGTATGATCACATTACTCGGTGAATGTATTCTGTTCGAACGAACATTGCTTCAGACAGACAGACATACAGAATTGTTTATTGATCCATTTGTACATAATAGTATAGTAACAACAATGAATACATTAAAAACAATTAAATTGTGTGCAAATTAGGTATGTAAGCACATATACAGTACAAATTGGATTTGGGAGACTCCCATTAAAAGGAGTTGCTCTAATGGTAAGTTTTAATGAATGTATTGTATATTTCCGCTTGTATAAATTAATGTTAACGCGTATAGCTGGATTAATTATTTATTCTTGACCATGCGTGCAAGTGTAGCAGTTAAAATCAGTGCATACTCATATATAGCTTTTTATAATATAATTTTTAGCATAAGGTAGATCCTGTAAGCTGTGTGTGGTCACCTTATCTGGAGTATTGTTGATGGTATGTGGTAACTTATATTTCAGAATTTTTTTGGTAAATTCGTGTTTTTTTTGGTTACAGATATTATTCTAATTGCTTTCTTCTGTAATTTTGTTATCCTATTACACTGGTAGCCCCAGATCATTAGGCAGTAATTTATGTGGGGTAACATTAATGAATTATATAGTATAATTCTGATACTTTTTGGTAAGACAAGCTTCAACTTGTTTATAATTCCCATTGTCCTATAACACTTATTTGCTATTTTCTCAATATGTTTATGCCAATTTAAATGTGTGTCTAGTGCTAGATCTAAGAAGTTGAAATGTTGGACTCTTTCAATGTTAACACCATCAATTGTTAGTGTTGGTACTATTACATTTTTGTTTGGCATTTGAAAAATCATATATTTAGTTTTGTTGATGTTTAATGATAATTTATTTAATTTTAGCCATTCTGCTATGTTGTGTAGTTCTGTATTTATCATATATTCAGTATCTTGATTGTTTGTACCATTTGTAAAGGACCTGAACGTACTTACTAGAGAAGTATCATCGGCATATGTAATGAATTTAAAGACAGTACTGGCTTGTGAGAAATCGTTAATATATATTATAAATAACAGAGGACCTAGTATTGAGCCTTGTGGGACCCCTGTGTTTATAGAGGACCTAGTATTGAGCCTTGTGGGACCCCTGTGTTTATAAGTAAGACATTTGATTTTATGTCATTAATTTTTACAAATTGCTCACATTTTTTAAGTAACTTTTTTAATAATTGTAATGCTGAGGATTCCAACCCATAATGTTCTAATTTTTTAAAGAGGATTGTGTGATCAAGTGTATCGAATGCTTTCGATAAATCAAGAAATATACTGATGAATTGGTTGCTATCCAGTTATGCAGTGATCCTATCAACTATTTCTAGAGCTGCATATTAAGCTGAATGGTGGGGTCTGAAGCTGTATTGATTATCAGACAGTAGTTTTGTATTAGTAAAATACATGAGTAATTGGTTATTCATAATTCTTTCCAAGACTTTTGAAATAATAGGCAAAAGGGATATTGGTCTATAATTTGTGAATAATGTGGAATAATTTTTCTTAAATAACTTTAGCTACTTTAAGTTTGTCAGGAAATTGTCCTGTGTTCAGCACTTGATTTATTAATAATGTTAAAGGTTTTACTATTTCTGGTTCAATGAGCTTTAATAATTTGTTGGATATTCCATTAAAACCATAGCTATTTTTATTTGGAAAGTTGTGGATTATTTGTGATAGTGATTCCTCTTGTATCTCTGTAAATCTGCCCAAAAAATGTTCTTGTTGTTGAGAAATTTAGTAAAATTATTTGCATTTGCAGATGATTCAGCAAGATTATGGCCTGCTTCTGTAAAAAATATTATTATTTTGTTTAAAACATGTTGGAAATTGTGTACTATTTTTGTGTCTTGATATAATTTCATTAAATGCTTTCCATGTATTTGCTGCATTGAATTTGTATTTGTCGAAAAGTTGTTTTCCGAAGTAACACTTCCGTACAGTGTGTAATCTCTGCTTCACGAATACTCTTCTCAAGTATTACCTTGTATGTTTTTAGATTAGTGCAACACGTGTTATGCTCTGCAGAATTAGGATGTAACATCTTCAGTTGTTTATATAATTTATTTCTATATTTAATTGATCTTAATAGACCTTTCGTTATCCAGCTTGATTTTGTATGTCTATATTTATGGAATTTGACAACTTTAGTTGGTGTGTGTTTATTTTAGTCGTTTCTATTATTTGATGCATAAGATTATAATTGAAATTTGTATCAGTACTAGGGTTCTTGTCCATTTTGCTATAAATGTCTGATGTATGAATGTCATTCTTTAACTCTTAATAAGGCTTCATTAGTTTCCATGTGTATCTTGGTTGTTTTAGGATTTGATTATTTCTTGTGTGTTGCATCCATTAAGATAAAATAGGGTTGGTGATCGGAAAATTGTTTTATGAGTACCTGCTGTGCTCTCTAGAATTGTTTTGTGATGTAAGAAGATCAAAGAAATCACTGATCAGTTTATTTTCATTTAACTTTAGCAGGTTTATGTTATAATTACCAGCAAAGATTACGCTGTGTTGTATTTGGTCCAGAGATGATAGCATTAGTGAAAATTCTTTTATAAACTGTTCCAGGTTATTATTTAAATTCCTTGGAGGCCAGTCAATATTTCCTATTATAGCTGGTTTATTACTTATTTTGATCATTAGCCCTTCCCAAAGTTCATAATTGTTTAGATTTTAAATCACTTCGTATTAGATTTTGAATCTACATATATATGATTAATCCTCCTTTTTTACTGGATGTTTTTCCCTGTGTAATGCAATTGTATCCGTCCAGTTGAATGTGTGAGAAATGATCATTTTTAAATATACAACTTTCTTGCAGGCATATGACACTAAATTTAACATTTAAATTTTTTAGTTCCTCAACGAATGCCTCTAGTTTGCTCAATTTGGCATTAATAATTTGGATATTTGAACTTATTACACTGAAAAAAAAATGTTCTTACATAAAGCAATAAATGCATCCAAGTCGAAATATGAGGATAGACGCATAGGTTTAATTCATTTAATTCTTTAGTCTGATTTGTATTATCATCTTGGATATTATTTTTAAAAGTTGTCCCCCCAAATACTGTAGAAATAATTCGCCAGATGTCATTTTTATAGTTCATAGTGTTTATATGTGAACTGTGCAGCATGATATGCGTGTGGTGATTTCTCGAGATATTACATATATATGTATACCTTATATTCATCGTTTCAAAATGTTCCATGTTGATTGTGCGTATGTACATTTGTGTTGTGACGTGGTAATGTTATGTAATGTTATGTAATGTTATGTAATGTTATGTTCTTGTTGGTGTTATTTTAACTTGATGTAGTGTATATTGCAACAATGGAGATGTATACGGAGGTAAACATAATGGTGATAAAATGTGTAACAATGGAGATGTATACGGAGGTAAACATAATGGTGAAACAATGTGTAACAATAGAGATGTATACGGAGGTAAACATAATGGTGAAACAATGTGTAACAACAGAGATGTATACGGAGGTAAACATAATGGTGAAAAAATGTGTAACAATAGAGATGTATACGGAGGTAAACATAATGGTGATACAATGTGCAACAATAGAGATGTATACGGAGGTAAACATAATGGTGAAACAATGTGTAACAACAGAGATGTATATGGAGGTAAACATAATGGTGATACAATGTGTAACAACAGAGATGTATACGGAGGTAAACATAATGGTGATACAATGTGTAACAATGGAGATGTATACGGAGGTAAACATAATGGTGATACAATGTGTAACAATGGAGATGTATACGGAGGTAAACATAATGGTGATACAATGTGTAACAATGGAGATGTATATGGAGGTAAACATAATGGTGATACAATGTGTAACAATGGAGATGTATATGGAGGTAAACATAATGGTGATACAATGTGTAACAATGGAGATGTATACGGAGGTAAACATAATGGTGATACAATGTGTAACAATGGAGATGTATACGGAGGTAAACATAATGGTGATACAATGTGTAACAACAGAGATGTATACGGAGGTAAACATAATGGTGAAAAAATGTGTAACAATAGAGATGTATACGGAGGTAAACATAATGGTGATACAATGTGCAACAATAGAGATGTATACGGAGGTAAACATAATGGTGAAACAATGTGTAACAACAGAGATGTATATGGAGGTAAACATAATGGTGATAAAATGTGCAACAATAGAGATGTATATGGAGGTAAACATAATGGTGATACAATGTGTAACAACAGAGATGTATATGGAGGTAAACATAATGGTGATACAATGTGTAACAATAGAGATGTATATGGAGGTAAACATAATGGTGATACAATGTGTAACAATAGAGATGTATATGGAGGTAAACATAATGGTGATACAATGTGTAACAACAGAGATGTATATGGAGGTAAACATAATGGTGATACAATGTGTAACAATAGAGATGTATATGGAGGTAAACATAATGGTGATACAATGTGTAACAACAGAGATGTATACGGAGGTAAACATAATGGTGAAAAAATGTGTAACAATAGAGATGTATACGGAGGTAAACATAATGGTGATACAATGTGCAACAATAGAGATGTATACGGAGGTAAACATAATGGTGAAACAATGTGTAACAACAGAGATGTATATGGAGGTAAACATAATGGTGATAAAATGTGCAACAATAGAGATGTATATGGAGGTAAACATAATGGTGATACAATGTGTAACAACAGAGATGTATATGGAGGTAAACATAATGTTGAAACAATGTGTAACAATAGAGATGTATATGGAGGTAAACATAATGTTGAAACAATGTCCAAGTCGAAATATGAGGATAGACGCATAGGTTTAATTCATTTAATTCTTTAGTCTGATTTGTATTATCATCTTGGATATTATTTTTAAAAGTTGTCCCCCCAAATACTGTAGAAATAATTCGCCAGATGTCATTTTTATAGTTCATAGTGTTTATATGTGAACTGTGCAGCATGATATGCGTGTGGTGATTTCTCGAGATATTACATATATATGTATACCTTATATTCATCGTTTCAAAATGTTCCATGTTGATTGTGCGTATGTACATTTGTGTTGTGACGTGGTAATGTTATGTAATGTTATGTAATGTTATGTAATGTTATGTTCTTGTTGGTGTTATTTTAACTTGATGTAGTGTATATTGCAACAATGGAGATGTATACGGAGGTAAACATAATGGTGAAACAATGTGTAACAACAGAGATGTATACGGAGGTAAACATAATGGTGAAAAAATGTGTAACAATAGAGATGTATACGGAGGTAAACATAATGGTGATACAATGTGCAACAATAGAGATGTATACGGAGGTAAACATAATGGTGAAACAATGTGTAACAACAGAGATGTATATGGAGGTAAACATAATGGTGATACAATGTGTAACAACAGAGATGTATACGGAGGTAAACATAATGGTGATACAATGTGTAACAATGGAGATGTATACGGAGGTAAACATAATGGTGATACAATGTGTAACAATGGAGATGTATACGGAGGTAAACATAATGGTGATACAATGTGTAACAATGGAGATGTATATGGAGGTAAACATAATGGTGATACAATGTGTAACAATGGAGATGTATATGGAGGTAAACATAATGGTGATACAATGTGTAACAATGGAGATGTATACGGAGGTAAACATAATGGTGATACAATGTGTAACAATGGAGATGTATACGGAGGTAAACATAATGGTGATACAATGTGTAACAACAGAGATGTATACGGAGGTAAACATAATGGTGAAAAAATGTGTAACAATAGAGATGTATACGGAGGTAAACATAATGGTGATACAATGTGCAACAATAGAGATGTATACGGAGGTAAACATAATGGTGAAACAATGTGTAACAACAGAGATGTATATGGAGGTAAACATAATGGTGATAAAATGTGCAACAATAGAGATGTATATGGAGGTAAACATAATGGTGATACAATGTGTAACAACAGAGATGTATATGGAGGTAAACATAATGGTGATACAATGTGTAACAATAGAGATGTATATGGAGGTAAACATAATGGTGATACAATGTGTAACAATAGAGATGTATATGGAGGTAAACATAATGGTGATACAATGTGTAACAAGAGAGATGTATATGGAGGTAAACATAATGGTGATACAATGTGTAACAATAGAGATGTATATGGAGGTAAACATAATGGTGATACAATGTGTAACAACAGAGATGTATACGGAGGTAAACATAATGGTGAAAAAATGTGTAACAATAGAGATGTATACGGAGGTAAACATAATGGTGATACAATGTGCAACAATAGAGATGTATACGGAGGTAAACATAATGGTGAAACAATGTGTAACAACAGAGATGTATATGGAGGTAAACATAATGGTGATAAAATGTGCAACAATAGAGATGTATATGGAGGTAAACATAATGGTGATACAATGTGTAACAACAGAGATGTATATGGAGGTAAACATAATGTTGAAACAATGTGTAACAATAGAGATGTATATGGAGGTAAACATAATGGTGATACAATGTGTAACAATAGAGATGTATATGGAGGTAAACATAATGGTGATAAAATGTGTAACAATGGAGATGTATACAGAGGTAAACATAATGGTGATACAATGTGCAACAATAGAGATGTATATGGAGGTAAACATAATGGTGATACAATGTGCAACAATAGAGATGTATATGGAGGTAAACATAATGTTGAAACAATGTGTAACAACAGAGATGTATATGGAGGTAAACATAATGGTGATACAATGTGTAACAACAGAGATGTATACGGAGGTAAACATAATGGTGATACAATGTGTAACAACAGAGATGTATATGGAGGTAAACATAATGGTGATACAATGTGTAACAACAGAGATGTATACGGAGGTAAACATAATGGTGATACAATGTGTAACAATGGAGATGTATATGGAGGTAAACATAATGGTGATACAATGTGTAACAATGGAGATGTATATGGAGGTAAACATAATGGTGATACAATGTGTAACAATGGAGATGTATACGGAGGTAAACATAATGGTGATACAATGTGCAACAACAGAGATGTATATGGAGGTAAACATAATGGTGAAACAATGTGTAACAACAGAGATGTATACGGAGGTAAACATAATGGTGATACAATGTGTAACAATGGAGATGTATATGGAGGTAAACATAATGGTGATACAATGTGTAACAATGGAGATGTATACGGAGGTAAACATAATGGTGATACAATGTGTAACAATGGAGATGTATACGGAGGTAAACATAATGGTGATACAATGTGTAACAACAGAGATGTATACGGAGGTAAACATAATGGTGAAAAAATGTGTAACAATGGAGATGTATACAGAGGTAAACATAATGGTGATACAATGTGCAACAATAGAGATGTATACGGAGGTAAACATAATGGTGAAACAATGTGTAACAACAGAGATGTATACGGAGGTAAACATAATGGTGATACAATGTGTAACAACAGAGATGTATATGGAGGTAAACATAATGGTGATACAATGTGTAACAACAGAGATGTATATGGAGGTAAACATAATGGTGAAACAATGTGTAACAACAGAGATGTATACGGAGGTAAACATAATGGTGAAACAATGTGTAACCATGGAGACGGAGGTAAACAACTGCTGTCAATGAAGAAAGAAATAAGAAAATATGTATAAAAGGAAACATCGATACATCGATCGAAAAATCAATAATTAACTTTTCAGGGACAATTAAAAGGAAAATGAAAAAGGAGAAATCCTGTTCTGGCCAGTTAGCATAAAAATATACTAAACTCAATTTCCTGCAAGTGACTGAGTAATCATCGCCGTTACAAAAGACGATAAGAAACTTCAAAAAAAAAATAATAATAACAGCTTTGATCTTTGGCTATTTGTCGATAATGTGGACGCTGTGATGTAATATTATAACAATGTTCAATATCTACCTCGTTTGTCGATAATGTCGACGCTGTGATGTAACATTATAACAATGTTCAATCTCTACCTCGTTTGTCGATAATGTCGACGCTGTGATGTACTATTATAACAATGTTCAATCTCTACCTCGTTTGTCGATAATGTCGACGCTGTGATGTACTATTATAACAATGTTCAATCTCTACCTCGTTTGTCGATAATGTCGACGCTGTGATGTAACATTATAACAATGTTCAATCTCTACCTCGTTTGTCGATAATGTCGACGCTGTGATGTACTATTATAACAATGTTCAATCTCTACCTCGTTTGTCGATAATGTCGACGCTGTGATGTAACATTATAACAATGTTCAATCTCTACCTCGTTTGTCGATAATGTCGACGCTGTGATGTAACATTATAACAATGTTCAATCTCTACCTCGTTTGTCGATAATGTCGACGCTGTGATGTAACATTATAACAATGTTCAATCTCTACCTCGTTTGTCGATAATGTCGACGCTGTGATGTAACATTATAACAATGTTCAATCTCTACCTCGTTTGTCGATAATGTCGACGCTGTGATGTAACATTATAACAATGTTCAATCTCTACCTCGTTTGTCGATAATGTCGACGCTGTGATGTAAAATTATAACAATGTTCAATCTCTACCTCGTTTGTCGATAATGTCGACGCTGTGATGTAACATTATAACAATGTTCAATCTCTACCTCGTTTGTCGATAATGTCGACGCTGTGATGTAACATTATAACAATGTTCAATCTCTACCTCGTTTGTCGATAATGTCGACGCTGTGATGTAACATTATAACAATGTTCAATCTCTACCTCGTTTGTCGATAATGTCGACGCTGTGATGTACTATTATAACAATGTTCAATCTCTACCTCGTTTGTCGATAATGTCGACGCTGTGATGTACTATTATAACAATGTTCAATCTCTACCTCGTTTGTCGATAATGTCGACGCTGTGATGTACTATTATAACAATGTTCAATCTCTACCTCGTTTGTCGATAATGTCGACGCTGTGATGTAACATTATAACAATGTTCAATATCTACCTCGTTTGTCGATAATGTCGACGCTGTGATGTACTATTATAACAATGTTCAATCTCTACCTCGTTTGTCGATAATGTCGACGCTGTGATGTAATATTATAACAATGTTCAATATCTACCTCGTTTGTCGATAATGTCGACGCTGTGATGTACTATTATAACAATGTTCAATCTCTACCTCGTTTGTCGCTAATGTGGACGCTGTGATGTAATATTATAACAATGTTCAATCTCTACCTCGTTTGTCGATAATGTCGACGCTGTGATGTAATATTATAACAATGTTCAATCTCTACCTCGTTTGTCGGTAATGTGGACGCTGTGATGTACTATTATAACAATGTTCAATATCTACCTCGTTTGTCGATAATGTCGACGCTGTGATGTACTATTATAACAATGTTCAATCTCTACCTCGTTTGTCGATAATGTCGACGCTGTGATGTACTATTATAACAATGTTCAATCTCTACCTCGTTTGTCGATAATGTCGACGCTGTGATGTACTATTATAACAATGTTCAATCTCTACCTCGTTTGTCGATAATGTCGACGCTGTGATGTACTATTATAACAATGTTCAATCTCTACCTCGTTTGTCGATAATGTCGACGCTGTGATGTACTATTATAACAATGTTCAATCTCTACCTCGTTTGTCGATAATGTCGACGCTGTGATGTAACGTTATAACAATGTTCAATCTCTACCTCGTTTGTCGATAATGTCGACGCTGTGATGTAACATTATAACAATGTTCAATATCTACCTCGTTTGTCGATAATGTCGACGCTGTGATGTACTATTATAACAATGTTCAATCTCTACCTCGTTTGTCGATAATGTGGACGCTGTGATGTAATATTATAACAATGTTCAATCTCTACCTCGTTTGTCGATAATGTGGACGCTGTGATGTAATATTATAACAATGTTCAATCTCTACCTCGTTTGTCGATAATGTCGACGCTGTGATGTACTATTATAACAATGTTCAATATCTACCTCGTTTGTCGATAATGTGGACGCTGTGATGTACTATTATAACAATGTTCAATCTCTACCTCGTTTGTCGCTAATGTCGACGCTGTGATGTAATATTATAACAATGTTCAATCTCTACCTCGTTTGTCGATAATGTCGACGCTGTGATGTACTATTATAACAATGTTCAATCTCTACCTCGTTTGTCGATAATGTGGACGCTGTGATGTAATATTATAACAATGTTCAATCTCTACCTCGTTTGTCGGTAATGTCGACGCTGTGATGTAACATTATAACAATGTTCAATATCTACCTCGTTTGTCGATAATGTCGACGCTGTGATGTAACATTATAACAATGTTCAATCTCTACCTCGTTTGTCGATAATGTCGACGCTGTGATGTAACATTATAACAATGTTCAATATCTACCTCGTTTGTCGATAATGTCGACGCTGTGATGTACTATTATAACAATGTTCAATCTCTACCTCGTTTGTCGATAATGTGGACGCTGTGATGTAATATTATAACAATGTTCAATCTCTACCTCGTTTGTCGATAATGTCGACGCTGTGATGTAATATTATAACAATGTTCAATCTCTACCTCGTTTGTCGATAATTTCGACGCTGTGATGTACTATTATAACAATGTTCAATATCTACCTCGTTTGTCGATAATGTCGACGCTGTGATGTAATATTATAACAATGTTCAATCTCTACCTCGTTTGTCGATAATGTGGACGCTGTGATGTAATATTATAACAATGTTCAATCTCTACCTCGTTTGTCGCTAATGTCGACGCTGTGATGTAACATTATAACAATGTTCAATATCTACCTCGTTTGTCGATAATGTCGACGCTGTGATGTACTATTATAACAATGTTCAATCTCTACCTCGTTTGTCGATAATGTGGACGCTGTGATGTAATATTATAACAATGTTCAATCTCTACCTCGTTTGTCGATAATGTGGACGCTGTGATGTAATATTATAACAATGTTCAATCTCTACCTCGTTTGTCGATAATGTCGACGCTGTGATGTAATATTATAACAATGTTCAATCTCTACCTCGTTTGTCGATAATGTCGACGCTGTGATGTAATATTATAACAATGTTCAATCTCTACCTCGTTTGTCGATAATGTCGACGCTGTGATGTAACATTATAACAATGTTCAATCTCTACCTCGTTTGTCGATAATGTCGACGCTGTGATGTACTATTATAACAATGTTCAATCTCTACCTCGTTTGTCGATAATGTGGACGCTGTGATGTAATATTATAACAATGTTCAATCTCTACCTCGTTTGTCGATAATGTGGACGCTGTGATGTAATATTATAACAATGTTCAATCTCTACCTCGTTTGTCGATAATGTCGACGCTGTGATGTAATATTATAACAATGTTCAATCTCTACCTCGTTTGTCGATAATGTCGACGCTGTGATGTAATATTATAACAATGTTCAATCTCTACCTCGTTTGTCGATAATGTCGACGCTGTGATGTAACATTATAACAATGTTCAATCTCTACCTCGTTTGTCGATAATGTCGACGCTGTGATGTAACATTATAACAATGTTCAATCTCTACCTCGTTTGTCGATAATGTCGACGCTGTGATGTAATATTATAACAATGTTCAATCTCTACCTCGTTTGTCGATAATGTCGACGCTGTGATGTAATATTATAACAATGTTCAATCTCTACCTCATTTGCATAGGATGTTTGGCATTCATTGCAATAAAAACTACAAAAAAAAACTCATAACTATAGGACAATACAATAATACATTAATAGCATAATATGTTGTAACTAATATGTTGCAATCTCTGGCCCGATAATCATTGTATCATATGCAACTTAGAATGTTCAGAGGCACAATAGTAGCAACTTTGAATGTTCAAAGAATGTTTCAAAATAATGTTCGGAGGCGTTTAATACAGTGATGGGAATTTTCCTTTTTTTCCGGATTTCCGTTTTTTGGGGTAAAAATCATCATTTCTGTTATTTGTGTGATTCAGATTTAAAAATGGGGGTGGGGGTAACCCTATCCACTCTTCCTGAAACCTCCCGGCGAGATCGGTATAATGAAAATTTAGCGCAGACTACGGCTCTACGGAAACTGCCGCCGTATTACGGAAAAAAATATGACTACGGAACATTAATTAAACACTGCCTGTCTTAGGCTGTGTACCAGAAAGGATGAAGACTATGCAAATTACAAAGAGGCACTTAACCTAGCTACAACTGAAATTAGAAAATCTAAAAGAAACTTTAAAAAAATAATATAAAAAATGACAGCAAGAGTTTCTATGCTTATGAAAGGAGTAAACAGAACGTTCAAGATTAGGTCGGACCTCTAGAAAACAACAGGGGAAACATAATTTCAGACGGGTTTCAAATGGCAGAGGTCCTGAATGACTATTTCAACTAAGTGTTTACCACAGAAGATATCAGCTTACTTCCAGTTCCATTTACAAAATTTGAGGGCAATAAATCAGAACATTTAGGGCCGTTATCAGTTGTATGTAAATTACTCGAAACATTAATTACAGACCACATGGTAGAATTCCTTGCAAAACATAAATTAATAAATACATCTCAACATGGGTTCCTAAAAGCAAGGTCATGTCTAACCAATCTCTTATGTTTTTTTGAAGAAATTACAAAGTGGGTAGATGACGGGTCACCAGTATATGTTGTCTACTTAGGTGTTCAGGTAACTTGTGTGTGTGTGTGTGCGTGCGTGCGTGCGTGCGTGCGTGCGTGGGTGGGTGGGTGGGTGGGTGTGGTGTGTGTGGTGTGTGTGTGTGTGTGTGTGTGTGTGTGTGTGTGTGTGTGTGTGTGTGTGTGTGTGTGTGTGTGTGGCGTGTGTGTGGCGTGTGTGTGTGTGTGTGTGTGTGTGTGTGTGTGTGTGTGTGTGTGTGTGGCGTGTGTGTTGTGTGGCGTGTGTGTTGTGTGGCGTGTGTGTGTGTGTGGCGTGTGTGTGTGTGTGGCGTGTGTGTGTGTGGCGTGTCTGTGTGTGTGTATGTGTGGCGTGTGTGCGTATGTGGCGTGTGTGCGTGTGTGGTTTGTATGTGGTGTGCGTGTGTGTGCGTGTGTGTGTGTGTGTGTGTGTGTGTGTGTGTGTGTGTGTGTGTGTGTGTGTGTGTGTGTGCGTGTGTGTGTGTGTGTGTGTGTGTGTGTGTGTGTGTGTGTGTGTGTGTGTGTGTGTGTGTGTGTGTGTGTGTGTGGTGTGTGTGTGTGTGTGTGTGTGTGTGTGTGTGTGTGTGTGTGTGTGTGTGTGTGTGTGTGTGTGTGTGTGTGTGTGTGTGTGTGTGTGTGTGTGTGTGTGTGTGTGTGTGTGTGTGTGTGTGTGTGTGTGTGTGTGTGTGTGTGTGTGTGTGTGTGTGTGTGTGTGTGTGTGTGTGTGTGTGTGTGTGTGTGTGTGTGTGTGTGTGTGTGTGTGTGTGTGTGTGTGTGTGTGGTGTGTGTGTGTGTGCGTGTGTGTGTGTGTGTGTGTGTGTGTGTGTGTGTGTGTGTGTGTGTGTGTGTGTGTGTGTGTGTGTGTGTGTGTGTGTGTGTGTGTGTGTGTGTGTGTGTGTGTGTGTGTGTGTGTGTGTGTGTGTGTGTGTGTGTGTGTGTGTGTGTGTGTGTGTGTGTGTGTGTGTGTGTGTGTGTGTGTGTGAGTGTGTGTGTGTGTGTGTGTGTGTGTGTGTGTGTGTGTGTGTGTGTGTGTGTGTGTGTGTGTGTGTGTGTGTGTGTGTGTGTGTGTGTGTGTGTGTGTGTGTGTGTGTGTGTGTGTGTGTGTGTGTGTGTGTGTGTGTGTGTGTGTGTGTGTGTGTGTGTGTGTGTGGTGTGTGTGGTGTGTGTGTGTGCGTGCGTGTGTGGTGTGTGTGTGTGGTGTGTGTGGTGTGTATGTGGGGGGAACCCAAAGCAAACAGAACAAAGTTTACATGTTTCTAAATAAAACATCATAAAAACAATACTGCTCAACATATTTTATTCATGTTTGCTTTACGTTATATAGCTTACACATATGTCCCACTGGATATAGGGGCATTCAGCAACTCATAAATGATCTAGTAGCAGGGTGAAATACGTTTATTTTTTGCTATCTGTTTTCATACTCATTTTAAAAATCGTCAACGTTTGATAATACAAACAAATCTGCTCAACGTATTTGATTCATGTTTGCTTTCTTGTATAGCTTACATCTTAGGTTACATTTTCACCACTGCCAAATCTGAAGTGAAGGCTGTGTGTCGTAGAGTATCTTTGGGTTCACAACAATTAACAACACTGGTGGCCAAGCAGTGTTCGAAGGCAAAACATCCGTCATTGCGACCCGTAGACTTAAGAGGGAGTCGCAGCTATGTCAAAATTAGTTTTTGTTTGAATGCTAAATACATGTGTCTGAACTGTGGCCAACCTAATGGTGGATGATACAGGAAATCTAATAATATATATATATATATATATATATATATATATATATATATTTAACAAGATTTGCCATCCAAGCCAATGGCCCAGATGGCAAGTGGACAAGGAAGCCGTTGGTTTATCGAGAGTCCAACAATGTTCATCTACTTATAACCCGCCCTCCTGAGATATGTGTCAACCTTGTTTTTAAACATATTCACGCTGCTAGCAGTTACACAATCTGTAGACAATTTGTTCCATTCATTTATTGTCCTCTGTGAGAACGAGTGCTTCCTGATGTCCAATCTACATTGATCCTTTACTAATTTTACCTCATGTCCTCTAGTTCTGCTATCCTTCTTGAGTGAGAGAAAACATATTTCTATCAATATTTTCATACCCATTCAATATCTTAAAAACTTCAATCTGATCTCCTCTTAACCTCCTTGTCTGTGTGTGTGCGTGCGTGTGCGTGTGCGTGTGCGTGTGTGCTACACCACGGAAATATAATTTCAGGTTTTTTTTCTTCTTCACTTTCATCGCTGTTTATATCCAAGGCTTTGGTCTCCATAATGTCATTACACAAAATGTTGGCAGTTGGTACTTGTAATGATTCCATTTTGCCTGTGGCCTATGTCCATGCAATGGATATAGGTTTGCAGAAGTTCCTTTGTGGAAGTTTATATTGTCATCACTCCTACACGATTGTTCAAGGAATGCTCGAGGAATATTCAGTGGATAGTGAACAAGGAATTTTCAGAGGCATTTAATATATGCCCAAGTCTTTTGCAGATTTTATTTCTTTGATCATTCCGGCGTTTGTCTTTACGAGAACTCTCCCTGTATATGTCTTTACGAGAACTCTCCCTGTATATGTCTTTGTGACATCCTGCTGCTGATTGTGGTGACATCTAGCTGCTGACTATGGTGACATCCTGCTGCTGACTATGGTGACATTCTGCTGCTGACTGTAGTGACATCTAGCTGCTGACTATGGTGACATCTAGCTGCTAACTATGGTGACATCTAGCTGCTGACTATGGTGACATCTAGCTGCTGGCTATGGTGACATCTAGCTGCTGACTATGGTGACATCTAGCTGCTGACTATGGTGACATCTAGCTGCTGATAACTGCTAACGACATCAGACGAGTTGGTGACACGAGTTGGTAACACGAGTTGGTAACACGAGTTGGTGACACGAGTTGGTGACACGAGTTGGTGACACGAGTTGGTAACACGAGTTGGTGACACGAGTTGGTAACACGAGTTGGTCACACGAGTTGGTCACACGAGTTGGTGACACGAGTTGGTGACACGAGTTGGTAACACGAGTTGGTAACACGAGTTGGTGACACGAGTTGGTGACACGAGTTGGTGACACGAGTTGGTAACACGAGTTGGTGACATGAGTTGGTGACACGAGTTGGTGACACGAGTTGGTGACACGAGTTGGTGACAAGAGTTGGTAACACGAGTTGGTGACACGAGTTGGTGACACGAGTTGGTGACACAGTCGCGGCTGAAGCCTACATGTCCATGTCTCGGAGACAAGTTATCGATTCACTCGGCGAGTCACTTCGTAAATCATCCAACGTCTCAGATGTCTGATTTATCTCAACTGTCCAAAAAATCCGGCGGCAGCTGTTTTCTACTTCTTCTAGCACCAATAACATAATAAATCAACCAATCATTTTAGTGCATACATAACTCACGTAGACGACGGAAAGGCTTGCTTGACTATACAACTTGCCAGTTGACTTGTGAAACAGTTATGTAATAGTAACAGCACCAAAACACCTCAGTATCAAACATTCAAATCAAACGATATCTTACACAACATCTATATCATAAGAATCTAGACAATAGTGGAAGTCGGCGCTAGTTGAGCCATTTTTCATTCTTTCTGATATCTAGGACACAATCATATTCCTAAGTAAAAATTATTTTTATTCGCATAAAATATGATTGTCTACCCAGTGGGTAACATATTGGATGGGCCGTACGTACACCACGCGTGGGCTGAGCGAACATATTGGATGGGCCATACGTACACCACGCGTGGACTGAGCGAACATATTGGATGGGCCGTACGTACATCACGCGTGGGCTGACTGAACATATTGGATGGGCCGTACGTACACCACGCGTGGGCTGACTGAAAATATTGGATGGGCCGTACGTACACCACACGTGGGCTGACTGAACATATTGGATGGGCCGTACGTACACTACACCTGGGCTGACTGAACATATTGGATGGGCCGTACGTACACCACGCGTGGGCTGACTGAACATATTGGGTGGGCCGTACGTACATCACAGGTGGGCTGAGCGAACATATTGGGTGGGCCGTACGTACACCACGCGTGGGCTGACTGAACATATTGGGTGGGCCGTACGTACATCACAGGTGGGCTGAGCGAAGTGATATTATTAATTGTAAGCGAAGTGCAGTTGCCGGTCATTGCACACATGAAGATAGCGGGCTGTAGCGTGAAGCAGGCGATTGTGCGGCTATTGGAGTTACAGCTGGACACACGTCTAAACAACAAACCGGCGATTGGAATCGACGTGGTCGCCGCGACCACGACACGCGACCACGACGCGCGACCACGACGCACGACCACGACACGCGACCACGACGTCGTGAATAAATAATAGCTCACTAACGCTGCTGTGTGTCCAGACACGCTCGAAACGTTCTCCGCCATAGGTTGATGTATTCACTGATAACAAATGTCAATAACGAGGTTTGTGTGCGCTGCCAATATGGTGTGTCAATAACCAGCCCATCTTGCAATACTGACACAGTGCGTCCAGAAGGGAAGGGACTACATTATTGATCAACCAAGTATAAAACAAACACGACCTGTCAACAAAAGACTGGCCTAGCGTTACCGCTGTGTAGAACCTCTCCACAAAGTACACCTCGATTATACACAGTGTTACCGCTGTGTAGAACACATAAAGGCAGGGATAGAATTTAGCCCAAAATTAGTGGGGGCCAGTCGGAACCCCACTTTGCAGAATCTAGGGTTCAGCCACCAGAACTGGTGGCCCAAAGTTGTTTGCATGAAAAAATCCATAATAAAAATGATATGAATTTGATTGACTTGTATTTGTATGTCGTTTCTCGTTTAAAAATGTGTTCCAACTAGGCATATATATATATATATATATATATATATATATATATATATATATATATATATATATATATATATATATATATATATATATATATATATATATATATATATATATAAATCTTTGCGACAGTGTTCTAAGTAATAACTACGAAAGCTTAGAAAAATGATCAACCACAAAACGTCCAAGAATACAATTGAGTGACAATAGCTCATTGTCAGAACTTCACAGAACTTCTGAAGCAGTCGTATAATTAATTCGTTAACCGATCAGTCACATTATCACAAGTTACAACATTAAAAAATAAAGGTGTAGGAAGAATGTCAGTCAACAAACAGTGTTTGACTCTGGCAGTGAACTGAGTAGTTGTCTGTATTATAAATGTCAGTCAACAAACAGTGTTTGACTCTGGCAGAGAACGGAGTAGTTGTATGTATTATAAATGCTGATCCGAAGCCAATGTATATTTTCAATGCAACCTTCTTGTCCTTGGCTTCGGCGTTTCTTCCCGATAATCTTTCTGCCCATTTGTAGCGTGCTCAACCAATGCTAAAAATTATTGTTATCTCCTTAGTGGTTTCCCTGGCTGACCGGCACATCACATTTTGTGATATAATCAGGCAACTGTTTAATCACCTTTTCCGTTTTTAACCAACAGAACAATAAAACAAAAGCGCATTCAGAAAATCAACAGGCTAGCCCCTAAACTATATCACGGCCACTGATTGGTTGCTGGATAGTCAGTCAGCCAATAAGCATGCGTTTTGCATCGCATACGTGTTTCTTTCTTATTGTCAAGAGGTATTGGACGACCGAATTAAGCTTTCTCAGCTCTCGTGTCGGTTTCAATGGCGGCTCACAAATGTTTTTTTAATACCTTGCGAAGTACGGCAAACGTTTGACTCTTATAAATTGAAGACATCACTGGTAATGCCTCTTAATGGGGTCCGTAAAATTAAGTAATGCACACGTGTTGTGCCTCCGAGATGCGCCGATATCGTAGTTTTTTGGCCAAATGTCAGGGGACAGCCGGACTCCCAAATTCTTAACTATTGGGGGTCACGAACCCCCGCTAAATTCGAACCCTGCATTAAGTGATGTTTCTTTAGATATAGTGTATCTTGAAAGTGGACATAACCATAGTTTGACTGAATGACGCCATCTTGTTGACTTTGTTTGTGAATTTCGCCATTCCTACAATGTGACCATGTCACAGTACGCATGATGACAACACTGTCCTTGTCATGATGACACTCGTCCGAATGACAAAGTTCACAGATGCACGGGATTTTTTGAAAATAGCATACAACGATGCTTTTCTCGTATCATAACATTTGGTTTATTTCCGTCCCTCCCACTCTTGGTCTTGATCTATGTCTGCAATAAAACGCCTGCTGTCGGGCCGTGGTGCAGCGGACTCCGAATTAACTAGTCACTCCACACGTTACGCTTCTACAAATAACACGAAAGATATATCATCTTAAAAAAACACATTTTGGATGTATCCACCCGTAGACAAATATACGGTTTTATTTTTATCTCTTATTTCTAATGCAGTGTCATGTTTCGTCACAATGTCTTCAACATAAATGCGACATTCCAAGACGCGCATCTGCTATAAACATAAAAGTCGTTACTCCTCTGTCAGCGCCTGCCCCGCCTGCCTCGCCTCTCTTGTACGTGCACTAGCTGCACTCGCCCGCTCACAACGCGGGACACACATCATTGGCGGTAGCTGTAACAATTCTTATAAAAATACAGTATTCACTCACATTATCATATTCAATTGTAAACTATCGCTTAAAGAGGCTTTGTACACGTTCATACAACAATTAAATTACTTAAGAGACCGCGAGACCGCGGCATCATCACTGCGTGAATGATAAACACACTAACAATTACATGTGTTATTCTATACAAAAGTCATGTATTCACCTTTGACGCTGTCTGGTACTACAATGTCGTATCTCATGGCGTAGTGATACATTACGACGGCTTTCTTGACGTCACTTGTTGTGACTCAAATTTCGAGGACACTTCTGACAATTAACAAACAATTAACATCATTCACAATAAACCGTCGTCACATGTACTTACGTACGTCACCCCGGGGCGGAGTTGTTGTTTACAGTTGGCCCTTCGGGCGGTACATGTACTTACGTACGCCACCCCGGGGCGGAGTTGTTGTTTACAGTTGCCCTTCAGGCGGTACATGTACTTACGTACGCCACCCCGGGGCGGAGTTGTTGTTTACAGTTGCCCTTCAGGCGGTACATGTACTTACGTACGCCACCCCGGGGCGGAGTTGTTGTTTACAGTTGCCCTTCAGGCGGTACATGTACTTACGTACGTCACCCCGGGGCGGAGTTGTTGTTTACAGTTGGCCCTTCAGGCAGTACATGTACTTACGTACGTCACCCCGGGGCGGAGTTGTTGTTTACAGTTGCCCTTCAGGCAGTACATGTACTTACGTACGCCACCCCGGGGCGGAGTTGTTGTTTACAGTTGGCCCTTCAGGCGGTACATGTACTTACGTACGCCACCCCGGGGCGGAGTTGTTGTTTACAGTTGCCCTTCAGGCGGTACATGTACTTACGTACGTCACCCCGGGGCGGAGTTGTTGTTTACAGTTGGCCCTTCAGGCGGTACATGTACTTACGTACGCCACCCCGGGGCGGAGTTGTTGTTTACAGTTGCCCTTCAGGCGGTACATGTACTTACGTACGTCACCCCGGGGCGGAGTTGTGGTTTACACTTGGCCGTTCGGGCGGTACATGTACTTACGTACGCCACCCCGGGGCGGAGTTGTTGTTTACAGTTGCCCTTCAGGCGGTACATGTACTTACGTACGTCACCCCGGGGCGGAGTTGTTGTTTACAGTTGGCCCTTCAGGCAGTACATGTACTTACGTACGTCACCCCGGGGCGGAGTTGTTGTTTACAGTTGGCCCTTCAGGCGGTACATGTACTTACGTACGCCACCCCGGGGCGGAGTTGTTGTTTACAGTTGCCCTTCAGGCGGTACATGTACTTACGTACGTCACCCCGGGGCGGAGTTGTGGTTTACACTTGGCCGTTCGGGCGGTACATGTACTTACGTACGCCACCCCGGGGCGGAGTTGTTGTTTACAGTTGCCCTTCAGGCGGTACATGTACTTACGTACGTCACCCCGGGGCGGAGTTGTTGTTTACAGTTGCCCTTCAGGCAGTACATGTACTTACGTACGCCACCCCGGGGCGGAGTTGTTGTTTACAGTTGGCCCTTCAGGCGGTACATGTACTTACGTACGCCACCCCGGGGCGGAGTTGTTGTTTACAGTTGCCCTTCAGGCGGTACATGTACTTACGTACGTCACCCCGGGGCGGAGTTGTTGTTTACAGTTGGCCCTTCAGGCAGTACATGTACTTACGTACGTCACCCCGGGGCGGAGTTGTTGTTTACAGTTGGCCCTTCAGGCGGTACATGTACTTACGTACGCCACCCCGGGGCGGAGTTGTTGTTTACAGTTGCCCTTCAGGCGGTACATGTACTTACGTACGTCACCCGGGCGGAGTTGTGGTTTACACTTGGCCGTTCGGGCGGTACATGTACTTACGTACGCCACCCCGGGGCGGAGTTGTTGTTTACAGTTGCCCTTCAGGCGGTACATGTACTTACGTACGTCACCCCGGGGCGGAGTTGTTGTTTACAGTTGGCCCTTCAGGCGGTACATGTACTTACGTACGTCACCCCGGGGCGGAGTTGTTGTTTACAGTTGGCCCTTCAGGCGGTACATGTACTTACGTACGCCACCCCGGGGCGGAGTTGTTGTTTACAGTTGCCCTTCAGGCGGTACATGTACTTACGTACGTCACCCCGGGGCGGAGTTGTGGTTTACACTTGGCCGTTCGGGCGGTACATGTACTTACGTACGCCACCCCGGGGCGGAGTTGTTGTTTACAGTTGCCCTTCAGGCGGTACATGTACTTACGTACGTCACCCCGGGGCGGAGTTGTTGTTTACAGTTGCCCTTCAGGCAGTACATGTACTTACGTACGCCACCCCGGGGCGGAGTTGTTGTTTACAGTTGGCCCTTCAGGCGGTACATGTACTTACGTACGCCACCCCGGGGCGGAGTTGTTGTTTACAGTTGCCCTTCAGGCGGTACATGTACTTACGTACGTCACCCCGGGGCGGAGTTGTGGTTTACAGTTGCCCTTCAGGCAGTACATGTACTTACGTACGCCACCCCGGGGCGGAGTTGTGGTTTACAGTTGGCCCTTCGGGCGGTACATGCGGGCGTAAAATTAACAGAGTGTGCTCGGTATCGAAGCTACGGAATTACAGTAGATCATTCAAATAAGTTGCTTTATCGTGAACTACAGTGCGTAATTTAGTCGATCTTGATACTGAGTAGCGTCAATTTCGCTAAATCTCCTTACATTTCACATAGAAACGTTGTACACGATTCTAATTGTCAGTGTGCGCTTATATAAATATCCTAGGCACTGAGCGAGATAACGTCACATTCTGTACACGCCTGAATTGTTCGTTGCCAAATATGGCACGGTGTTCGTGGCACAGCCGCACCGGGCGATAATACGGACTTTATTGAGTCGTCACTGGTCACGTGTGTTGTGTTCCATAACCGTATCCAGTGGTGGGAATCTCTCGTGACGCTGTCCGACGGTTGGACTGTCACGCTCTATCCAGACCGGGAATCACGTCGTTCATAAGTCGTTAATTGTTGCCAGAGGGCGCTATCTGACGGTGTACGTGTGGTAGTTCCCAGGCGGCTTGTCAGTCTTCAGCGCCTCTGTCTTCACCTGCATCACCTTCCGCCGAGACTTGATGGTGATCATATTGCGGAAACTCTTGCGGATCTTGTTGGCCCGCTTCAGCTCGTCCTTGTCCTTGGCCCCGATCTCGACGGCCGCCACGATACTCGACAGCGACGTGTCGGACGACGAGGTCGGCAGCCGCTCCCGAGACTGACGCACGCGGTCCGCCGCCTTCGCCGTCTCCAGGGCCTCCTTCGCGCTCTCGTCTCTCTCCCACGCCACCTGACGGCGAGATTTGGAGTTGGGCGTGGAGCTGTTCTTGCTGGAGGAGGCCTTGGTGGGTAGCGGAGGGACGGACTCAGCTGTGGGCACCACGAAGGCTTGGGGCTTGCGCGGCACCAGCGTGCGGCTGTAGTAGATGCTCGACTTGCTCTTGAGCTTCTCGTAGAAGGCGGCGAAGGATGGCCGATCGTCGGGGGAGTCGCGCCAGCAACTCCGGATGACGGCGAACAGATCCGGGGAGCAGCCGGTCGGCTTGTCGAGACGGCCTCCCTCTGTCACGTACACGGCCGCCTGCTCGGCAGACAACGTACTGAAGGGCCGCTCGCCCCCGCTGAAGATCTGCCAGAGGACGACCCCGAGCGCCCAAACGTCCGACTTGCTGCTGTAACACGACTCGACGAGGACTTCGGGTGCCGCCCACTTGACGGGGATCCTCTCTTCTCTTGGGGCCTGGTAGTAGTCGTCAGTGACGTGGCGGGCACGCACGAAGTACGACAGCTTCACACACATGTCTTCCGTCACCAGGAAGCTGCGCGCCGCCAGGTCGCGGTGCAACAGGTAGCGGCGGGACTCGAGGTATTGCATGGCCGCCGTCACCTGGAGGACCACAGGGTAGGACATCGATAACACTGAACACCACCTCTCACGTACATAGGGTAGGACATCGATAACACTGAACACCACCTCTCACGTACATAAGGTAGGACATCGATAACACTGAACATCACCTCTCACATACATAGGGTAGGACATCGATAACACTGAACACCACCTTTCACGTACATAGGGTAGGACATCGATAACACTGAACATCACCTTTCACATACATAGGGTAGGACATCGATAACACTGAACACCACCTCTCACATACATAGGGTAGGACATCGACAACACTGAACACCACCTCTCACATACATAGGGTAGGACATCGATAACACTGAACATCACCTCTCACATACGTAGGGTAGGACATCGACAACACTGAACACCACCTCTCACATACATAGGGTAGGACATCGATTACACTAAGCACCACCTCTCACATACATAGGGTAGGACATCGATTACACTGAACACCACCTCTCACATACATAGGGTAGGACATTGATAACACTGAACACCACCTCTCACATACATAGGGTAGGACATCGACAACACTGAACACCACCTCTCACATACATAGGGTAGGACATCGATTACACTAAGCACCACCTCTCACATACATAGGGTAGGACATCGATTACACTGAACACCACCTCTCACATACATAGGGTAGGACATTGATAACACTGAACACCACCTCTCACATACATAGGGTAGGACATCGATAATACTGAACACCACCTCTCACATACATAGGGTAGGACATTGATAACACTGAACACCACCTCTCACATACATAGGGTAGGACATAGATAACACTGAACACCACCTCTCACATACATAGGGTAGGACATAGATAACACTGAACACCACCTCTCCCATACATAGGGTAGGACATTGATAACACTGAACACCACCTCTCACATACATAGGGTAGGACATAGATAACACTGAACACCACCTCTCACATACATAGGGTAGGACATAGACAACACTGAACACCACCTCTCACATACATAGGGTAGGACATCGATAACAGTGAACATCACCTCTCACATACATAGGGTAGGACATTGATAACACTGAACATCACCTCTCACATACATAGGGTAGGACATCGATAACACTGAACACCACCTCTCACATACATAGGGTAGGACATTGATAACACTGAACATCACCTCTCACGTACCTATGCAGTGGAGTCGGCTTATTAATATCACTTTGGGCCCAAACAATTCTATTAAGCGGCTGATTCACTTAAGCAACGTATTACTGTACGGCGGGAATATGCAATGATTCTGTCCTGGCCAATATATTTGATTCTACTAAAAGGCTGATTATGTTATGTGCGATTCTTAAGACAAATTATTGCTCATCTAAACATCATATGGGGGTGCTAAGTGTTTTCAAAGCTTGCAGTGACCGTCATCTTTGTTTGTGACGTCTTTTCGACAGTGACACAGTGTGCGACCTTAGCACGGTGCAAGTTCACGGACCAGCCTTCTCAATTCAGATTAATAGAACCATTGTCGGCACATAAAGAAATGTAGTACCCAGGTAACCACAAACCACGACCGAGTATCATAATAACGTGGTAGCGTTAATAACTTGCAGTAGACAATTAAACATTAAATCTATCCAAATACAGACCTGCACACAGATGTCGAAGAGGATGTCGATGTTGTCGCTGGACAGGTGATTGTTGACGAGACAGTCGCGCAGGTTGCCCATGGCAGCGTACACCGTCACGATGAAGTACGGCTTGGCGCTGCAGCTGACGCCGATGAAGCTGACGATGTGGTCGTGTTTGAGACCCATCAACATCTTCGCCTCCTCAATGAAGTCGTCCTCCTCCAGAATGCTGGCGTCCGTCTTCTGAAGCACCTTCACAGCCACCGGCACGTTGTGGTACCTCCCGGCACACACCACCCCATAGTCTCCCTTCCCTATGATCTTCCCGTTGAGGGAGAGCAGGGAGCGGTCGATCTCCCACGCCACGTTGTAGTGGTAACCGGGAGTGACCGATAGTTTCGCCTCTTTCAGCGGCCGGCGAAGGCGCGTCGCCAACTGCGACTTGTTGCGCTGGAAGTAGGTCACTAAGTTCTGAATATTCATGAATGAGTTGTCGTGACCTTCGATCATAAGGTCACCGTGGATGTTCTCGACGATGTTGTAGTGCAAGATGTCTCCGTCGGCAGAGCGACAGACAGACAGATGGTATGCGACCTCCCTCGAGCTCGGCACTGTGGGGCAGTACACGATGAAGCAGCCCTCTTGCTTCTCGCGACTCAGGAAAAGCGACGCCTCCCGGGACGTCAGCGAAACAGGGTAGTACCACGGCTCGCCGGCAGGGTCGCCGTATCGCTTGAGCAGGAGCGTGGGCACGTAGAGCGCATGTCCGCCCCGATCAAACACTAGAGTCGTGTTGGCGAACACCTTGTTGGCGGCGATGTCTTCGTCTGACGCGGCTGTCTTGTCCTCGCAGGCCGGGTTCGTCTGAGCAATGAGGAGGTCTCCCCGGCGCAGCACCAACTTGCCGGCGGCCTGCCACTCGCTGAGGGAGACACTCCTCACTGTGGCGATGGCCTCGGCCCGATCGAACGACTCGCAGTGAACGGAGTGGGGGTCGAGGTAACTGACACTGCCCTTAGACGACGGCGAGGCCGGTCCGCGGTGGTCAACGTTCTCGATGTCCTCGTAGTACGAGTTGTCGCTGTCCGTCTCCTCGTCGTCGGCGGCCGGCACCTGCACCTCGGCCAGGGATCGCGGCAGCAGACGGGGCGGACGAGGCGACGTCGGCCCATGACCAGGTACGCGCGTTGGCAGCTGCACGCCAGAAAACACGTCACTTCCGGCGGACGTGGTCGAACTGCGTACGCTGCCCTCCTTCAATGGCGACTTGCCGCGACTGTCGGTGCTTGGCGTCGACTCGCGTGAGCCGGAGCCTGACTTCTCGGCGCCGTTTTCGAAGGCCGACTCGTCGACGAACAGCGTCGTGGCGGCGTCGTCGATGGCCTGTCCCCCGGGCGACACCGCCTCGTACGGTGACTCCTCCTCCTCGTCGTCCGTGTCGCTGTCAGCCACGCCGTTGGTCACTGTCGACTTGTTACCCAGGTAGCCACTGTCCTGCTCCGGCCGAGGGGTGGACTCGCTGTCCTCTGCCTCGTCAACGACGCTCAGAGACCGCCGCTTGGACGGCGACGGCGGCAGTGTCGTGGCCGGAGTGGCTGCCTCCTCCAGCTGGTCAATGTCCGTCTCCGTGGGCGGCGGAGGCGGCGGCAGACCGTGGGCGCCGCGGGGCTTTGGCCTCATGCCCGGCCGCTTGAGCTCGGGCGTCGAGCAGACAGCCTTAGGGGGCGGTTGAGGCACCTCGTCCTCCGCCACGCCCGACCGGTAGCTTTGGGAGCGCAAGCGGTTCTGACGCACACACAGCGGTGGAAGGTTCCCGGGCTTGGGGGGTACGGGGGGTGGAGGCGCCGCCTCCTGCGGCATCCCCTTATTGTCCCCGTCGTCTCCTCTCGAGTCCACCTCCAACGTCTCAGTGTCGTCCTCCTCCCCGTCTGATCCTTCGGCACGCGCGTCTTCACTGCGCTCCTGTTCCTGCACGAAGATGAGGCAGTGTTTGGGGGGGCGTCGGACGCCGGCGGGGATCATGTCCAGTCGCTCGAGGCGGTGTAAGACCAGGTCACTGACCACGGTCGCCACGAACGTCGTGTCCGGCCGGTCGAAGTCTGTGCGGGGGATCGCCGAGCTCTTGATCCACTTGTGACGTTGTTGGGTGCGCGCGCACATAGGCAGAGCGTAGCAGTCCAAATAGTCGCCATCGTCCCGGTCATCCTGCGGCCACACGACACACAGACGGTCACACGACACACAGACGGTCACACGACACACAGACGGCCACACGACACACAGACGGTCAGATATATAGACAACTACTTCATAACTCTTCAAATTGTTCAAATTCATATACTTTTCAAGACAAGTTAAATCATTATGCTCACATGACAAGTGACATGTTATCATTTACACAGCTGAACTGAGGTAAAGTGGAGTGAACGAAATTATTCAGGTTTCAAATGTCAGTATCGACAGCTCCTGTCGTCTGCATTGGTCACGCGCTCTGACACACGTTCTACTGCGCCCTCCCGTTCTTTTCAAGCGAAGTTAAAAAAAGCAGTTGTATTATTAAATCGTGTCTTTCATCACGTGATCGCAACTAATGTTTGACCTACCCCAAAGATGACGTCAAGGTCGTCCGTCGACTCGCTGCCCTGCGAGTGCGCCAACTTCCGGCGCATGTTCAGTTTGAGTAGGCGCCGCACGGTGTCGCCACTGACGGTCGCTGTTTCGTCAGTCTCGGCCGAATCACTGCTGTCGATGTTCCGTATCGTCTCCTCGAGCATGTAGTGCAAGTGTTTATGTCTTTCCCGCAAGATCTCCATGAACACGTTGAAGACGCGCTCTCCCCTCGTCTCCAGTTTGTCGAGGAAGGCTCCCACTCGCTGCTCCCGCGTCCCAAACCCGAGGACATACTCTCGCAGGTCCGGCTTGATGGCGTCCTCCTGACAACACCGGCAACATCGTTTATTGTCATTTATCGCAACGTTATAGCCTACTGCCGCATGGACTGTCACGATTCCTATCATCATTCTTGTTTTGTTACTGTTTTATTGGCGAGTTTATCGTATAATTTTGATGGAATCTACAAAGTCGATTACTTTTTTCATGTCACATTAATCCCGTAAGTTATGTTGACAGTAATGATATCTCTGAGTGACATCAATACAGTCAACATAACTTACGGGATTAAGTGACTGGGTCAACAGCACCATTTGATATTGACTTTTGCTGCCATATCTACACGTTTCCATTTTAAGTAAGGACATTTTTATTTTATAAGCTTTTGTTGCTCTGTCGTTTGTACTAACACCTTGTCAGACATAATTTATATCAACTGACAGTGACACACGACTCCTGTTGCGCAATACGGCCATCCATCTTCCGTTCAGTCCAGTTATGACAAACTCTTACGTGAAGCTCACTCCACAATGTACTGTCGCTGCACGACGACGGATAGCAGCACACAACACAGTCACGCTACACTAAACAATGTACTGTCGCTGCACGACGACGGATAGCAGCACACAACACAGTCACGCTACACTAAACAATGTACTGTCGCTGCACGACGACGGATAGCAGCACACAACACAGTCACGCTACACTAAACAATGTACTGTCGCTGCACGACGACGGATAGCAGCACACAACACAGTCACGCTACACTAAACAATGTACTGTCGCTGCACGACGACGGATAGCAGCACACAACACAGTCACGCTACACTAAACAATGTACTGTCGCTGCACGACGACGGATAGCAGCACACAACACAGTCACGCGACACTAAACAATGTACTGTCGCTGTACGACGACGGATAGCAGCACACAACACAGTCACGCTACACTAAACAATGTACTGTCGCTGCACGACGACGGATAGCAGCACACAACACAGTCACGCTACACTAAACAATGTACTGTCGCTGCACGACGACGGATAGCAGCACACAACACAGTCACGCGACACTAAACAATGTACTGTCGCTGCACAATGACGGATAGCAGCACACAACACAGTCACGCGGCACTAAACAATGCCAGAAAAGCAGTCTATTTTCACAACGTGAAATTCTTGTTGTGAAAAACTAGTTTGTATTGTCATTACATGTGTGTCGTTATTCAGCGTCGTTTTTGTCGTGGTATCATCAAACAAGCCCCTTGCCACAACACCCACGGCCAAGGTCAGGAACACTGTGGTCTGTGTGGTTGACCTCGTTACAGAAACCACGTGATTTGTTAGTCAGTTGAGTCAATATTTCACGTTGTTACGGTCTATGGGCAAATGATTAATGATGTAGCTAGCTATGTGATTATATACAACACGTTTTATCGTCGGCAGATAAATTTAAACCTACGATGATCGCTGGCGTTTATTTACGCAAACTGGACAGCATTTATTAACCAATGAAAGCTGATGTTATATGATAATCAACCAATGAAAGCTGCCGTAACATACCTGTACAAGGACGTCCAGGAGTTCTACGATGTCGATGTCTTTGATGAGGATAATGCGACACCGATGTAAGGCCTTCACCTGACTCTCGGTCAGAGATGCCGAGTCCGACGTCGACTTCTTGAAGAGTGGCATCGCGTCGTAGTCCGGTCACTGGACGGCAGTGACGGGTGGTCGGTCGCTCCCCGGGCCGTCGAGGCGGGGAGCAGCACATCAACAGGTGGACAGCCTGGGCACGAGACGCCTGATGACGTGTTCTGTGCCGACAGATGCAACAACGAACACGATACAATTAATGACCACGTTAATAGCTGTTCGTCGTCGTTGCTGTGGACATAACACGGTACGACAATGGCTACTTAATGACCACGTTAATAGCTGTTCGTCGTCGTTGCTGTGGACATAACGCGGTACGACAATGGCTACACAACGACCACGTTAATAGCTGTTCGTCGTCGTTGCTGTGGACATTACGCGGTACGACAATGGCTACTTAATGACCAGTTAATAGCTGTTCGTCGTCGTTGTTGTGGACATAACGCGGTATGACAATGGCTACTTAATGACCACGTTAATACCTGTTCGTCGTCGTTGCTGTGGACATAACGCGGTACGACAATGGCTACACAACGACCACGTTAATAGCTGTTAGTCGTCGTTGCTGTGGACATTACGCGGTACGACAATGGCTACTTAATGATCACGTTAATAGCTGTTCGTCGTCGTTGCTGTGGACATTACGCGGTACGACAATGGCTACTTAATGACCACGTTAACAGCTGTTCGTCGTCGTTGCTGTGGACATAACGCGGCACGACAATGGCTACTTAATGACCACGTTAACAGCTGTTCGTCGTCGTTGCTGTGGACATAACGCGGCACGACAATGGCTACTTAATGACCACGTTAACAGCTGTTCGTCGTCGTTGCTGTGGACATTACGCGGCACGACAATGGCTACTTAATGACCACGTTAATAGCTGTTCGTCGTCGTTGCTGTGGACATAACGCGGCACGACAATGGCTACTTAATGACCACGTTAATAGCTGTTCGTCGTCGTTGCTGTGGACATAACACGGTACATAATGGCTACGTAACGACCACGTTAATAGCTGTTCGCCGTCGTTGCTGTGGACATAACACAGTACAACAATGGCTACACAATGACCACGTTAATAGCTGTTTGTCATCGTTGCTGTGGACATGACACGGTACATAAAATAGCTACGTAATGACCACATTAATAGCTGTTTGTCATCGTTGCTGTGGACATGACACGGTACATAAAATAGCTACGTAATGACCACGTTAATAGCTGTTTGTCATCGTTGCTGTGGACATGACACGGTACATAAATAGCTAAGTAATGACCACATTAATAGCTGTTTGTCATCGTTGCTGTGGACATGACACGGTACATAAAATAGCTACGTAATGACTACGTTAATAGCTGTTCGTCATCGTTGCTGTGGACATGACACGGTACATAAAATAGCTACGTAATGACTACGTTAATAGCTGTTCGTCATCGTTGCTGTGGACATGACACGGTACATAAAATAGCTACGTAATGATTACGTTAATAGCTGTTCGTCATCGTTGCTGTGAACATGACACGGTACATAAAATAGCTACGTAATGACTACGTTAATAGCTGTTCGTCATCGTTGCTGTGGACATCAGTATCACTCGCGACTGAAGTTCTAATATATTGACGACTACACGCTAGGTTTCAGCAAGACACGGCAATCGTATCGCATTTCTTGTGCATTCATTCGTGAATTTATATTCATGAATTCGTGAAACTACAAATTCAGTAGGCGAATGTAAGTAAACCTTGCCAGAGTTTGACAACACACTACACATGGTAGAGCGACATATCCGACATTTACTAACACTAAGTTGTCTGTTCTAACGCCTGAGAAATAATACATCGCAATAACGAAATCAGCGTGCCTTCTACTGCCTAGAAACCAGACAGACAGACAGACAGACACCCTGTAGCGGCGGGCGACAGACCACTGCTACTCCACTAATCAGAGCGACCAGAGTCTAGGGAGATCCTCTGATCGACTGATGTCACCGGACGTCAAGAGGCCGCAGATTAAGTGGCTAGTCTGTGTTTATTGTTCAACAGGACGCTGCTAGTTATGTATCGTGTGCGTGTCAAGCGATGCTATAATAGTATCGTTTCCGACGTTGCCTTGTAATACATGACGCCGACGGCGGCGGGCAGCCGATCTATCCGTCCGTCCGTGATAGCTGCGACACATTGACGTGGGCGATAGAACAGCATCAACTCGATAACACAGCGACGGGGCAGATTTAGAATTCTCAGTCGAGAAGGTAGAAATAGGTGAATTGACACTGAACATGGCATTGATGTCAAAACTTCAATTTTGCGTAGATGTGACGACTTATGACAGCTTAAAAAATACAGCTCGGCATTGTTTTAAATATCAATGCTGGGCGGTGAAACCATTATGGCATAACAAAAATTAATATCATTCTAAGACGCAAAGTGGTTGCAAAATAGTCGAGAAAAAAACGTATTTTTGACAACTGTACAATGTGTTTTGTAATACCTGGGCCGTGAACATACTTTCACAGATACAAGCGTATGTTACGACACCCCGGGATTGCATTATTGAATCGTTCGTATATTTTCCCACATGTAGAGGCACCAGTGGGAACATTTACGCGGGCCACAATCTCTTGCAAGGTTCACTCGGCAAACTGAAATGGTTTGCGTGAAACTAGCTTGTCTTCTTCGTTCAACATCAAAACAATCAACAACAGGCATTCAAAAAGCATTCAAAGTATAAGTATAAGTATAAGTACTCGTTATTGCAGATAATGGCGGCGAAACACACCCTCGAATGACTAGTTGGTTTTGTCGGCTGCCCCTGGTGGACACCTGACAACTACCGCCGCCAGTAGCTCTCACGCTAGGGGACTTTTGATATGTCATTAAAAAAGTACAATTCGACATTATGCATACACATGTTAATTGTATGTATATGTTCACGGAGATGTGAGACATTGTGTTAATAAACGACACATATTTTGTGCATTTCGAATAATCGAAGTGGAGAACGACACTATTTGTGCTCGTTTCATTTACGTACAATCGTTGATTGCCGTCACGTGTTCGAGATCACGTACAATCGTTGATTGCAGTCACGTGTTCGAGATCACGTACAATCGTTGATTGCAGTCACGTGTTCGAGATCACGTACAATCGTTGATTGCCGTCACGTGTTCGAGATCACGTACAATCGTTGACTGCAGTCACGTGTTCGAGAGGACGGCGACCTATGCTAGAAGAACCACGTTGGCAAACTGAACAAAGTTATTAATTATCGATGACGATATGTAGCGGAAATATGATTTACTGCATCTTACTGAAATAAGGAAAGAGTGGATGGGAAGTGAGAGGGAAAGAGGGAATGAAATGGACGACTCCATCCCCAGACAGGAATGGGTGCTAGGATACCAAGACGCAGCCTTGGACTGCTGCCATGCTGCGTGTGTGTAACTTTCGAGGTCACCTGTGTGTTCCACGAGCCAGATATGTCCACCAATCGCTCAACTGATTATCGCCTCAACAGTCATTTCTATTATGATATTACGGTGCGTTATTCCCAGTAACGCCTCGAGCGTCATTCGTTCATCGGTTTAGTTTGTGTTTGTTCCGCTTGTCGCGTCGTCAATAGGCGACTTGTCGCGTCGTCAATAGGTGACTTGTCACGACTTAGAGACGCGAAACCAATCGCTCAACTGATTATCGCCTCAACAGTCATTTCTATTATGATATTACGGTGCGTTATTCCCAGTAACGCCTCGAGCGTCATTCGTTCATCGGTTTAGTTTGTGTTTGTTCCGCTTGTCGCGTCGTCAATAGGCGACTTGTCGCGTCGTCAATAGGTGACTTGTCACGACTTAGAGACGCGAAACCAATCGCTCAACTGATTATCGCCTCAACAGTCATTTCTATTATGATATTACGGTGCGTTATTCCCAGAAACGCCTCGAGCGTCATTCGTTCATCGGTTTAGTTTGTGTTTGTTCCGCTTGTCGCGTCGTCAATAGGCGACTTGTCGCGTCGTCAATAGGTGACTTGTCACGACTTAGAGACGCGATTCATATCAACTTTTCGTTTGCTCTGTAACAATGGTGTATTTAGACAGCAATGGGCCACGGCCCCTTTGGCTAAATTTGTTTCCGTATGTGACCTGTTACGCCACTATGTGGTAGCGTGGTAAACTAATGGGTGATTAAGCCTGTCCCCCTCCCCCCTTTGCGAGATCCTAGACGCGTCACTTGTCTGTAAAAAAGAACCTACGGCCGGGACTAGAGAGACCCTGGCTAATGGGAATGTTTTCCTACGAACTTGTCAGGGTCACATAGCAGCCTTAACTAGTCCCAGACGGGAACGTGCCGGGGAATTCTTTATTACAACATCACGGCGAACCACTGCTCGGGGAATTCTTTATTACAACATCAAGGCGAACCACTGCTCGTAGTGTTTGAGAGAAAGAACGACCGAGTCGTTTCGTTTGGTGTCACACAGATGTAGAACAGCTTCAGTCGCACTGTCAGTAGACTCCGCACCTGTACAAATGGTAACGTTGCTGTAGCTTCCACAGTAGCTTTACACTTCCGCAGTAGCTTTACACTTCCGCAGTAGCTTTACACACACATATATATATATATATATATATATATTAATTCAATACGCCCAGTTATATATATATATATATATATATATATATATATATATATATATATATATATATATATATATATATATATATATATATATATATATATATAGACACACACCCCCCCCCACGCACACACACGTATGTATATATAATACACGCTGGCGGGAACCAGCAAAACAACATCGTCGTGACGTCATATTCAAAAGCGTGCGTCATCGTCACGATTCGATGTGCACGTCATTGTACAATCGGTACGCAGTGACGTCACCGATTCGTTTGGTTGAGCGTACGTAGCTATTCGTTGTCTTGTTTTGTGCAGAATACTGGCGAATCCCCCGCACACGACGGAACACGAGTGATTATAACGGCGTAAACCGACCAATTTTGTCGCGTTATAATTCATAGCTGCGTCAGTATTGGTTGGTTGCTGTGTCACATAAACTGCCTATTTTGACGTAATACGCTTGCAACGGGATGAAAACAGTTGCAGGTCGGTGTGTGAGTACAGCCCAGCCAGTCTGTCCGAGCGTCCTCAGTCTACACAAACCCTGGTAGATACCACAGAGAATAGTTGAGTTGTAAATCAATAGCCAATGTGCCACTTACACAACCGTGAACGATCGATTGGGATTTGTACTTTCAACCGTGTCATCAAGTAAACATCAGCCAACATACCTGAGTTGTAAAGTGTTTGTTTGTTAAAAGATCAGTGATGTGATATATTGTGTAAATAAGCACAATGAAACGATTGGTCTACCAGAATGGTTCTCTCTCTCCCCCCCTCTCTCTCCCTCCCTCCCCCTCCCCCTCTCTCTCCCTCCCCTCCCCCTCTCTCTCTCCTTCTCCCTCTCCCTCCCCACTCTCTCTCCTTCTCCCTTTCCCTCCCCCTCTCTCTCTATCTATCTATCTGTATATATCTCTCTCTGTCTGTCTGTCTTTCTCCCCCTCTCTCCCTCCCCCCTCCCCTCCCCCCTCTCTCTCTCCTTCTCCCTCTCCCTCCCCACTCTCTCTCTCCTTCTCCCTCTCCCTCCCCCTCTCTCTCTCTATCTATCTGTATATATCTCTCTCTGTCTGTCTGTCTCCCCCCTCTCTCTCCCTCCCTCCCCCTCCCCCTCTCTCTCCCTCCCCCCTCCCCTCCCCCTCTCTCCTTCTCCCTCTCCTTCCCCACTCTCTCTCTCCTTCTCCCTCTCCCTCCCCCTCTCTCTCTCTATCTATCTGTATATATCTCTCTCTGTCTGTCTGTCTGTCTCCCCCTCTCTCTCTCTCCCTCACTCCCCCTCCCCTTCTCTCTCCCCCCTCCCCTCCCCCTCTCTCTCTCTCTCCTTCTCCCTCTCCTCCCCACTCTCTCTCTCCTTCTCCCTCTCCCTCCCCCCTCTCTCTCTATCTATCTATCTGTATATATCTCTCTCTGTCTGTCTACCCCCCTCTCTCTCTCCCTCCCTCCCCCTCCCCCTCTGTCTCCCCCTCTCTCTCTCTCCCTCCCTCCCCCCCCTCTCTCTCCCTCCCCCTCCCCTCCCCCTCTCTCTCTCCTTCTCCCTCTCCCTCCCCACTCTCTCTCTCTCCTTCTCCCTCTCCCTCCCCCTCTCTCTATCTATCTATCTGTATATATCTCTCTCTGTCTGTCTGTCTGTCTCCCCCCTCTCTCTCCCTCCCTCCCCCTCTCTCTCCCTCCCCCTCCCCTCCCCCTCTCTCTCTCCTTCTCCCTCTCCCTCCCCACTCTCTCTCTCCTTCTCCCTCTCCCTCCCCCCTCTCTCTCTATCTATCTATCTGTATATATCACTCTCTGTCTGTCTGTCTGTCTGTCTCCCCCCTGTCTCTCTCTCACACTCCTCTTTCTCTCTACCCCCACCCTACTCTCTGCCATTCTCCCCCCTGTGAGATCACTCACAAGTAGAACTCACTAAGATAGCGTCAAACGACATCTAGCGCGGCCATGAAACCATTATTTCCAAACAAATTGCCATCAATTACACCGTGGTAAAAACTGCTTAGAGAAAAGGACAGCGCACCATAAAGGGCAGAGACAGACGGTTAATTTATGACGGCTGCCACAAAGCGCCACTAGAGATACGACTGGAGGCCGGGCAATGTGCCAAGACGGAGGACGGGATTCCTGCTGTAGATGGTTTGACAATGGAACCAAATATTACAATTTAATACAAACATTGATTAGATTTACTACACATCGCAGGTGAACTTTATATATTGACTCACATTAGAAAAAAACAAAGGAATTGACATCTACGTCTGCTTAGCTGGTCAACGTATGACACAGTTCCTGACTTCCTTTCACTTTCACCATTTCGTGCAACAATTGTCTGTTCTGAGCAATACGATAGGTTCCGTCGACTCTGGCACTAACCTTGCCTGGCTCCGTGACTCTGGCACTAACCTTGCCTGGCTCCGTGACTCTGGCACTAACCTTGCCTGACTCCGTGACTCTGGTACTAACCTTGCCTGGCTCCGTGACTCTGGCACTAACCTTGCCTGGCTCCGTGACTCTGGTACTAACCTCGCCTGGCTCCGTGACTCTGGCACTAACCTTGCATGGCTCCATGACTCTGGCACTAACCTTGCCTGGCTCCGTGACTCTGGTACTAACCTTGCCTGGCTCCGTGACTCTGGCACTAACCTTGCCTGGCTCCGTGACTCGTCGTTTTATCTTACATTGACATTTCTGGTCTACGTTACAATGTTGCGTAGTGGCGGTCGACTGATATGACAGCATTCAACCACATTTCCCCAAATGTCTTCCGCGTTCTTCTGGGAAACAACGGTAAAAAACTGGATTAAACCCCTTTATTCCAGTTTTATTCTGATGTCCCGGAAGAAGTACGCCTCTTCCAGGGAAAAAACCCAAACCTGCACATCATCCCGACACAACCTCGCTACGACTAGTGTTGTTATTTACGACAAGACTTAATTATGAGGCCTGATGTCGCCCGTCGGGGAGGCTGATCAACTCTAGTGATGGGATAATCTTACTAATCTGTCGGAACAGCTGAGACTCTCGGGTAATCATTCAAAACACACCTGGGGTCATTCATCAGCGGGCAGGATAGCTGTCAAGGCAATCACCCGTACCCCCATCCTCGCTTAGTCGGATTCCCGACGGATTCGATTCTAGGAAATATCCGCGCTACGGAAGATAACTACCCAAGAAACAGGTTATGGTTGAAACCAGCGTCAGACGGAGGTATCTTCAACACCGGCCCACACGCGTCGTCCATCTGTTGTCGTCCTTGGTTACTGCTCTTTCTTATAACCCGGAATTCTTTCCCACAGACAGGATGAGGACACTGGCACTCCGGTGGTTGTGTTCGATGTCAATGTTACTCGGAGCTCTGTGAGAGAAACCAACTGGCACGTCTCTCCGGCGGGTAGAACGGCGATCCTCACGAATCACGGCCAAATTCCTCGACCTTGAATTCCTCGACTTTGGCTGTTGCCGGCTTATCGAGAATGGCATCGCAACCATACCGCGTGAACCGGCGCTGATAGAGACGCCTGATAGACCGCCACTAGAGGTGTTCAACGCGAACGTTTTGGCCTCAAGTAGGTGCGTTGGCGACGGCACGCACACTCAGACTGTAGTCCAACAAGCGGCGACACACAGCAAACATCTCGTGTGACATAACCATGACACGGACTCACTCCCGCAGTTAGTGAGCAAGACAAACAATGGTCTGACTCAGAGTCATCGTCAACTGTAACTTCACCTGCCCTGAACACAAACTTCAGACACAGACCCAACGGAGATGTTGACGTCTGATTGTAATCGCTGGACCTAGTGGATATGTGGTTGTCTGAATGTAGTCGCTGGAGCCAGTGGAGATGTTGACGTCTGACTGTAGTCACTGGAGCCAATGGAGATGTTGATGTCTGACTGTAGTTGCTGGAGCCAATGGATATGTGGTTGTCTGAATGTAGTCGCTGGAGCCAGTGGAGATGTTGACGTCTGACTGTAGTCACTGGAGCCAATGGAGATGGTGACGTCTGACTGTTGTTACTGGAGCCAATGGAGATATTGATGTCTGATTGTAGTAACTGGATCCAATGGAGATGTTGACGTCTGACTGTAGTCGCTGGAGCCAATGGAGATGTTGACGTCTGATTGTAGTCGCTGGAGCCAATGGAGATGTTGACGTCTGACTGTAGTCGCTGGAGCCAATGGAGATGTTGACGTCTGACTGTAGTCACTGCAGCCAATGGAGATGTTGATATATGACTGTAGTCGCTGGAGCCAATGGAGATGTTGATGTATGACTGTAGTCACTGGAGCCAATGGAGATGTTGACGTCTGACTGTAGTCACTGCAGCCAATGGAGATGTTGATGTATGACTGTAGTCGCTGGAGCCAATGGAGATGTTGATGTATGACTGTAGTCGCTGGAGCCAATGGAGATGTTAACGTCTGACTGTAGTCACTGCAGCCAATGGAGATGTTGATGTATGACTGTAGTCGCTGGAGCCAGTGGAGATGTTGATGTATGACTGTAGTCGCTGGAGCCAATGGAGATGGTGATGTATGACTGTAGTCGCTGGAGCCAATGGATTGGCCAGTCGACGGGCGGCATAATGAGTCGCTGGTTCTTGTTCAGCGGTCACGTCAAAGGTGACCAGTCGTCGACAGCGAAGACAAAGCCATGACCAAAGAGTCACAGGCTAAGTGGACGTATTAACATCGTCGGTATTTATGGGAAGTGGCCTACGATAACTTTGGCGTCAACACACAAGAACTTTTTTCAAGTCTTCAACGCGAATTCTAGCTGAGTGGATGACCCACTTTAACTGTATTTTGCTTGTCTCTTTTAAGAATGATACACTCAAATACTCGACTCATCACACCGCTGACAGACCTGGACAGCAAATATGACTGAACTAACTACCTCAAACATCGAATGGAAACAGTTAAACCCGGATGCTGCATTTGAGAGTCGTATAGACCTAAGTCTACCACGTTTTACTCTACAGCACCGACCAATATTTCTTGGCTATTGTATTTTCAATATTGCCAGAACGATAGAACTGCCTGCCTCCGACAACCAACATTAATGGGCACCATTCGACACATTCCAGCTGTTATCAGTACTTTCGATCAAGTATGTTAACTGGTTATAATAACGCTATCAATTGCACAGTTATTACAACGCGACACACTTCCGCTGCCAATGCTCAGTGGCGATTATACGACGACCGACGGCTGTACACCCAGCAGTGTCCACATCATTCCGTGTAAAACGATCAATGCGATAACTGCCCGACCTCCGGGTTCACACCGCCGGTCGCCAGCTCCTGTTCTGGAGGCAACGAGTCGAAGTAACGGAGCAGCAACGGTCTGCTCCGGAAACAATTACACACCGACCGACCATCCACACAAGGCCGCCGTCGCAGGCCCGACGCTTTGTCGTATTCAATTTGTAAACGGAATTGTACCGGTGTAGAATATCACGCCAATGCACCACGACGGCAGACACTCTCTCTGTAGTATAAGCACGCTTGCGCATCCATTGCCACGTCGAAATGTTAATAGGCTAAACGGCTATTCAGAGGAAAGTACGTGTCCTTTTACACTAAATTTGGCACCCAAGCCACAACACCGCTCGAGAAAACACTAAAAAAGTACGTTGTGATAGCATCAGTCACTACACCGCGTAAGATTGGAGTACACCAGTCACTACACCACGTAGGAATGGAGTACATCAGTCATTACACCACGTAGGATTGGAGTACACCAGTCACTACATCACGTGGGATTGGAGTACATCAGTCACTACACCACGTAGGATTGGAGTACATCAGTCACTACACCACGTAGGATTGGAGTACACCAGTCACTAAACCTCGTAGGATTGGAGTACACCAGTCACTAAACCTCGTAGGTTTGAGTACACCAGTCACTGCACCATGTATGACTGGAGTACACCAGTCACTATATCACGTAGGACTGGAGTACACCAGTCACTACACCACGTAGGATTGGAGTACACCAGTCACTACACCACGTAGGATTGGAGTACACCAGTCACTATATCACATAGGACTGGAGTAAACCAGTCACTACACCACGTAGGATTAGAGTACACCAGTCACCATACCTCGTAGGATTGGAGTATGCCAGTCACTACACCACGTAGGATTGGAGTACACCAGTCACTAAACCTCGTAGGATTGGAGTACACCAGTCACTACACCACGTAGGATTGGAGTACACCAGTTACTACACCACGTAGGACTGAAATACACCAGTCACTATATCACGTAGGACTGGAGTACACCAGTCACTACACCACGTAGGACTGGAGTACACCAGTCACTACACCACGTAGGATTGGAGTACACCAGTCACTACACCACGTATGATTGGAGTACACCAGTCACCAAACCTCGTAGGATTGGAGTACACCAATCACTACACCACGTAGGATTGAAGTACATCAGTCACTACACCACGTAGGACTGAAGCACATCAGTCACTACACCACGTAGGATTGAAGCACATCAGTCACTACACCACGTAGGAGTAGAGTACATCAGTCACTACACCACGTAGGAGTGAAGTACATCAGTCACTACACCACGTAGGACTGAAGTACGTCAGTCACTACACCACGTAGGAGTGAAGTACGTCAGTCACTACACCACGTAGGAGTGAAGTACACCAGTCACTGTGTCAGAGTTACTGTACTCATTGATCGGGATTGAGATCTACAGATCTAACAGAAAACTGTGCTAAGTGTGCATAGTTGCTAAATTATGAAATGTAACCCGGGTCTCTCACGCTCTTCTAACTAAAATGTAATAAACATTACATAAATTACGTACGACTAACACCCATACACATACGTACAAGTCACTGGCAACGCTTCGTATGTCCCCTACGAATATGCCCAGAATCTAACTAGTTCTAACCAGACATCAAGTTGTCAACATATCCCAATATTAAGGCATCTTGATGAAGCATCCCAAGTCGCTGCTGTACATCCGACTGTGGTATTGATTGACTGACGCAGGTGCGACCGCCGAATTCGTTTAATCCACAAAATGCGGGTCAAACGACAGTGTTAGAGACACAGAGGAAACTTAATGACTGGCTGCATGTCGACCCTGTCGTCGGGTGTGCGTGTCTGCAGTCGTCGGGTGTGCGTGTCTGCAGTAGTCGGGTGTGCGTGTTTGCAGTCGTCGGGTGTGCGTGTCTGTAGCGGTGGGGGACACGAGCCTCGTACAACCAAACGTCTTGATAATCTCATACATAACGTAACCAAGTTTCAGCGAATCAAAGACCCTCTGGCTCACATACTGGCACACGTGTGTGTGTGTGTGTGTGTGTGTGTGTGTATGTGTGTGTGTGTGCGTGCGTGCGTGTGTGTGTGTGGAGGGGGGGGTGGATGGATGGATGGATGCAAAGGTCTTTCAATTACTGGTCTGACAATACTTATTTTCGGAAAGTAAGGGGGGTCCGACTCCCCGCACGTACTGGTCGCCCCTCGAAACACTGCCTGTTGAGTACGCGCGTCCAGTGAGACATTAGACGGCTGTTACACCTCTAAGGCCCAGGCCCAATCCATGCACTTTCACGAAAACGTCGACACAACCGAAGCCAACCATTGACAACTTAAATTCGAGCCAAAGCCAAAGCATAAAAAAGATGCCATAATCTTTAAAACACAAAAGACCAACTGAAACCTTCTTTGCGTCAGGAACGAGGCTTCCAAAAGTTTGTGATTTTAAAACCGATATGACCGTGTTACCGATAATTTACCAAGCGACCTTATATTAATTCACAGGTGCGGAACGGCGCAGTTGATAAAATTACATTTATAGCAATATACATGCACAGGTGGAGCCATTCATAACTGAATAACAGTTTAATCAGATGATCAGTACCACGGGACACAGAGGGTTAACTTGGCTGCTTTGACACGGGACACAGAGGGTTAACTTGGCTGCTTTGAACCATGTTACCTGGTCACGGAGTAGAATGGTGCTGGGCTGAATACATGTAATTAGGCCACTGTGTCACGCGCCCCTGTTGACCGCTGGTTGACTAATTTAGTAATTAATACAACGAACGATTTAGTAATTAATACGGAAGAAGAATCATACATCAAAGTGACAGTTCAGTGCATTCTTCCATGTCTACAAACTCGGAGTTTGATGAGGTCAAGACGTGCCCAACGTCTACGGTCAACTGACAACGGCCTGGTTGTGACTGCGCCGTAGTTGTGGCTTCCGGCGGCGTCTGAGCGCCGGGCTACTGGGCTAGTGTAGCCCCCACACGACGTCGATTACGTAGTGTTAGTGAGTAAGAATCGCGATTCAATGTAGGTGACTTACCTTCAATGTATGTCCAAGTTAAGCCGCTATGATCAACAGCTCAGTGTAATCACGTTAGTAATGTCATCGAAACTCGGCACTTGTTTCAACCGGGACCGGGCACTGTGTGTGTCTGAAAGTAGACGAAGCTCGAAGTTACCGTCTCAATGAATCCGTTACGATCACCACAACATCACCACGACGTCTACGTGTGTGTAATCCTGAATGGCGCTCTTAGCACGCGTGGTTCCCCACTATACTCGTAGTTAGACAAGACGTCTGCCCGGGCACTAGGCAGTCATAACGCGTCCACGTGCCCACCCAGGCGTGACGGCGAGCAGCTAGTCACAGATCAAGTCACTCACGCGGAAAACGCAACTGACACCGTCGAAACGTCGCCAACTAACACCGATTCGGTGTTGGCTCGACTCGTCTCGTCTCGTCCCACTGATTCACACAGTCCCGACCTGAAGTTCACCAGCTCCAGTATTCCCGGTGCTTCGTGTTACACTCACCCGATATATCAACCCAACTGACAGCGTAGCTGCAGTAGACTGGGCCGTAAGCGTCACATCCACCACGGCCACTAGTCGCCGTCTCGCACCACCCACCGCCGCCGTCCCTGTGACGCCGCGAGAGCCGCCAGAGGTCAGCCGAGTCCCGCTCGGCCGCTGCGAGACGACGCGCCACAGGATGCCCGAAAACTCATGCGTGCTTCGCGGAGAGCTGTACCCCGCGATAGCTGTACCTCACGAGCTTAGCGTGCGTACGGGCGTGCGTGTGTGTGTGGGAGGGGTGATTAGCTCATTTTTGTGATGACACTAATCCTCACTCAGTAGCAAAGCTAAGATAGTCAGCCTACTCAGGCGTGGCTCATTCAACACGTCACTTCACACTCTAACATTACCCAGCACGTGTAACTGATACTTCTGCTGCCAGTTATCGCGGCTTTGAAGTTTAAACAGTTAAATTATGTTGTTGAAATGATTCTGCCTCGGGCACGCTGTGACATCATCCTGACAACGTAACGCCTGCGATAGCAAGACAACTTCATGTTGTGTTGGGCACGTGCTACATTCACGACAGCTTCTGCGACGTTCGTTTATCGATTCCGACCGCAGACAAACTGTCCGTGCCGGTCACGAACGGAGGGCGGAGACATTGACCAGAACATGTTTTCTCCTAACTGAATCAGACACATTCCTGAGCACGAACACTGATTAGTCCGGGTGACTAGCAACCTTTAGCGCGCACCGTCGACACAAAACAGACACGGGTAACGGAAGGCATATACCGAACATCCGGGCATCTCATACGCGGTATTAGTGCGAGTGGTTGTCGCACACAGTTACAACATAATCGACTATCTTTACTTAGTCAAAGTTTCATTTCATACCCACCCCCCTTGTCTTCCCCGTGTCTGACGTAGGTGATCACGTGGTCACCAGCGCACCCTGTCGGATGCCGTTACTTTGGTTAAACAACTTCTGTTCTACTTTAGCATAGATAACAATATTTTACTCTTCGCGATCCGTCAAACACATTTTACTTTTCTAATTATTACCCGAATCGTCGAGTTTCTTGGTATGCGACTTGTATAGAATTTCGTTGCTTCACATCTAATAAATAATACCACTCGACGGGAACTAGGGCAGAGCGTGTGATGTGAATTAGACGGATTTGATCGATGGAAAAGCAATCACAGAACTGTCCACACGTACAGTGGCTAACGGGACGAACTTTATCTGGACACTCTGTGGCTGTTTATACCACTCCAGTCGCGTTGTCAACGATACCAGCGATCCCTGGATGACCGTATCCATGTTCAGCTCGACGCTACCCACAGATACCAGCGATCCCTGGATGACCGTATCCATGTTCAGCTCGACGCTACCCACAGATACCAGCGATCCCTGGATGACCGTATCCATGTTCAGCTCGACGCTACCCACAGATACCAGCGATCCCTGGATGACCGTATCCATGTTCAACACGACGCTACCCACAGATACCAGCGATCCCTGGATGACCGTATCCATGTTCAGCTCGACGCTACCCACAGATACCAGCGATCCCTGGATGACCGTATCCATGTTCAGCTCGACGCTACCCACAGATACCAGCGATCCCTGGATGACCGTATCCATGTTCAACACGACGCTACCCACAGATACCAGCGATCCCTGGATGACCGTATCCATGTTCAGCACGACGCTACCCACAGATACCAGCGAGCCTTGGATGACCGTATCCATGTTCAGCACGACGCTACCCACAGATACCAGCGATCCCTGGATGACCGTATCCATGTTCAACACGACGCTACCCACAGATACCAGCGATCCCTGGATGACCGTATCCATGTTCAACACGACGCTACCCACATATACCAGCGATCCCTGGATGACCGTATCCATGTTCAGCATGACGCTAACCACATATACCAGCGATCCCTGGATGACCGTATCCATGTTCAGCACGACGCTACCCACAGAAACGCAAGTAATACACAGAGACTGGGTCACTAAGACTGGGACCCTGAGTATGGGTCACTGCTCTCGTGGCCATTTCATTTACTTTTCTGCCGCGCTGCCGGTTCTGCCTCTGGTGCTATGACGTACCTGTTATGACGTCATATTCGCGTATACAACGGCAAGTCTCTAGATATCGAGTTACTACTCTCAAACTTGTTACTACATGACTTGATATTTGGATTGGTTATGACTTGATATTTGGATTGGTTATAATTTTGTTTGTTAGCTTGAAAAGTAGTGTGCTACAGTAGATTCATGATTCACCCGAATGTACAGTTCCGGACCTACTTTTCAAACAACGTCCCCTTCCGCAGATGCACATATATTTCTTACCCAACTATGATCTAATTGCATTGGTCTCTCGTGCAAAGCTTTTTGACCACAATAAATTGGAATAGTTTAACATTCATGGATTCTAACATATATAACAGCGACCATCTTCGCGGGAATCGCAGCTCTGTGCAAATCTGTGTGCGCGTTTCTGTGTGTGCGTGCCTGTGTGTGCGTGCGTGCGTGTGTGTGTGTGTGCGTGCGCGTGCGTGCGTGTGTGTGTGTGTGTGTGTGTGTGTGCATGTCTGTGCGTGCGTGCCTGTGTGCGCATGCCGGTGTGTACGTGCCTGTTTTACGTGCCTGTGTGTACGTGTCTGTGTGTGAACTGATTATGTTCCACGTTGGATTCGTAACATAACCAAGGACGTTGGACTCGTTATCCGTCAACACCCGTCAACACCCGTCAACAACCGTCAACACCTGCCATACACTGGTCATACACCTGTCATACACTGCTCATCTCCTACATTATGTAGGAGACGGAAATGTTTTATTTCTACGCCTCCGTTATATTTTAATACCTCATTCAACGCCACCGACAGTATTGATGGTCACGTGACGCATTCACCTGACAGTTACTGGCGTCGTAGGTCATCGATGTGCTCGTAATAGCCGTGTCCGCAGTAAGCACCATGAAACACCTGCGAGAACTAAAGGTTGGTGATTATTCTTTTTGACAGGCATCACTAAAATAGGAGGAGACAGCGCAGGATCGCGTCGTGCTCCTCAATACAAATACTTGTTCTGAGTGTTCTTAGCGCACACACACACAATGCAGTCAGAAGTCCGTTAAACTGACGTATACTGTCGCATTGACGCAGTAATTGGTTCTGGATTCGAATCCTCGCCAGGTTGAAGAAACCTTGGAGTTTCGTTTCCATGTAGTCGGACCCTGATCATCTACAGTATAATTAGGCCCTGGATCTAGGTCGCCTTCATGGTTGGTTTCTAGGGTCTAGTCGATCTAAATCTGGTGATATCACATGTCGTCTAGACTTTGCCAGGTGCTGACACCGGGTCACAGTATGTCTAGAGAAGAACTACGTATGTCCAAGGTTGTTCAGTTTCAAAGAACTGTCATTGTAGTTAACGACAGGCAGACTGTAGAAACAGAAAATTGCGACGAAGCGTCGTTATAATAACGTGTTTCTGGATGAAGTAATTTGAGGTTTTTCGTTCTTTCACCTTCAGTACCGACAATCAAGACACATCCTTGGTTGTCGGTTCTTATAAACGAGAAAGAAAAGGAAACGACTTGATCTAGAAATGACCGTACATTATCGACGCCAGGTGTTCGTCGATTCGTTCATGTTGCGACGATCGCTTCCTTTGACCACGACTCGTACAGTAATATCAACGTATTGCGACCGAGTGGACACTGGTGGTAGGTATATAATGTTATTTAGACAATTGCTTAATGCAACAGCTGTGTGAATATGTTTAAAAACAAAACTCACAAATATCTCAGAAGGGGGGTTTACACACAGATGAATGTGTGTAAAATTGCTGGACTTTCAATAAGCGAATGACTTATCGTTAAATCTACTGAAATATTACCATTTAAAAAACAGTGCTGAATGCTGATATTAATGGTAATCAGTTTGTCTTTTTCTCGGTACGGTCTGACAGAAACGTCTCACTCAACAACGGTAGAGAAATCTGCTGCAAGAACGTATGTACCAGCCTTACCCCTTCTCGCAACCCAGCAGTGACGTCATGTCCCAAGAGCCACTGGACATCGTGTGGCAAGCCCAGACTGGAGCCGGCCACGGACGGCTGGACACGGCTATGATCACAAAGCCATCGTTTGGATCGGTGACGCCATGAAAGCTAAATTAGTCTTCGACATTCTCACTGTAAACGATTTTTGTCTGTTCTTGGCATAGCTTAGGTGTAGTCAGTGTTTATATGCTCTGGGACTTAAGTCTGCCCACAGATACATTACAGTACGTGCACCGTTAAGCACCGAGTCGTTCTGTATCTCCAAGAGGCTGGTGGAACGTGTTGGAGAATTAGAATCTTCCGTCACTGATTCTGTTTAACTGCCGTCTCTACCAATCATTGTTTCACTGCCGTCCCCACCAATCATTATGTTTCACTGCCGTCTCCACCAATCATTACGTTTCACTGCCGTCCCCACCAATCATTGTTTCCATGCCGTCCCCACCAATCATTACATTTCACTGCCGTCTCTACCAATCATTGCTTCCCTGCCGTCTCCACCAATCATTATGTTTCACTGCCGTCTCCACCAATCATTACGTTTCACTGCCGTCTCCACCAATCATTACGTTTTACTGCCGTCCCCACCAATCATTACGTTTCACTGCCGTCTCTATACCAATCATTGTTTCACTGCCGTCTCCACCAATCATTGTGTTTCACTGCCGTCTCCACCAATCATTACGTTTCACTGCCGCCCCCACCAATCATTATGTTTCAATGCCGTCTCTACCAATCATTGTTTCACTGCCGTCTCCACCAATCATTGTGTTTCACTGCCGTCTCCACCAATCATTACGTTTCACTGCCGCCCCCACCAATCATTATGTTTCAAAGCCGTCCCCACCAATCATTACATTTCACTGCCGTCTCTACCGATCATTGTTTCACTGCCATCTACACCAATCATTATGTTTCACTGCCGTCTCCACCAATCATTATGTTTCACTGCCGTCCCCACCAATCATTATGTTTCACTGCCGTCTCCACCAATCATTATGTTTCACTGCCGTCTCTACCAATCATTATGTTTCACTGCCATCTACACCAATCATTGTTTCACTGCCATCCCCACCAATCATTACGTTTCACTGCCGTCTCTACCAATATTTTTTTCACTGCCGTCTCCACCAATCATTATGTTTCACTGCCTTCTCCACCAATCATTACGTTTCACTGCCGTCTCTACCAATATTTTTTTCACTGCCGTCTCCACCAATCATTATGTTTCACTGCCTTCTCCACCAATCATTACGTTTCACTGCCGTCCCCACCAATCATTATGTTTCACTGCCGTCCCCACCAATCATTATGTTTCACTGCCGTCTCTACCAATGATTGTTTCACTGCCGTCTCCAACAATCATTATGTTTCACTGCCGTCTCCACCAATCATTATTTTTCACTCCTGTCCCCACCAGTCATTACATTTCACTGCCGTCTCTACCAATCATTGTTTCACTGCCGTCTCCAACAATCATTATGTTTCACTGCCGTCTCCACCAATCATTACGTTTCACTGCCGTCTCCAACAATCATTATGTTTCACTGCCGTCCCCACCAATTATTATGTTTCACTGCCGTCTCCACCAATCATTATGTTTCACTGCCGTCTCCACCAATCATTATGTTATATTGCTTAACTTGTTTTCGTGTTAATGCGGAAAAATGTGCTATATCGTTATCCAAATACACATAGAGCAGCTTGTGATGTGGATTTAAACCACCTTCCATCAGTTTATAAACTAAATACACAATAGTAGTTGATCGCGTTATTTTCAACAAATGCGTGCATCTAACGAACGCCGCAGTTGAGTGTACACATCCGTCAGGCGTAGTCAGCTATAATTAAAAATACATCTGTAATGTTAATTTGTCCAAAATTGACAACATTTATTTATGCGTGTAATTTAGTTTCTAGTTGCTAGTGTGTTATCACAAATGTGTTGTCACACGGATTCCAGGAAAACAGAAATATTCTTAGAAATGCGTGAGCTTAATGGAAATAAAAAATAAAGCTATACACTTGCAGCAATACGTTGAAACGGCGACAGCCTGCTTAGACAGTGCAGACTTGCACCAGACATGCTGCATTGTAAGTGTGATTATTCTAAGACACATGGATCACGAGTGGGAATAAACGCCGTGTCATTTGCCGAAGTTAACGTCGAGGAACTGTCTTCTGTTCAACGTTGTAGCAATGAATAATAATAACAATCTCCGGTCACCCCCCAACAGGGACAGACACTGAACGTTTCCCTCGGTGCTCCTTACTGGGTTATGCCCCCCAACAGGGACAGACACTGAACGTTTCCCTCGGTGCTCCTTACTGGGTTATCCCCCCAACAGGGACAGACACTGGACGTTTCCCTCGGTGCTCCTTACTGGGTTATGTCCCCCAACAGGGACAGACACTGAACGTTTCCCTCGGTGCTCCTTACTGGGTTATCCCCCCTCCAACAGGGACAGACACTGGACGTTTCCCTCGGTGCTCCTTACTGGGTTATCCCCCCCCAACAGGGACAGACACTGAACGTTTCCCTCGGTGCTCCTTACTGGGTTATCCCCCCCCCCAACAGGGACAGACACTGGACGTTTCCCTCGGTGCTCCTTACTGGGTTCTACAACATGTCCAGGGCAAATCGATCTTCAAACATTTATCATAATCTCCTGCGACTCCTGCCTGGGTGGTCGAGTAGATGCCAATATGCAGATGTTCCCAACACGCCATGTAACAGTCTAGAGAGGCTAGCATTTAAATACAAGCAGCACCCACCCGCGCCCACAGCAACACTCTCAGTTCTTGGACGTCGAGAAAAAACCTTCCTGGTTCACGCACCACGACAAATGTCTTCAAAAATAATCTACCTTTGAGGCTACATGACACAACATTACTACTAATTACCAGCATCGTTTCAGGGGAAATAATGACTTAGTGCTACCAGGCTACCATACTTAAACGAATTGTTCATTCACGTTCAGGCTGCTACATGTTTCACTGACATGCAACATCAGCTCCAGTCACAACGTCTTTTATTTTTAAAAGGTCACAGGATGGTTATTATTTGATATGGTATATTCCCACCCCTACATTCTACACACACGGTCTACAACTGATAAAGCCGAGTGATGCATCACTGACGACGACCGGTCCAAGCCGAGTGGTGCATCACTGACGACGACCGGTCCAAGCCGAATGATGCATCGCTGGCGACGACCGGTCCAAGCCGAGTGGTGCATCACTGACGACGACCGGTCCAAGCCGAGTGGTGTATCACTGACGACGACCGGTCCAAGCCGAATGATGCATCACTGACGACGACCGGTCCAAGCCGAATGATGCATCACTGACGACGACCGGTCAAAGCCGAATGATGCATCACTGACGACGACAGGTCCAAGCCGAGTGATGCATCACTGACGACGACCGGTCCAAGCCGAGTGATGCATCACTGACGACGACCGGTCAAAGCCGAATTATGCATCACTGACGACGACCGGTCCAAGCCGAGTGGTGTATTACTGACGACGACCGGTCCAAGCCGAATGATGCATCACTGACGACGACCGGTCCAAGCCGAGTGGTGTATCACTGACGACGACCGGTCCAAGCCGAGTGATGCATCACTGACGACGACCGGTCCAAGCCGAATGATGCATCGCTGACGACGACCGGTCAAATCCGAGTGATGCATCACTGACGACGACCGGTCAAAGCCGAGTGATGCATCACTGACGACGACCGGTCAAAGCCGAGTGGTGCATCACTGACGACGACCGGTCAAAGACGAGTGGTGTATCACTGACGACGACCGGTCCAAGCCGAGTGGTGCATCACTGACGACGACCGGTCCAAGCCGAGTGATGCATCACTGACGACGACCGGTCCAAGCCGAGTGGTGTATCACTGACGACGACCGGTCAAAGCCGAGTGGTGTATCACTGACGACGACCGGTCCAAGCCGAGTGATGCATCACTGACGACGACCGGTCCAAGCCGAGTGGTGTATCACTGACGACGACCGGTCGACTGAACAGAGCCCACCCCACATAGAAAGCTTTCTGCAGTTGTTTATCACTAAACAACGACACACAGTTTTAATCATTAAATGTGTGCTTAATGCTGGCAATCTCCCCTCTCGTGTCCTTCACACGAAGTGATGACATTTTCTGGCGCAACCTTTGCCCGGTCCGTGACGGCGGCTGTGAAAATGTGAGCTTTATAAGGAAAGCGTGGCATGTTTCGACATCGTTGTTACGTTGGTGGTTATTTGTAAAAACGTTTCGTCTTTTGCTGTGTTTTGTAAGTTAACTGCTTAACGAGTTTGCATAAAGACACTCACAAATAAATGCACTATCGCGTAGATCTGTCAGCTTATATATAGTATAGCTGTCTTACCGGCGTTAGGAGCGAAATACAAAATTATTCCCTTCTAAAATATATGCATACGGTAAGATATATATTAGTTGTGGTATTAACACCGGTTTCATCCCTGGTTGAAATATAACGTGTCCTATTATGATATGGATTTATTATTGCAACCTTATAATTGCTTTATTATCGCAGTTTTCAGTGCTAAATGGTTAATACGATATTAAATCAAATTAACATGAACATGAACAACAATTTGATTGATTAACCGCCATTCTATACGAGGCGTCTCGCTCGCGTGACCTTCCCGCGAGACTGCGATTGACCTCGTTGCTAGGTGACCCGCACGCGCCGTAATCCCCGGATGAGGACCCGATTAACAATGTCGTTTGAGAGAAACGACGACTTATAGTTGAATGTGCACCGACAGATGGGAAAAAACATTGGTCCGGCAAGTTAGAAAGACAAGTTGGTCCGAGCTAATTATCTACTTCATATTGCACGTGCAAGCATACGTGATGGTTATAAAAGAATTATTTCAATTCCACTTCATTTAACCGTCTCGCCTTCCAACGTTGCTTGAAAATGTGGGAATTAACCAAACGTAAACGTTTAACAAGATTGTCACACAAAGATTGCCACACAAAGATTGCCACACAAAGATTGTCGCACAAAGATTGTCGCACAAAGATTGTCACACAAAGATTGCCACACAAAGATTGCCACACAAAGATTGCCACACAAAGATTGTCACACAAAGATTGCCACACAAAGATTGCCACACAAAGATTGTCGCACAAAGATTGTCACACAAAGATTGCCACACAAAGATTGTCACACAAAGATTGTCACACAAAGATTGCCACACAAAGATTGCCACACAAAGATTGTCGCACAAAGATTGCCACACAAAGATTGCCACACAAAGATTGTCACACAAAGATTGCCACACAAAGATTGCCACACAAAGATTGCCACACAAAGATTGCCACACAAAGATTGTCACACAAAGATTGCCACACAAAGATTGTCACACAAAGATTGTCACACAAAGATTGCCACACAAAGATTGTCGCACAAAGATTGTCACACAAAGATTGCCACACAAAGATTGCAACACAAAGATTGCAACACAAAGATTGCCACACAGATTGTCACACAAAGATTGTCACACAAAGATTGCCACGCAAAGATAGTCACGCAAAGATTGTCGCACAAAGATTGCCACACAAAGATTGTCACACAAAGATTGCCACACAAAAATTGTCACACAAAGATTGTCACACAAAGATTGTCACACAAAGATTGTCACACAAAGCATCAAGAACGGACCACGGAAATAAAAAGTACACCGCACTAACTAGTTCGGACCAAGTCTGTGAGAATACAGCATTGATTTAGGGTTCGATATGCCCGGAACCTTTATTCCATCAGCTTTGTGTCCGTGTCTCATATCGAACTAGGACATCGACAACATTAGTTTGATATCGAACTTAATTTGTAACATTAGCTATGCAATGATCGAGTAGATCCACGGGGATTTGACCATGGTCAGTTGTCGATCACCTCTTGACTGCAGTTATCTCGCGGTCACCCATGCAATGTGTTGGCACAGAAACGTTCAGTGTCCGTGGAAGCGCCTGTCCATTCCGATAACACTCAAACCTTCAGTAAGACGCAAATAGACCGATCTATTTATTTTCTTTCTATCTATCTATCTATCTATCTATCTATATATATATATATATATATATATATATATATATATATATATATATATATATATATATATATATATATATATATATATATATATATATATATATATATATATATATATATATATATATGGCCGTGTGTTTTAAGACACACGGCCATCGTATGCTGTGGACATTACGGACAATTAAGGTCAAACGATGTAAGCTTATTTCATCGGACTACGGCGCGTGGAATCGTCATCGACGTAATTACGATGGGTAGATTAATAAATGTCGGCCATACAAAATAAACCTGCCCGAAAGTCAGTCTATAAATCAGCTTTTTATGTCGCCAAAACGCGAATTACATCCGCCCACAGAAGCGTGCCACGTGACTTGTGTGTAGAGTTTATGGAGGCTGCTCTTGGAAGTACAAGAAAAGGCAATCTAAGCCAGGATGGTCTTGGCGAGGACGCGCTAAATCTTCGACGCAATACTTCCGTAACTGGGACGTGGTTACGACAGGCCATTGACCGGAAACACGCGGTCATCGCGCTATTTCCGCCCTCAGAGTTGACCTACACGAACTAACGCCTTCCGTTCTGAACGGGTAAACCTTTGCAAGAATTACTTGCACCATAAAACACGTGCGCCGGTTCACGGGTATGGCGTAGGACAATGACGCACGTGCGCCGGTTCACGGGTATGGCGTAGGACAATGACGCACGTGCGCCGGTTCACGGGTATGGCGTAGGACAATGACGCACACGCATATACAATGTAAATTATAGATGGTTGGACGCAAGCGAATGCTGAAAGAATCTACGTTCGTTCATATATTCCGGCTATTTAATTGTACAGCAAAGATTTAACATTTGACGACAATTATTCTTAAAGGTTGCGGCCGAAAGATTAATAGAACTATACTGCACTATACTATACTATACTATACTATACTATACTATACTGCACATCGCAGAACATAAAATCGTTACCGCCCGGAACTTCGCATACAAACTGTCCGTTTGGACCAGCGACATATTTATGCAAACCTTAACTTGGATTCGACTGTGAAGTGGTCCACGCTATGCCGCGCACGCAGTTTAGACACGGTGCGTGGTTATGCAGATGAAGCCTGAAATGTCTGCGCAATGACCAATGACGCGAAAGCTGTGGTTTGTGTTCCGGTAACCACGACTGACAACAGCGCGCGCCGAGGCACAGCGAGTCTCTGGTCGTTTATACTAACGACGGTCAATCTGCTGGTTGAGCAACCACAGTGAGAAATGAACCGACAACTAACCAGGAGGACAACACAACATTCCTAAGCGCATAGATGCAACATGAACGACCCCGTGACACTGTGGAGGCAAACAACGATGTGTTTGATATACTTAAGTAATGTAGCCGATACTGTGTGGCAACGCACGAGGAGAACATCATGTGCAGGCTTGTCTTTCCTACTAACAAAACAAACACTCACTGCGTAATGTCGGTTCATATTCGTCAAACATTCTTCAGTCGACGGTCTGGTGGTGTTTTCGAGATAAGTATAAATTCATGTCAATCACAATTCGTAGCATTCCGTGAAACCGCCTAAACCCGAACGCGATGCCAACGTGTAGATTCTAGTGCGCGGCGTTCACTGGAATCTATTGAACGTGGCTTCAGAAACTGACATGGCACTGGTTGCGTCTTATGCGATATATTAAAGACGTCGACAGCTACACACAACGCTCGACTCGGGGAGAAACGGAAGCAGATGTTGCCGGTCGTAGGAAGACATCAGCGAGAGGTTGCCGAGTGAATTAGCGAAGACACCAGAACGCGCATGGACGTATCGTAGTCAACACCAATCAGTGCACTTATTGCAAATGCAACCAACTGGAGTTAGTTAACTAGAAGACATATTGGAGTTATTTAACTAGAAGGCGTACGGCATTTATTTAACTAGAAGACATATTGGAGTTACTTAATTAGAAGACGTACTGGAGTTACTTAACTAGAAGATGTATTGGAGTTACTTAACTAGAAGACGTATTGGAGATACTTAATTAGAAGACGTATTGGAGTTACTTAACTAGAAGGTGTATTGGAGTTACTTAACTAGAAGACGTATTGGAGTTACTTAATTAGAAGACGTATTGGAGTTACTTAATTAGAAGATGTATTGGAATTTGAGTTACTTAACTAGAAGACGTATTGGAATTAATTAACTAGAAGACGTATTGGAGTTACTTAACTAGAAGACGTATTGGAGTTACTTAATTAGAAGACGTATTGGAGTTACTTAACTAGAAGATGTATTGGAGTTACTTAATTAGAAGACGTATTGGAGTAACTTAATTAGAAGACGTATTGGAGTTACTTAATTAGAAGACGTATTGGAGTTACTTAACTAGAAGACGTATTGGAACTACTTAACTAGAAGACGTATTGGAGTTACTTAATTAGAAGACGTATTGGAGTTACTTAACTAGAAGACGTATTGGAGTTACTTAACTAGAAGACGTATTGGAGTTACTTAACTAGAAGATATATTGGAATTACTTAACTAGAAGACGTATTGGAACTACTTAACAAGAAGACGTATTGGAGTTACTTAACTAGAAGACGTATTGGAGTTACTTAACTAGAAGACGTATTGGAACTACTTAACTAGAAGACATATTGGAACTACTTAACTAGAAGACATATTGGAACTACTTAACTAGAAGACGTATTGGAACTACTTAACTAGAAGACGTATTGGAGTTACTTAATAAGAAGAAGTATTGGAGTTACTTAACTAGAAGACATATTGGAACTACTTAACTAGAAGACATATTGGAACTACTTAACTAGAAGACATATTGGAACTACTTAACTAGGGGACATATTGGAACTACTTAACTAGAAGACATATTGGAACTACTTAACTAGAAGACGTATTGGAGTTACTTAATTAGAAGACGTATTGGAGTTAATTAACTAGAAGACCTAGTGGAGTTACGTAACTAGAAGACATATTGGAAGTACTTAACTAGAAGACGTATTGGAACTACTTAACTAGAAGACGTATTGGAGTTACTTAATTAGAAAACGTATTGGAACTACTTAACTAGAAGACATATTGGAACTACTTAACTAGAAGACGTACTGGAGTTACTTAATTAGAAGACGTATTGGAGTTACTTAACTAGAAGACGTATTGGAGTTACATAACTAGAAGACATATTGGAACTACTTAACTAGAAGACGTATTGGAGTTACTTAACTAGAAGACGTATTGGAACTACTTAACTAGAAGACATATTGGAACTACTTAACTAGAAGACATATTGGAATTACTTAACTAGAAGACGTATTGGAAGTACTTAACTAGAAGACGTATTGGAACTACTTAACTAGAAGACGTATTGGAGTTACTTAATTAGAAGACGTATTGGAGTTACTTAATTAGAAGACGTATTGGAGTTACTTAACTAGAAGACGTATTGGAGTTACTTAATTAGAAGACGTATTGGAGTTACTTAACTAGAATACGTATTGGAGTTACTTAACTAGAAGACGTATTGGAGTTACTTAATAAGAAGAAGTATTGGAGTTACTTAACTAGAAGACATATTGGAACTACTTAACTAGAAGACATATTGGAACTACTTAACTAGAAGACATATTGGAACTACTTAACTAGGGGACATATTGGAACTACTTAACTAGAAGACATATTGGAACTACTTAACTAGAAGACGTATTGGAGTTACTTAATTAGAAGACGTATTGGAGTTAATTAACTAGAAGACCTAGTGGAGTTACGTAACTAGAAGACATATTGGAAGTACTTAACTAGAAGACGTATTGGAACTACTTAACTAGAAGACGTATTGGAGTTACTTAATTAGAAAACGTATTGGAACTACTTAACTAGAAGACATATTGGAACTACTTAACTAGAAGACGTATTGGAGTTACTTAATTAGAAGACGTATTGGAGTTACTTAACTAGAAGACGTATTGGAGTTACATAACTAGAAGACATATTGGAACTACTTAACTAGAAGACGTATTGGAGTTACTTAACTAGAAGACGTATTGGAACTACTTAGCTAGAAGACATATTGGAACTACTTAACTAGAAGACATATTGGAACTACTTAACTAGAAGACGTATTGGAGTTACTTAATTAGAAGACGTATTGGAGTTACTTAACTAGAAGACCTAGTGGAGTTACTTAACTAGAAGACATATTGGAAGTACTTAACTAGAAGACGTATTGGAACTACTTAACTAGAAGACGTATTGGAGTTACTTAATTAGAAGACGTATTGGAACTACTTAACTAGAAGACATATTGGAACTACTTAACTAGAAGACGTATTGGAGTTACTTAATTAGAAGACGTATTGGAGTTACTTAACTAGAAGACGTATTGGAGTTACTTAACTAGAAGACATATTGGAACTACTTAACTAGAAGACGTATTGGAGTTACTTAACTAGAATACATATTGGAACTACTTAACTAGAAGACATATTGGAACTACTTAACTAGAAGACGTATTGGAGTTACTTAACTAGAAGACATATTGGAACTACTTAACTAGAAGACATGTTGGAACTACTTAACTAGAAGACGTATTGGAGTTACTTAATTAGAAGACGTATTGGAGTTACTTAACTAGAAGACGTATTGGAGTTACTTAACTAGAAGAGGTATTGGAGTTACTTAATTAGAAGACGTATTGGAGTTACTTAACTAGAAGACGTATTGGAGTTACTTAACTAGAAGACGTATTGGAGTTACTTAATTAGAAGACGTATTGGAGTTACTTAACTAAAAGACATATTGGAACTACTTAACTAGAAGACGTATTGGAGTTACTTAACTAGAAGAGGTATTGGAGTTACTTAATTACAAGACGTATTGGAGTAACTTAAATAGAAGATTTATTGGAGTTACTTAATTAGAAGACGTATTGGAGTTACTTAACTAGAAGACATATTGGAGTTACTTAACTAGAAGACATATTGGAACTACTTAACTAGAAGACGTATTGGAGTTACTTAACTAGAATACATATTGGAACTACTTAACTAGAAGACATATTGGAACTACTTAACTAGAAGACGTATTGGAGTTACTTAGCTAGAAGACATATTGGAACTACTTAACTAGAAGACATGTTGGAACTACTTAACTAGAAGACGTATTGGAGTTACTTAATTAGAAGACGTATTGGAGTTACTTAACTAGAAGACGTATTGGAGTTACTTAACTAGAAGAGGTATTGGAGTTACTTAATTAGAAGACGTATTGGAGTTACTTAACTAGAAGACGTATTGGAGTTACTTAACTAGAAGACGTATTGGAGTTACTTAATTAGAAGACGTATTGGAGTTACTTAACTAGAAGACCTATTGGAACTACTTAACTAGAAGACGTATTGGAGTTACTTAACTAGAAGAGGTATTGGAGTTACTTAATTAGAAGACGTATTGGAGTAACTTAAATAGAAGATTTATTGGAGTTACTTAATTAGAAGACGTATTGGAGTTACTTAATTAGAAGACATATTGGAGTTACTTAACTAGAAGATGAATTGGAGTTACTTAATTAGAAGACGTATTGGAGTTACTGAACTAGAAGACGTATTGGAGTTACTTAACTAGAAGACGTATTGGAACTACTTAACTAGAAGACATATTGGAACTACTTAACTAGAAGACGTATTGGAGTTACTTAATTAGAAGACGTATTTGAGTTACTTAACTAGAAGACGTATTGGAGTTACTTAACTAGAAGACATATTGGAATTACTTAACTAGAAGACATATTGGAACTACTTAACAAGAAGACGTATTGGAGTTACTTAACTAGAAGACGTATTGGAGTTACTTAACTAGAAGACATATTGGAACTACTTAACTAGAAGACATATTGGAACTACTTAACTAGAAGACATATTGGAACTACTTAACTAGAAGACACATTGGAACTACTTAACCAGAAGACGTATTGGAGTTACTTAATTAGAAGACGTATTGGAGTTACTTAACTAGAAGACCTAGTGGAGTTACTTAACTAGAAGACATATTGGAAGTACTTAACTAGAAGACTTATTGGAACTACTTAACTAGAAGACGTACTGGAGTTACTTAATTAGAAGACGTATTGGAGTTACTTAACTAGAAGACGCATTGGAGTTACTTAACTAGAAGACATATTGGAACTACTTAACTAGAAGACGTATTGGAGTTACTTAACTAGAAGACGTATTGGAACTACTTAACTAGAAGACATATTGGAACTACTTAACTAGAAGACATATTGGAACTACTTAACTAGAAGACGTATTGGAGTTACTTAATTAGAAGACGTATTGGAGTTACTTAACTAGAAGACCTAGTGGAGTTACTTAACTAGAAGACATATTGGAAGTACTTAACTAGAAGACGTATTGGAACTACTTAACTAGAGGACGTATTGGAGTTACTTAATTAGAAGACGTATTGGAACTACTTAACTAGAAGACATATTGGAACTACTTAACTAGAAGACGTATTGGAGTTACTTAATTAGAAGACGTATTGGAGTTACTTAACTAGAAGACGTATTGGAGTTACTTAACTAGAAGACGTATTGGAGTTACTTAATTAGAAGACGTATTGGAGTTACTTAACTAGAAGACGTATTGGAGTTTTTAACAAGATTTAACAAGATTTGCCATCCAAGCCAAAGGCCCAGATGGCAAGTGGACAAGGAAGCCATTGGCTTATCGAGAGTCCAACAATGTTCACCTACTTATAACCCGCCCTCCTGATATATGTGTCAACCTTGTTTTTAAACATATTCACGCTGCTAGCAGTTACACAATCTGTAGATAGTTTGTTCCATTCATTTATTGTCCTCTGTGAGAACGAGTGCTTCCTGATGTCCAATCTACATTGATCCTTTACTAATTTTACCTCATGTCCTCTAGTTCTGCTATCCTTCTTGAGTGAGAAAAACATATTTCTATCAATATTTTCATACCCATTCCAATATCTTAAAAACTTCAATCTGATCTCGTCTTAACCTCCTTGTCTCTAGAGTTGTTAAACCACATTCTTTCAGGCGTTCTTCATATCTAAGGTCTCTAAGTTCTGGAATCATTTTAGTTGCTCTCCTTTGTATGCGTTCAAGCGTATATATATCCTTCTTACGATATGGTCTCCATGCTTGTATACAGTATTCTAAATGAGGTCTAACTATTGCTTTATAAAGAGGTATGATTAACTTTTTTCCCTTATATGTTATGTTTCTTCTAATCAATCCAAGAATTTGATTACCCTTTGAAGCTGCAATACCACACTGCTCTGAAACGTTCATATCAGCGCTTATTGTAACTCCTAATTCCTTTTCTTTTACAGTAGTACCAAGAACAGTAGCTCCCATTTTATAGTTTACATTCAAGTTCCCATGTCCTGTATGTAGGCATTTACATTTCCCAAAATTGAACAGCATCTGCCATTTCTCAGACCATTTCACTAATCTGTCTAGATCGTTTTGTAAATGTTGTTTATCACCATCAGTATTAACCTTTCTAAACAGTTTTGTGTCGTCCGCAAATTTCAGTACGTTACTTGTTATACTCTCGTCCAAGTCATTGATATAAATTGAGAATAATATAGGTCCTAATACTGATCCTTGAGGTACCCCACTCAAAACCGATTTCCAATTTGAAACTTCGCCATCTACTACAACTCGTTGTCTTCTGTCAGTCAGCCATTGTTCTATCCAGTCAGTTATGCTATCCCCGATACCATGGGCTTTTAATTTAAGTAGCAATCTTTGATGTGGCACTTTGTCAAAAGCTTTCTGAAAATCTAAGTAGATAATATCTACTGGCGATCCCACGTCTATCCACTTAGTGATTTCTTCCAAAAAACATAACATATTTGTTAAGCATGACCTCGCTTTAATGAATCCATGTTGAGATGAATTTAATAATTTATGCTTAACGAGGAAGTCCACCATATGGTCTTTAATTAACCTTTCTAATAATTTACAAATCACTGACGTTAAACTCACTGGTCTGTAATTCTCTGACTTATTTCTCGAACCCTTTTTAAATAATGGTATGATGTTTGCTTCTTTCCATTCAAACGGAACAACTCCCTCTTTTAATGACAAGTTGAATACTCTTGCAAGTGGTATACTGATTTGATCTACTGTTTCCATTAGTAATTTTGGAGTAATCCCATCCACTCCCGGTGATTTGTTATCCTTCATTGCCTTTATTTTCCTAGCTACCAATTCTGGAGTTACAACTAACGGTCCTAAATAGTCAGATTTAGCCCCCTGAAATTTAGCATCAGCAACTGGTAATGAACTAATATCTTCTTTTGTAAACACTGAACTGAAGTAACCATTTAGGTCTTCCGCCATTAAAAACCCCTGTGATATTATATTTCCAGCACTGTCTTCTAGAGGTCCAACCTTGTCTTGTACGTTTTGTTTACTCCTGACATATGCATAAAAACTCTTGCTGTCAGTTTTTATGTTACATGCCAGTTTTTGCTCATAGCTTCTTTTAGATTGTCTGATTTCAGTTGTAGCTGCATTAAGTGCCTCTTTGTATTTTGCATAGTCTTCTTCCTTTCTGGTACGCCTATAAACCCTCCACATAGTTTGTTTTAGCATTATTTTTCTAATTGCCTCTTTTGACAAGTGTTTCTTTCTACACCGTTTTCCTTGTTTTCGGAAGGGAACAAATTTATCAATGATACTCTCAATTTCATATTTTAAAATATTCCAACATTCAATTGCAGTCTTATTCATCAGCATGTTATTCTAGCAGTGCTAAGTATTTTCTCATATCTTTGTAGTTACCTTTGTGGAAGTTTCTCTTGTACGTTTTCTTATTTTTACTTTCTGATTTTACATTGATGTCAAAATGTATTTGATTATGGTCACTATTACCCAATGGTTCAAATATTTTTACATTGTCCACTAATTCTTTTTGTGATGACAAAACTATATCTAATACATTTTCTCCCCTGGTTGGTTCTAGTACGTGCTGAGTAAGAAAGCTATCCTGGATTAAACATAGAAATTGTTGATCCTCAATCCCTGTGCTCTCTAGAGAATTCCATTGTATGTGTCCATGGTTAAAATCTCCCATTATGATACATTCCCCTTTACTAACTTCCTTTATAGCGTTTTTTATTTTTGTGTTGTCCTCTTCGTTTATGTTTGGACTTCGGTAAACTAATCCAATAGTTAATTTTGAATTTCCTGAAACAATTTTGCACCAAACAGCTTCATCGCAATCTGCTTCCCTTTCTAGTTGTATTTCATAAGCCTGAATAGATTCTTTAACATATAAAATAACTCCCCCGCCCCTTCTTCCTATTCGATCTTTCCTAAACATTACGTATCCTGTCAGTCCTAATTCAGCATCTGTTATATCTATGTTGGCCCATGATTCAGTTATACCAATTATGTGAGGGTCAATATCTTCTACCATAATGTTTAATTTGTTTTTCTTATTTACTATGCTCCTTGCATTTAAACATACGCATCTATAACCTTTTTCAGAGATGTTTTTCGGATGACTTGATATTGGTTTATCTGTGCTAGTGGCCTCTTGTTCTGCTTGAGACACCTCTAGGTAACCCCCTGCACTTCTAGTTTAGAGAATGTTTACTTCCAAAAATATTTGTCATTGTACCCAAGTCGCTATCTACTGCTGCTGAAAGTTTGTCCGCGAATACTGCCGCCCCCTTTCCACTTAAATGAAGCCCATCCTTCATGTACATATCAGCCCTCCCAACAAAACTTCCCCATAAATCCACAAATCCAACTTCCTCTTCCCTACACAGCCTCTGGACTAACATGTTAATTGCCATCCCCCGACAATTTCGATATTTATGACCCCTCCTGCCCATTACAGGTAAAATCCCTGACAGTATTACCTGCTCAACCCGCGTCTGTTTTAGTGTTCTGACCAACTGCCTATATTTCCTAACTATGGCAGTTGTACCCTCCCTCTCTACCCTCCCTCTCTACGTTATTTGTCCCTACATATACTAAAACAGATCCACCCTTACCCGAGCCTACGATGTTTTTTACCCTCTCAGTTATCGCCTCTATTTTGGCTCCAGGCAAGCAGACCACCACATCATCTCCCTTGTTTAAGACTCTGTCGGTCTTCCTAACTATCGAATCCCCCACAAACACCCTCGCTCTCTTCCTCACCCCCTCTATCACTGCTGCAGAATAACTCTTCCTTTCGATCCCCTCCATCACATTCTGTCCTGACCCCTTCCCTTCCGTCTCCCCCACTCCCTTCTCCTTCCCTCCTGTCTCCCCTACTCCCCTCTCCTTCACTCCGGTTGTTTTCCCTCCCGTCTCCCCCACTCCCTTCTCCTTCCCTCCTGTCTCCGCTACTCCCCTCTCCTTCACTCCGGTTGTCTTCCCTCCCGTCTCCCCCACTCCCTTCTCCTTCCCTCCTGTCTCCGCTACTCCCCTCTCCTTCACCCCGGTTGTCTTCCCTCCCGTCTCCCCCACTCCCTTCTCCTTCCCTCCTGTCTCCCCTACTCCCCTCTCCTTCACCCCGGTTGTCTTCCCTCCCGTTCCTTTCCTTCCCGTCTCCTTACGTCCTGTCTCCCTATGACCTGTCACCTTCCCTCCTCTCAGCTTCCTCCCAGGCTGAGGTGAGCTCTCCCTAGCATCTCTTGTGTCTTTCCCCACTTTATCGTCTACTGTTCCCTCACCGGAACTACTGGCACAACTCCCCTGTTCCCTTCCCAAGTTACTTAACTAGAAGACGTATTGGAACTACTTAACTAGAAGACATATTGGAACTACATAACTAGAAGACGTATTGTAGTTACTTAATTAGAAGACGTATTGGAGTTACTTAATTAGAAGACGTATTTGAGTTACTTAACTAGAAGACGTATTGGAGTTACTTAACTAGAAGACATATTGGAACTACTTAACTAGAAGACGTATTGGAGGTACTTAACTAGAAGACGTATTGGAGTTACTTAACTAGAAGACGTATTGGAGTTACTTAACTAGAAGACGTATTGGAGTTACTTAATTAGAAGACATATTGGAACTACTTAACAAGAAGACATATTGTAACTACTTAACTAGAAGACATATTGTAACTACTTAACTAGAAGACGTATTGGAGTTACTTAATTAGAAGACGTATTGGAGTTACTTAACTAGAAGACGTATTGGAGTTAATTAATTAGAAGACGTATTGGAGTTACTTAACTAGAAGACTATTGAAGTTACTTAACTAGAAGACGTATTGGAGTTACTTAACTAGAAGACATATTGGAACTACTTAACTAGAAGACATATTAGAACTACTTAACTAGAAGACGTATTGGAGTTACTTAATTAGAAGACGTATTTGGAGTTACTTAACTAGAAGACGTACTGGAGTTACTTAACTAGAAGACATATTGGAACTACTTAACTAGAAGACATATTGGAACTACTTAACTGGAAGACGTATTGGAGTTACTTAACTAGAAGACATATTGGACCTACTTAACTAGAATACATATTGGAACTACTTAACTAGAAGACGTATTGAAGCTACTTAACTAGAAAACGTATTGGAGTTACTTAGCTAGAAGGGGTCAGACCACAATTAACGTTTCATCGATGACAATGTTCCCTCAGAGTGAACATTGAGAAACAAGGCCAATAAAAATTCCCTAAGTTTTTAAAGAGTGATTTAGATGTACAACATTTCAAGAAAAACAAGGTTCCTTCGTCCCCCCCCCCCAGAAACGTGGATCTATGCCAAGTGTTATAGCACTGCGTCAATAGGTGTTTTAACACAGCACACCAGCACCTGGGAACAAAGTATTCTATATGTGGTTGTTCTTTCAAGGACCCCTCGATTATTGAGGCTGGAGCAACGAGACAGGACACGTGACACTCTACTCCTTCCGCTGCCTTGTGCTCCTTCGATGTCGTATCACGTGGACAGATCGAGGTACATTGGTTTGGCCTTTAGTGACACCGGAGCAACAAGTATACAGCGACACGACGCGGGAATGCAGCAGCGAGTTAACCTGACCGTTCGCGGGTCAAGTCATCGCCAGTGAGGACGGCGTTATCGGAGCTTCCATCACCACTCGGGCGCAATCAAAGCCTCTAGCCCCCTTCCTCCAGCCTTGGCACCGCCATACACTTTATCCAGCTGGCATTAATCCCTCCCTCCCTCCCGCCGCCTTATTTGATTACCGCCCGCTAGGAACACAAACACGCCATGGAGCGAGGCGGTGACCGCTGGGGGGCGCGGTACGGCACACAGCACGCACTGTTTACACTGCACAACAACGAGAAGCCATTACATCCGACTTATGCAATTAATTAATTTCAATTTACTTTTTGTCCAAAATTGTTTGACCTGCGGGTGATATGTCGCCTGCCGCTAAACTTTCAAGGATGTGATATGGCGTATCTTCCTTAAGTGTTTCTCGTTGCTTTGGCTTCCGAGTACATTTGATGTCACTTCCCCCAGTCTCGCGGCTTCTGCTGCGGTTTGGAACAGGCGACCATTGTGGGCTTATCTGATACCAGGCTGACATGTCACGTCGCATTTAGATAACACCGTACGAGTCACCTTTCAAAGAACGTAACCGATCTACGAGTGTCTTGACAATATAATGGCCGTCATATGCCGTCCATGACCGTCATATGCTACACCACTAGACAACTCCCAGAATGACTTCTTCTTCGTCGCCGCCGTCGTCTTCCATTAGAGAACACGTCATGACTTGACTTGAAGTCATGTCGTTTTCTCTAATATCAAGTTGTTCTCTAATCTCAAGTTGGGTGCATTCCCATCATTGGTGAGTTAGAGATGTAGACCACTACAACAGTCCAAGACAGTTTACACATTTACCCTCGTGTGGAATCTTTTACTTTCCCTGGCAAAGACATCAGGTAGAAGAGACCAACGGTTTTTAGTATCTTCCGAAAGACACGGGCAAAGTGGAGTGAACGAAATTGCCTAAGTTTCGAGTCGGCGAAGGTGGATTCCAACTCCAATCATCTCGGCCGATAGCGTTGTGACCGCCGAGCCACGGCGCCCCACAAACTGTGCGTAAAGATTAATCATCATCATCATCATGCTGTCAGTCGCTATGCGACAAAGACTGCTTTCATTTCTTGACCGCCGCACTCCATTTAGTTCTCTGCTGTGAGAGTGATGTCCATGAGTCGGTCTTTATGTCTCTCAGCTTGAGGTTTCTCTTGATGGTATCCTTGAACCGGAGACGAGGGCGTCCTCTCTGTCTGTGACCAGAAGACAATTGAGAGTAGAGGATCTGCTTTGGTAGTCTGTCTGATGACATCCTCATGAGGTGTCCAGTCCACAGGAGATTCTTTTTGATCAGAAGATCTTCCATAGAGGGCAGCCCTATCCGACCGAGTATTTCCTTGTTTGTCACTTTGTCCTTCCAGGTTAGCCTCATGATCGAACGCAGATGTCGCATCATGAAGGCATGCAGCTTTTTCACCTGTCGTCTGTACACTGTCCAGGCCTCGGCTCCGTATAGTAAGGTGGATAGCACAATTGCCTGGTAGATCTTGCCTTTGACCCGCGTGGACACATGGTGGTTGTTCCAGAGTCTCTGGCGTAATCGGCCGAAAGATGCGCTAGCCTTGGCCATCCTCCTCTGTATTTCAGCATCAATGCGTCCATCACTTGATATAGTGCTTCCGAGGTAGGTGAATTCCGGAACAGAGTTCAGTTTGTTTCCATCAACCATGATATCCTCCTCTCGGGTTCTTGTAGAGTTGGGTTGGTACAGCACTTCCGTCTTCTTGATGTTAATCTTCAGGCCGAACTTCTTTGATGCATCGGAGAAAGCATCCACTATTCTCTGGATCTCTTCAGCGGAGTGGGCGACCAGTGCACTGTCATCTGCGTATAGCAGCTCTCTCACAAGTATCTGGGTAGTCTTGGTCTTCGCTCTGAAGTGTGCGATGTTGAATAGGTCAGCGCTCTGTCTAGACTGTATATAGACGCCATCTCCCATGCCTCGGAAAGCCTCGACAAGCATTGCTGATAGGAAGATGGAGAAGAGCGTGGGGGCCAGTACACAGCCTTGCTTGACACCATTGGTAACACCGAACGTTTCCGAGACTTCCCCTCCAACACTCACATTCGCCATCATTCCCGTATGTAGAGCCTCGATCATGGTTGTGAATTTCTCTGGGCATCCATATTTCCTCAGTAGCTGCCATAGCCCAGTCCTTCCGACTGTATCAAACGCCTTCGTGAAGTCGACAAATACTATATATAGTGGTCGGTCCTGCTCAATGCACTTTTCTTGTAGTTGTCGAAGACAAAATATCATGTCCGCTGTGGTCCGGTTGGTTCTGAAGCCACATTGTGTCTCCGGAACTACTTCAGGCTTTGGTGATTAATTGGTGCAGTCTGTTGGACAGATTGTCTCCTCCGTGCTTCCATACTTCAGCAGGAATTCCATCACCCCCAGGTGCTTTGCCATCTTTCAGGCCGGCGATTGCTCTAGCCATCTCATCCATGTTTGGAATCTCATCAAGGCATGTGTTGGTAATGCGCTGCTGGATGTTGACAAGAGCTTCATGTTCTATGTCGCCAGGGACGTTGAGTAGTTTTTGGAAGTGTTCACTCCATCTTGCCACAACTCTCTTGCTGTCAGAGAAGGTCTCCATTCCATCTGTTGACTTCAGGTGAACAGGTCCCTTTTTCGCGGGTCCCCACACTTCCTTCAGTCCATTGTAGAAGCCCTTCATGTCATTTCTGTCTGCAGATCTCTGCAGCTCCTCTGCCTTCATTTCCCACCATTCTGACTTCAGGGCACGGGTGCGTTTTTGTAGCAGTCTGCAGGCATCTTTGTACGCTGCAGTGGTGGATCTAGTACTCCTGGTCTGCAACACTCTCTGGTGGGATTGGTCTCTTCTGCTTATTAGATTTTGTAGCTCCTGGTCGTTGGGGTCGAACCAGTCCTGGTGTTTTCTGTCTGGCTTGCCGAGAAATGTTTTAGCTGTGTTGTATACTACCTGTTGCAGAGCTGCCCATTCCTCATCTGGTGTTGAGCTTTCCTTCTCCTCCCATTGGGCGAGAGCGCTGTCCATCTCCTGCTCAAAGCTCTCCCTATGACTGATGGTACGTAGTTTTGCTGTGTTTAGCTTGGTCGGTTTTCTTACCCCTTGTCTGTTGTGCTTTTGTCGTACTCTAAATGCCACTTTTGACCTCAGCATATGGTGATCGGTCCAGCAGTTAGCTCCACGCATAGCTCGAGTACTGTGGATGTCCATCTTATCCCGACACCTCGTGATGATGAAGTCGATCATATGCCAGTGTCTGGAACGAGGATGCATCCAGGTGGTCTTGCGTTCATCCTTCTGCTTGAACATGGTGTTCGTCACTATCAGTTCGAACTCAGAGCACAAAGCCAGTAGAAGCTCGCCATTGGAGTTGCGTTTCCCGATCCCATATTTGCCCATGACCATGGTCCATTTGTCATTGTCTCTTCCTATCCTTGCATTGAAGTCTCCTATCAGCAGTAGCTTATCGGTACGAGGGATGCCTCTGAGCGTACTTGACAGCTGGTTGTAGAAAGCCTCCTTGTTATCGTCCGGGTTTGTCATTGTTGGAGCGTAAACACTGATAATTGTAGCATAGTTGTCCTTGCTCAGAGGTAGTCTCATCATCATGATTCTGTCACTTACTGGCCGTGGCATTTCTGTCAGCGTTGTCACGATGTCCTTCTTTATAGCAAAGCCCACTCCAGCCTCCCTTCTCTCTCCTTTGGGTCTGCCACTCCAGAAGAAAAAGTATTCCAAGTCATTAAGACTACCAGACTCTGAGAACCTTGTTTCGCACTGGGCGGCAATGTCTATATTGTACTTGACGAGTTCCATTGCTACTAGTCTTTCCGGTCGGTCGGCTACTTCTCGGTCGAGGAGAGTCCTGACGTTCCATTGAGCGATTGATAGTTGTTCTCTTCTTCCTAGCTGATTTTTCACTGTCGACGGAAGATGAGGTCGAGCAGCGCGGTCCTTGGTAACCCGGGCGACGACCGGTCCGGTATGGTAATTCGTGCGGTTGTGCATTTCATGAGAGCTGCTTGCAAAAAGTGTTGAAGTGCTGCTGGCTTTTGCAAGTTACTAGCGGCACTCTCTCGGGGAGCAAATAGAGGTCTCACACCGGCAAGAACTCGTCAAGACAGGCGCGCGCTATTTATCCCTGCAGTGGCTGGTCGGGAGATGTTGGGAGTTCCATTCATCAACCACCCTTGATGCTGCCACAATGACATGGTTTTCTGTTAGGGTTTGCTCCCTTAGCCTTCGGTTCTGTCGAGAACCTGTATCACAAGGCAGTGATTTTCAACTCTGCAATGCAGGGGCGTCAAACTCCCTGAGGTATTGTAGTACCAGAGGTACTGTAATACTTGCATACATAAAGATTAATAGTTATACTTATACTTGTAACGGAGTTTGCGTTACATTTATAGTTACACTTGTAACGGAGTTGAACAAACATGTGTAGGTTTAATTACCTCAAGAACGTTCCTACAATGGCGTATTCTCTTCATTTTGTTAAACAAAAAAACGACCACACATTATATATCACACAGTAGACTCCCACTGAGGCTCGTGGAACGAGGACAGACACCACGACCGTGATTCAAAGGAGCGGGGTGTGTGTCGAGTCTCTTCGGGAGATGTTGCCTCTCTCGTCAACTTGGAGCCTTCTACATATCCACCAGACAGACGCATGTAACGCTGCGGGTGCTCAGGCTCGTTTCTAAAGCCACCCAGGGCCAGCAGACGTTGATGTGACGCTGATGGGTGCTCAGGCCCGTCTCTAAAGCCACCCAGGGCCAGCAGACGTTGTTGTGACGCTGATGGGTGCTCAGGCCCGTCTCTAAAGCCACCCAGGGCCAGCAGACGTTGTTGTGACGCTGACGGGTGCTCAGGACTGCTTCTATAGCCACACAGGGCCACCGTTGATGTGACGCAGATGGGTGCTCAGGACTGCTTCTTAAGCCACACAGGGCTACCGTTGATGTGACGCTGATGGGTGCTCAGGACTGCTTCTATAGCCACACAGGGCCACCGTTGATGTGACGCTGATGGGTGCTCAGGACTGCTTCTATAGCCACACAGGGCCATGGTTGATGTGACGCTGATGGGTGCTCAGGACTGCTTCTAAAGCAACCCAGGGCCACCGTTGATGTGACGCTGACGGGTGCTCAGGACTGCTTCTATAGCCACACAGGGCCACCGTTGATGTGCCGCTGACGGGTGCCTCAGGACTGCTCCTATAGCCACACAGGGCCACCGTTGATGTGACGCAGATGGGTGCTCAGGACTGCTTCTAAAGCCACACAGGGCCACCGTTGATGTGACGCTGATGGGTGCTCAGGACTTCATCTATAGCCACACAGGCCACCGTTGATGTGACGCTGATGGGTGCTCAGGACTGCTTCTATAGCCACACAGGGCCACCGTTGATGTGACGCTGATGGGTGCTCAGGACTGCTTCTAAAGCAACCCAGGGCCACCGTTGATGTGACGGTGATGGGTGCTCAGGACTGCTTCTAAAGCAACCCAGGGCCACCGTTGATGTGACGCTGATGGGTGCTCAGGACTGCTTCTAAAGCCACACAGGGCCACCGTTGATGTGATGCTGATGGGTGCCTCAGGACTGCTTCTATAGCCACACAGGGCCACCGTTGATGTGACGGTGATTGGTGCTCAGGCCTGCTTCTAAAGCAACCCAGGGCCACCGTTGATGTGACGCTGATGGGTGCTCAGGACTGCTTCTAAAGCCACACAGGGCCACCGTTGATGTGACGCTGATGGGTGCTCAGGACTGCTTCTAAAGCAACCCAGGGCCACCGTTGATGTGACGGTGATGGTTGTTCAGAACTGCTTCTAAAGCAACCCAGGGCCACCGTTGATGTGACGCTGATGGGTGCTCAGGACTGCTTCTATAGCCACACAGGGCCACTGATGGGTGCCCTGTCTCTCCTCTAGAGCCACCTATTTACTTACTTTGAACAGTGGGGAAACGTTAAAAAAAAATTTTCAGAAAAGATTCAGTCACCAATATCTCTAAATAAAATAAAAAGAAATATTTTTTTCCTTTTTGTGTTAATTGTATAATGTATTTAGTATTGTATTGGTACAATCCTGTTTTAATAGACATTTTTAGAAAATCCAGAGGGAATTTCTGAATGGTAGTCTTTACAAAACGCAATTTTTTACAAGACAAACTTCCAGTTACAAACAGGTATGTACCTTTCTGTCTGGTTCTTAAACGTGTCCACAACTTTGGTTATACATCTGTGAAGTTGTGTACTTGTTTTATTTTAATTATAAACCCCAAGCATATGACAGTAACGTAACAATTTAACAGTCTCCAGTTGACTCTCAGTCTTCAGGTAAGCCCTAGTCAACGGTTGGCTCTCAGTCTCCAGTTGACCCTCAGTCTTCAGGTAAGCCCTAGTCAACGGTTGGCCATCAGTCTCCAGTTGACTCTCAGTCTTCAGGTAAGCCCTAGTCAACGGTTGGCTCTCAGTCTCCAGTTGACTCTCAGTCTTCAGGTAAGCCCTAGTCAACGGTTGGCCATCAGTCTCCAGTTGACCCTCAGTCTTCAGGTAAGCCCTAGTCAACGGTTGGCTCTCAGTCTCCAGTTGACCCTCGGTCTTCAGGTAAGCCCTAGTCAACGGTTGGCCATCAGTCTCCAGTTGACCCTCAGTCTTCAGGTAAACCCTAGTCAACGGTTGGCTCTCAGTCTCCAGTTGACCCTCGGTCTTCAGGTAAGCCCTAGTCAACGGTTGGCTCTCAGTCTCCAGTTGACCCTCAGTCTTCAGGTAAACCCTAGTCAACGGTTGGCCCTCAGTCTCCAATTGGCCAGCTGTCTTCAGGTAACCCTTAGTCAACGGTTGGCCCTCAGTCTCCAATTGGCCCTCTGTCTTCAGGTAACCCTTAGTCAACGGTTGGCCCTCAAGTCTCCAGTTGGCCCTCTGTCTTCAGGTAACCCCTAGTCAACGGTTGGCCCTCAGTCTCCAATTGGCCCTCAACATGTGGTAGGCCTTCAACATTAGGAAGACACCTCCTAATAAAACCTGTGGTAAACCCTCAACCTTTGGTATGCCCTCAACTGTGACAGGCCCTTAACCTGAGGTAAGCCCTCTGTGTCCAGCACCTGAGTTGTTATCCATACCACACACGCAGTGTAGTGATTAGTATGAATCCTGTGAGATATTCCACAGGCTTTCTTAACGATCTAATGCTGCAAATCAATGAAAGGGTTCAAGCCGACTCATCGAGGGCTACAATCAGTCAGTTCATGCTTGAACACGTTGATGAATACATCGCTTTAGAAGGTGAGCCACTACTTGCTGACATGTATGATTGAGCCACTACATGCTGACATGTGTGAGTGAGCCACTACATGCTGACATGTGTGAGTGAGCCACTGCATGCTGACATGTGTGAGTGAACCACTACATGCTGACATGTGTGAGTGAGCCACTACATGCTGACATATGTGAGTGAGCCACTACATGCTGACATGTGTGAGTGAGCCACTGCATGCTGACATGTGTGAGTGAGCCACTACATGCTGACATCTGTACGTGAGCCACTGCATGCTGACATGTGTGAGTGAGCCACTACATGCTGACATGTGAGAGTGAGCCACTACATGCTGACATGTGTGAGTGAGCCACTGCATGCTGACATGTGTGAGTGAACCACTACATGCTGACATGTGTGAGTGAGCCACTACATGCTGACATATGTGAGTGAGCCACTACATGCTGACATGTGTGAGTGAGCCACTGCATGCTGACATGTGTGAGTGAACCACTACATGCTGACATGTGTGAGTGAGCCACTACATGCTGACATATGTGAGTGAGCCACTACATGCTGACATGTGTGAGTGAGCCACTGCATGCTGACATGTGTGAGTGAGCCACTACATGCTGACATCTGTACGTGAGCCACTGCATGCTGACATGTGTGAGTGAGCCACTACATGCTGACATGTGAGAGTGAGCCACTATATGCTGACATGTGTGAGTGAGCCACTGCATGCTGACATGTGTGAGTGAACCACTACATGCTGACATGTGTGAGTGAGCCACTACATGCTGACATATGTAAGTGAGCCACTACATGCTGACATGTGTGAGTGAGCCACTGCATGCTGACATGTGTGAGTGAGCCACTACATGCTGACATCTGTACGTGAGCCACTGCATGCTGACATGTGTGAGTGAACCACTACATGCTGACATGTGTGAGTGAGCCACTACATACTGACATCTGTACGTGAGCCACTGCATGCTGACATATGTGAGTGAGCCACTACATGCTGACATGTGTGAGTGAGCCACTGCATGCTGACATGTGTCAGTGAGCCACTACATGCTGACATCTGTACGTGAGCCACTGCATGCTGACATATGTGAGTGAGCCACTACATGCTGACATGTGTGAGTGAGCCACTGCATGCTGACATGTGTCAGTGAGCCACTACATGCTGACATCTGTACGTGAGCCACTGCATGCTGACATGCCTCACCATAACTTTATGGCGGGGGAAGTTGAAACAATGGCAACGAGCTAATTCCTCAAATGATCAATCAATGTTTCAAACACCCACCATGATGCCTTCCTCAGGTATGGGGGAATTCCCAAATGAGACCCGCACTCTTTTCCAGTACACATCAGTAGGAGAAGATACTGAGCACTACGAATACACATCAATAGGAGAAGATACTGAGCACTGCGAATACACATCACTAGGAGAAGATACTGAGCACACGGACGGTGAACATTTGGAAAGTGTGCCTGCACCTCCCCCTCACAACAAAGTGTGCCTGCACCGCCCCCTCACAACAAACTGTGCCTGCACCGCCCCCTCACAACAAAGTGTGTCTACACCGCCCCCTCACAGCAAAGTGTGCCTGCACTGCCCCCTCACAACAAAGTGTGCCTGCACCTCCCCCTCACAACAAAGTGTACCTGCACCGCCCCCTCACAACAAAGTGTGCCTGCACCGCCCCCTCACAACAAAGTGTGCCTGCACCGCCCCCTCACAACAAAGTGTGCCTGCACCTCCCCCTCACAACAAAGTGTGCCTGCACCTCCCCCTCAAAACAAAGTGTGCCTGCACCTCCCCCTCACAACAAAGTGTGCCTGCACCTCCCCCTCACAACAAAGTGTGCCTGCACCGCCCCCTCACAACAAAGTGTGCCTGCACCGCCCCCTCACAACAAAGTGTGCCTGCACCTCCCCCTCACAACAAACTGTGCCTGCACCGCCCCCTCACAACAAAGTGTACCTGCACCGCCCCCTCACAACAAACTGTGCCTGCACCGCCCCCTCACAACAAAGTGTGTCTACACCGCCCCCTCACAGCAAAGTGTGCCTGCACTGCCCCCTCACAACAAAGTGTGCCTGCACCTCCCCCTCACAACAAAGTGTACCTGCACCGCCCCCTCACAACAAAGTGTGCCTGCACCGCCCCCTCACAACAAAGTGTGCCTGCACCGCCCCCTCACAACAAAGTGTGCCTGCACCTCCCCCTCACAACAAAGTGTGCTTGCACCTCCCCCTCAAAACAAAGTGTGCCTGCACCTCCCCCTCACAACAAAGTGTGCCTGCACCTCCCCCTCACAACAAAGTGTGCCTGCACCGCCCCCTCACAACAAAGTGTGCCTGCACCGCCCCCTCACAACAAAGTGTGCCTGCACCTCCCCCTCACAACAAAGTGTGCCTGCACCGCCCCCTCACAACAAAGTGTGCCTGCACCGCCCCTCACAACAAAGTGTGCTTGCACTTCCCCCTCACAACAAAGTGTGCCTGCACCACCCCCTCACAACAAAGTGTGCCTGCACCGCCCCCTCACAACAAAGTGTGCCTGCACTGCCCCCTCACAACAAAGTGTGTCTGCACCTCCCCCTCACAACAAAGTGTGCCTGCACCACCCCCTCACAACAAAGTGTGCCTGCACCGCCCCCTCACAACAAAGTGTGCTTGCACCGCCCCCTCACAACAAAGTGTGTCTGCACCGCCCCCTCACAAGAAAACGTCATCTCATTCACGTGTGCAGGTTAGTGAGATGTCTGAACAATCCTCTGAGATCAAAGAAAATAGAATTCAGAAAAACAGTCCGAGAGAAAGTTCTGCAACCAGCTAACTAAGACACAAGGGCCGCGCAGCAAAGAGAACACGGGACGCTGCAGTCTTAATTAAATGAATTGAGCAGTGGGCAGTAGCTAGTAGCTACGGCTCGTATTGTTTCATATGCGATGACAATGTAAAGAAGACATGATTAAATGTCAAGTGTGTCCCATGCGGGCACACGACGCGTGCAGGTGTGAGAAATGGGTTGGACGTTTTTTAAAAAGTTTACTTTTGTTGAGCATAGTTATTATGTTGAGGACACCTCTTAGACTGGCTCGTGCGCGTTCATAGACTGGCTCGTGCGCGTTCTTAGACTGGCTCGTGCGCGCTCTTAGACTGGTTCGTGCGCGGTCTTAGACTGGCTCGTGCGCGCTCTTAGACTGGCTCGGCTAAAGGCTGACAGTCTAAGAGCGCGCATATGGAGAAGTTGACTATCCAGTCAATAACTATTACAAGTGTTAACCTTCTTCGGTAAAATAAATTCTAAAATAATCATGAATGAATGTTCATCGCGCCAAGCAAATTGTGAGAAGTTTCGTTACATTGTTTCAGTTTTATGCGCAGTTGGACGTTAGGTGCGCGATCTAGTCCGCATTCCCTGTTCACTAGAACCCTGCCTCTCCGTCGTTTATACCGCCCGGAAATCGAATTCTGATCATCTCAGCGGGAGACGAACGCGATAACCCTCTACCCCTCTGCCTATTAACATTGTTCTCGAATATCATAAACACTGATATGATCCTATAAACAGCAAATAAATCTTCCCGCTGCAGACTCCGTACGTGGGATACAGTGGGAATCGTAAAATAATGTGCGCCTATATTAAATTCAGCGTTCTCGTGACGGTGACGGTGACGGCAAACCTACGAGGACAGACGGTGACGTAGGCGTAAATAAAATGTTAAAATTAAATCTGCTGTTGTTTTGTTGTTTTCTTGTAATTTTGCATCGTTGGTTTAGCAGAATTCAACAGTCTCTACCCTGTTCTTCGTAAAAAATATAAATGACAATATATAACAAGCAAAGTTCTAAAAAGCTTGAAACGATGAAAATCAATAACGTTTACAAGAAGTTCATATTTATCATATTTATGACTGATTGTGCTTGTGAAATCACCTATTATCACAGTTAAGCCTAATTTGTTATTTTAGTTTCTGCATTATTATATCTAACACTAAACCGAATCGGTGCAATTCCCAGTCGGTGCAGTTAGGCATAAACTACCAGTGGTGACACGGGTGGATCTGTTACGACCACGTCAAGTTCTGCTGTCATCTAACACCTTGGCGCATCGTAAACCCACTTCAGTTCCACGCAGCCCTGTTTGGCCCGCTCCGCTCAGAGCCGACATCGCTGTTCCGACGGCGATAAAACAAGACGAATTGCTGATATAACTACAGTTAAGAGCGATGCTACGTCGACCCGTCTGGCGGAGCCTCTCGGGACGAACACTTCGTATAGAGTCTCAGACGAATGAAGATTAATGCCGAGATACGACCATTGGAGTAGAGCACTTCGATCCAATCTCGCGACTTCCATCCGGGTCAAGTGGGGTCGAGCACGTGGCACTTGGATTATATGATCCGCGTGGATACAACATCATTATAGTAAATCTAGATGTGGGAAGATCTTCCTCGTAACACTAGTGGCTTCTGTCCACGCCATCCCCTGTATTCCAGGAGCAACGCCTGAGAAAAATTAGATCGTTCCTTACAGAAAAGGTTTGACTTGACACCACCAGGTAGTGGTTTCCACGGGTCCGTCACTGCGGGTCGTTAACACTTAGACGGAGGGGTAACACAAATTTGAATATCTTTGTTCTGATTCAACTAATATTCAATATTGAAGTATCATTGGCTTCGTATTATAAATATCTGCCAGAATATGTACATTTATTGGAAAATAATAAATATAAAATGTCACAAAAAAGAAAACTGCAACTGTTCATTCGCCTATGACTAGTGGCAACACTGATGGCAACACTGATGCACATTCACCCAAGCAAGATCCATCACACAGGCTGTCGAATGCAGACTTACAGTGCATTACAGTTGCTACACTCTGGCGATGAAAACTCATCTTCGCCTTCCTTTTCTGGTTTGGCAGTAACCCAGCGTAGTGGCCAGTGAAGACTGTCTGGTATCGGAGATTTTTTATTTTCTCAGGGTTAGATCCATGACGCTAGGTCGCCTTGGCAGTCACTGATCTCTGACTTGATGAGTTTGGCAGCTTTACTCTCTCACAGTCATCCATCGCAGTTGGATACTTACACACACACGCACGCACGCACGCACGCACGCACGCACGCACGCACGCACACACATATATATATATATATATATTTACATATATATATATATATATGTCTCATATGTTATGCCCATGCTGGATCTAAGATCTCATATGTTATGCCCATGCTGGATCTAAGATGTCTCATATGTTATGCCCATGCTGGATCTAAGGTGTCTCATATGTTATGCCCATGATGGATCTAAGGTGTCTCATATGTTATGCCCATGCTGGATCTAAGGTGTCTCATATGTTATGCCCATGCTGGATCTAAGGTGTCTCATATGTTATGCCCATGCTGGATCTAAGGTGTCTCATATGTTATGCCCATGCTGGATCTAAGGTGTCTCATATGTTATGCCCGTGCTGGATCTAAGATGTCTCATATGTAAGGCATGCAGCTTCCTAACTTGCTTTGAATCATGTGTCCACGTTTCCGCTCAATATCCACCCAATCTATTTACATTCCGTTCGGATAACGTAAAACAACGTCTAATCACGTCGTATTGATTGACCACAATAAAGTGTTTTCCTCACAGTAGAGCAGCTAGAAAATGGAATTGTGGTGTTCGATAAAGCATTGATAATTGAAACCATGGTTGAACATGGTTGAACATGGTTGAACATGGTTATCGGATCTTGTGGCTAATTATGTAATCAGCAATGACGAAACCCACGTAAGAGCACGATAAAGAGCACGATAAAGAGTGACGCAATACGTTAGTCATTCGGTATTTTCAATCCCCAAATCTCGAGTTCCCATAGAGTCCCTATATAGTTGAAAGAACTGGTTGATGCTCGCGTTATTTCTTGCACCAGTCACGACCTATGTTGCATCAACTCAACCGCCATCAACATCAATGCATACGTTCAACAATGTTCATAATCGACCTGACCGTAGCCACACCCGCTGTAAAAACGTCCCTGTCGCCTACGTTCATAATCGACCTGACCGTAGCCACACCCGCTGTATAAACGTCCATGTCGCTTACGTTCATAATCGACCTGACCGTAGCCACACTCGCTGTATCAACGTCCCTGTCGCCTACGTTCATAATCGACCTGACCGTGGCCACATCCGCTGTATAAATGTCCCTGTCACCTATGTTCACAGTCGACCTGACCGTAGCCACACCCGCTGTATAAACGTCCATGTCGCCTACGTTCATAATCGACCTGACCGTAGCCACACCCTGTCGCCTTTGGTCAAAGCCATTACTTTCACAGCAGTGATTGCAACTACAAAATGTAACTACATTTAATTACATCGCACAAACCAGCTCGCGATGACTTCGTTTGTGTAAACGTAGCAGTCATTACTTCATTACTCAAACACAAGCGTCGAACAATTACTCCTACCGTCGCTGAACATAAAAAATATATTGGGTACAAAGTCTGATCGCATTGTCGAATTATGTAATATAAACTATATATTCTTACCTGTTTATGAATATCGACTTTGTCGTACAGCATTAGTGTAGGGCAGACCGGCGCTAGTTATTACAATTTTCAGTTAGTCACTTTTTGTAAAAAGTATGTTAGATGCACCATTTCTGTCAACGTATACATTAAAATTATTGTTTGTGTTAATAAAATGTACCATACCATTGATATTCTATTTTGTAGTTAGGTAGATGTATGAAGTTTCCCAGGCGTGGTCGACTGTAACAATTATAGTCCCGTAAACGGGGCGCGTTGTTACATCATACGGGGCGCGTTGTTACATCATACGGGGCATGTTTTTACAATAAAGAAGAGCTTGTGGATCGCAAAGCAACTGTAATCCGTACATGTTACTAATATTATATTAACTGGATTATAATCACCTATGCATCTTATACACAGTGTACATAACAATGTAGGTATTCACAGCTTCATTTATTTTACCTTTTAATTTTTAGTTGCCAAAGGGGACTCATTCCTCTGATTCTTGCGTAACAAACAATTGTGAATGGAATGTAAATTATTGAATGGAGTATGGAATTGTGATTGGCAGTATATATGTAATGTGACTTCTACTTGATTGAATGATACACACGCGCACTCGCGCACAAGCGCACGAACATCCACATTTCAATTAATCGTGCAGTATTTATTAATCGCTCAAATAGGGCTGTGAAATAAAAAATTAATAAGATTGAACAAGATTGTCATACAGGATAAAACACCCAGATGACAAGTGGACAAGGAAGCCATTGGTTTATAGAGAGTCCAAAAAAGTCATCTATGTATAACCAGCCCTTCTGAGATGTTGGTTAATTTTGTTTGACGCTGCTATCAGTTCGAGTACTGGTTATAAACTAATATGCTAGGCTTCACAAGTGAAATAACGCGTTCATACGTCGTGGTTAAATAAATGTTGTTCTTTCGGTCATTGTCAGCGCACAACTCGCTGCCTGAACCACCAGTACGAGCCGCCCGAACGTTGTTACAGTTGTAACAACTTGCCCCAATACTATTGTAACAACTTGCACCAAACACATTTTTGGTAGTTGAAAGCACGTGGACGATAACAAATCCTGAATTTCAAATGAACTTCTGCTTGGCTTAATGCCTTATACTGGTAGACATGTTTAACATTGTATTCACGAAAGTGTCTGAGTGAGATGATGTTGTATGGACATACCCAAAATAGTGTTAGGTGGCTAAAAAGTATTTTTTTTACATTTCATTAATTTCGTCTTTTTAATTCCCGTTTTATTTGAACAGTGTGTCTGCTGGTGGACTTCCAACCAACTACTGTCGATGGTGACTACGTAAGTGTGCTTTGTTTTCGTAAAATGCATCTGTAACAACCTGCCCCTGTATACAACTGTTTATACTATATAACATATTTATACTGTATAACATATTAATGTTATACTATATAACATGTTTATGCTATATAACATGTTTATACTATGTAACAGGTTTATACTGTGTAACATGTTTATACTGTGTAACATGTTTATTCTATAAGTGTTTAAGCTATACAACATGTTCATATTATATAACATGTCTATACTATATAACATTTTTATATTATACAAAATTTTTATACTCTAACGTGTTTATACTATGTAACATATTTATACTATATCATATGTTTAAACTATATAACATGTTTACACTACAGAACATGTTTATACTATACAACATATTTATACTATATAACATGTTTATGCTATACAACATGTTTATACTCTAACATGTTTATACTATATAACATCTTTATACTATACGACATGTTAATACTATACAACATGTTTATACTATACAATATATTTATACTATATACTATATAACATGATGTTCCGATAAAATGATCACACTTTGTACTTTTATTGTGTCCATGTGTTCGGCCAAACGGCCCCTGTGTTGATACGCCTGCGCTGATCCGTCTGCTTTGATACGTCTGCGTTGATACTTCTGCGTTGATACGTCTGCGTTGATACGTATGCTTTGATACGCCTGTGTTGATACGCCTATGTTGATACGCCTGTGTCGAATCGCCTGTGTTGATACCTATGTGTTGATACGCCTATGTTAATACGACTGTGCTGATACGCCTGTGTCGATACATCTGTGTAGCGGGCTACGGTCAGCCACTGTCGTTTGTTATCATTGAAAGCTAAAATGTCGTATTGCAGTTGCACATTAACTCTCATCGCTTCATCGATACAATACAACGTCGTATTGCAGTTGCACATTAACTCTCATCGCTTCATCGATACAATACAATGTCGTATTGCAGTTGCACATTAACTCTCATCGCTTCATCGATACAATACAATGTCGTATTGCAGTTGCACATTAACTCTCATCGCTTCATCGATACAATACAATGTCGTATTGCAGTTGCACATTAACTCTCATCGCTTCATCGATACAATACAACGTCGTATTGCAGTTGCACATTAACTCTAATCGCTTCATCGATACAATAAAACGCATATACAACATACTCCACATTTTACGGGGAATGTTTTATGTTCTGATTAATGGCGGATTAATCCACGGTGCGCGGCCGACGGGTGAGTCGGTGACATAGAGACACGGGACACGGCGGCAGGTGGTCGGTGGTGTCGTCTGCTTAGCTCTAACCTTGGTCATGCGGCATACAATCGACGTATTTGTTATGATACTGAATAACTAGCTCATACCAGGAGGCTAGAAACACGTTGGAGTCAGTATGTAAATAGTATATAAATAGTATGGCAAACCCAAGTGAATGGCACGGAACCACTTCAGGAAAAATTACATATTTAATCCTTAAAACAACACCGGTTGGAAAGCAGGACGACATAACATTGACGTCATAAACATTGCACTCGATGCTCAGCAACAGTGTTGACGCCAAAACAACAACAAATAATGAGATTTAAATAATTAATGAAAATTATATTGGTACTATATTTAGAAGTTGACATTTTTGTATTTGGAATGTCTCCGAAGTACTCGCTATGCCGTCACAATTAAGTAAAACGATTACAATTAAACATGGCGAACCTGACGCATTACCAAGACGGGAATGCACAACTCAATTGTTCAATATTTCGTCAAATCTGTAGCCAGTATTGGATGTAATTTTCATACGAAAAAACAAATATCAATTATATGAACGTAACACAGTGGTAGTGACACACACACAGTGGTAGTGACACAGTGGTAGTGACACAGTGGTAGTGACACAGTGGTAGTGACACAGTGGTAGTGACACAACCTTTGTCCTGCTGCCATATCAACATGACATGTGGTAGTGACACAGTGGTAGTGACACAGTGGTAGTGACACAGTGGTAGTGACACAGTGGTAGTGACACAACCTTTGTCCTGCTGCCATATCAACATGACATGTGGTAGTGACACAACCTTTGTCCTGGTGCCACGTCAACATGACATGTGACTTTTTGTAATACTGTTGTTCATGCTGTAATGACCCCCCATCGAGAACTAACAGCTTGGTTCTTTTGCTTGGTTATACTCTACTTCGCAACATCTGCGCCGACTTTAAATCGTCTTTCGGCTCACAACGATGGATTCAGTCACGCTAGGAAATCCTAACGCTAATATAACGTAATATAAATAAATCAACCATTCAAGTTGCAGACATTTCCGCTGACAACGAATGTAAATTGTTGACGTTCTGACAGAATTTCGTATACCAGGTATTTGACGTTCCGTTGAAGAGGACTGCACGTAACATCGCTCAAGGCAATGAACTAATTCTAGGCTGAATTCAACATTCAGCTGAATCCAGTAAAACACAGGCACGCACACTTTGCACTTGAATGGGCTAACCACGCCATACTAGCCCGCAGACATGGTGGAATCAGACGAATTATCGACAACTCAGAGCCTTTCTACACACGCGTAGAAGGAATCGATGAACTAAAAACACTGGTGTTAAAAACTGGCCGACATGGCAGTAACGAACAGGTGAATGAGGAGTCACTGAGGACAGGTGCTGGTGTGATCTCACAAAGGGAAGTGCGTTGCTCTGACTGTCGGTGAAATCGTCGTTAGACGTCTGTCACTGAAACCAGTCTGACCCACTGCGGTGCCAAGAGGGACTCTGTCTCCAGTTCTCGAACTCACAGTGACAATCGAAAAACTGAAGACTGTCGTTGAAACGGGGTCGACTCTCCCGGATCTACAACACTGGTACCTGATCTACAACACTGGTACCGAATCTACAACACTGGTACCGGATCTACAACACTGGTACCGAGAGCCACGGCCGCGTATTACATCTCAGACTGCAACCAAACCGAAAGCGTTTATGAGTACAAACAAGCGCAGAATGATGACGCATCCACTAAAAGGTCGTACTACTTATGTCGGTCCACATTGTTCCAGTTCACCCAGCTCTACAAATGGCGCTGGCTTCGTATCAAAATGATCTATTTCGTCGACGGAACCAGGAATAAGAACAAGCGCTGTAGCCGTTTAGTGCTCGTTGGCCCAAATGACCTTGACATAACTGAAAGGACAGGCTTTGCTGACAACAAACACGTAATTACTCAGTACCGTGCACCAGGGTCCAATGACACGAGACGTTAACCGTGCACCAGGGTCCAATGACACGAGACGTTGACCGTGCACCAGGGTCCAATGACACGAGACGTTGACCGTGCACCAGGGTCCAATGACACGAGACGTTGACCGTGCACCAGGGTCCAATGACACGAGACGTTGACCGTGCACCAGGGTCCAATGACAAGAGACGTTGACCGTGCACCAGGGTCCAATGACACGAGACGTTGGCCGTGCACCAGGGTCCAATGACACGAGACGTTGACCGTGCACCAGGGTCCAATGACACGAGACGTTGACCGTGCACCAGAGTCCAATGACACGAGACGGTAACCGTGCACCAGGGTCCAATGACACGAAACGTTGACCGTGCACCAGGGTCCAATGACACGAGACGTTGACAGTGTACCAGGGTCCAATGACACGAGACGTTGACCGTGCACCAGGGTCCAATGACACGAGACGTTGACCGTGTACCAGGGTCCAATGACACGAGACGTTGACCATGCACCAGGGTCCAATGACACGAGACGTTAACCGTGCACCAGGGTCCAATGACACGAGACGTTGACCATGCACCAGGGTCCAATGACACGAGACGTTAACCGTGCACCAGGGTCCAATGACACGAGACGTTGATCGTGTACCAGGGTCCAATGACACGAAACGTTGACCATGCACCAGGGTCCAATGACACGAGACGTTGACCATGCACCAGGGTCCAATGACACGAGACGTTAACCGTGCACCAGGGTCCAATGACACGAGACGTTGACCGTGTACCAGGGTCCAATGACACGAGACGTTGACCATGCACCAGGGTCCAATGACACGAGACGTTAACCGTGCACCAGGGTCCAATGACACGAGACGTTGATCGTGTACCAGGGTCCAATGACACGAAACGTTGACCATGCACCAGGGTCCAATGACACGAGACGTTAACCGTGCACCAGGGTCCAATGACACGAAACGTTGACCATGCACTAGGGTCAAATGACACGAGACGTTGACCGTGCACCAGGATCCAATGACACGAGACGTTGACCGTACACCAGGGTCCAATGACACGAGACGTTGACCGTGCACCAGGGTCCAACGACACGAGACGTTGACTGTGCACCAGGGTCCAATGACACGAGACGTTGACCGTGCACCAGGGTCCAATGACACGAGACGTTGACCGTGTGTGTACCAGGGTCCAATGACACGAGACGTTGACCATGCACCAGGGTCCAACGACACGAGACGTTGACCATGCACCAGGAGTTACGGACACACGAGTTCAACAAAGCTGACCTAAAGCTGGTGGCCACGTTGTAGAGGCTGCGTCCAGTGAGACTTACGCAGTGTCATGACATAGGGACCTACCTAGACTGCAGTGTGTACTTGCAATGTATTTACGCAAGCATATTTGAAATGTATTTATGAAGTCTTACAAGGCTTACTTTGAAGATCCAAGTGTTCAGTTCAAGGTTCGTGACGTAAGTGTCATCTGTACAAAATCGACCACCATCTGACTATAATTGAGTTTGACTAACGCACGTATCCTTCCTCGATGCCACATTTCCGTGTAGTCCTAAAATATCCCGACCACATCAACTACAGCACAGTTGTTCACGTGATTCATGACATGACAGCACGCAGGTGTCGGCGCTAACTGCTCGAGGGAGTCTGTAACGGGTATTCTGGGCGTCATCGAGTTACAGTGTTACAGTGTTACATTATGTTGCTTTCTACGACGCAGTACGCCAGATACGCCAACTAACTGGTATATGTTGTTACATCGCTGGACTGATGTACAGTGTTACAGTGCATCATTATAGTCTGAACAAGAATCCGAACCTTAGATTGTTCGCAGCGTATAAAGCTTACATTGGACAGCAGCTTAATACAAAAATATATAATATAGATCTACGCTGTAGGTCCAGCTTTGCTAACGGACAATATATAATATAGATCTACGCTGTAGGTCAAGATTGGCTAAGGGACAATATATAATATAGATCTACGCTGTAGGTCCAGCTTGGCTAACGGACAACATATAATATAGATCTACGCTGTAGGTCCAGCTTGGCTAACGGACAACATATAATATAGATCTACGCTGTAGGTCCAGCTTGGCTAACGGACAACATATAATATAGATCTACGCTGTAGGTCCAGCTTGGCTAACGGACAACATATAATATAGATCTACGCTGTAGGTCCAGCTTGGCTAACGGACAACATATAATATAGATCTACGCTGTAGGTCCAGCTTGGCTAACGGACAACATATAATATAGATCTACGCTGTAGGTCCAGCTTGGCTAACGGACAACATATAATATAGATCTACGCTGTAGGTCCAGCTTGGCTAACGGACAACATATAATATAGATCTACGCTGTAGGTCCAGCTTGGCTAACGGACAACATATAATATAGATCTACGCTGTAGGTCCAGCTTGGCTAACGGACAACATATAATATAGATCTACGCTGTAGGTCCAGCTTGGCTAACGGACAACATATAATATAGATCTACGCTGTAGGTCCAGCTTGGCTAACGGACAACATATAATATAGATCTACGCTGTAGGTCCAGCTTGGCTAACGGACAACATATAATATAGATCTACGCTGTAGGTCCAGCTTGGCTAACGGACAACATATAATATAGATCTACGCTGTAGGTCCAGCTTGGCTAACGGACAACATATAATATAGATCTACGCTGTAGGTCCAGCTTGGCTAACGGACAACATATAATATAGATCTACGCTGTAGGTCCAGCTTGGCTAACGGACAACATATAATATAGATCTACGCTGTAGGTCCAGCTTGGCTAACGGACAACATATAATATAGATCTACGCTGTAGGTCCAGCTTGGCTAACGGACAACATATAATATAGATCTACGCTGTAGGTCCAGCTTGGCTAACGGACAACATATAATATAGATCTACGCTGTAGGTCCAGCTTGGCTAACGGACAACATATAATATAGATCTACGCTGTAGGTCCAGCTTGGCTAACGGACAACATATAATATAGATCTACGCTGTAGGTCCAGCTTGGCTAACGGACAACATATAATATACATCTACGCTGTAGGTCCAGCTTGGCTAACGGACAACATATAATATAGATCTACGCTGTAGGTCCAGCTTGGCTAACGGACAACATATAATATACATCTACGCTGTAGGTCCAGCTTGGCTAACGGACAACATATAATATAGATCTACGCTGTAGGTCCAGCTTGGCTAACGGACAACATATAATATAGATCTACGCTGTAGGTCCAGATTGGCTAACGGACAACATATAATATAGATCTACGCTGTAGGTCCAGATTGGCTAACGGACAACATATAATATAGATCTACGCTGTAGGTCCAGATTGGCTAACGGACAACATATAATATAGATCTACGCTGTAGGTCCAGATTGGCTAACGGACAACATATAATATAGATCTACGCTGTAGGTCCAGATTGGCTAACGGACAACATATAATATAGATCTACGCTGTAGGTCCAGATTGGCTAACGGACAACATATAATATAGATCTACGCTGTAGGTCCAGATTGGCTAACGGACAACATATAATATAGATCTACGCTGTAGGTCCAGATTGGCTAACGGACAACATATAATATAGATCTACGCTGTAGGTCCAGATTGGCTAACGGACAACATATAATATAGATCTACGCTGTAGGTCCAGATTGGCTAACGGACAACATATAATATAGATCTACGCTGTAGGTCCAGATTGGCTAACGGACAACATATAATATAGATCTACGCTGTAGGTCCAGATTGGCTAACGGACAACATATAATATAGATCTACGCTGTAGGTCCAGATTGGCTAACGGACAACATATAATATAGATCTACGCTGTAGGTCCAGATTGGCTAACGGACAACATATAATATAGATCTACGCTGTAGGTCCAGATTGGCTAACGGACAACATATAATATAGATCTACGCTGTAGGTCCAGATTGGCTAACGGACAACATATAATATAGATCTACGCTGTAGGTCCAGATTGGCTAACGGACAACATATAATATAGATCTACGCTGTAGGTCCAGATTGGCTAACGGACAACATATAATATAGATCTACGCTGTAGGTCCAGATTGGCTAACGGACAACATATAATATAGATCTACGCTGTAGGTCCAGATTGGCTAACGGACAACATATAATATAGATCTACGCTGTAGTTCCAGATTGGCTAACGGACAACATATAATATAGATCTACGCTGTAGGTCCAGATTGGCTAACGGACAACATATAATATAGATCTACGCTGTAGGTCCAGATTGGCTAACGGACAACATATAATATAGATCTACGCTGTAGGTCCAGATTGGCTAACGGACAACATATAATATAGATCTACACTGTAGGTCCAGATTGGCTAACGGACAACATATAATATAGATCTACACTGTAGGTCCAGCTTGGCTAACGGACAACATATAATATAGATCTACACTCTAGGTCCAGCTTGGCTAACGGACAACATATAATATAGATCTACACTGTAGGCCCAGCTTGGCTAACGGACAACATATAATATAGATCTACACTGTAGGCCCAGTTTGGCTAACGGACAACATATAATATAGATCTACACTGCAGGTCCAGCTTGGCTAACGGACAATATATAATACAGATCTACACTGCAGGTCCAGCTTGGCTAACGGACAATATATAATACAGATCTACACTGCAGGTCCAGCTTGGCTAACGGACAATATACAATATAGATCTACACTGTAGGTCCAGATTGGCTAACGGACAAACAACGCACATGTGGCTAGACAGCGGCATCCTTTGAAGTGACCAAGATACGTAGTATTCTTTGCCACGGCTAAAAATTACTATCTGACCTTTGCCGACGGGTTTCAGTGGGCCAGAGTCAATGCCCCAGTGATTCTAAGTGCTCGGCCAATCGATTGCTGGTTTTCTTCTCAATGATTTCTCATTCGCTGGTGTTGCACATCGGATGCACGAAGGACCACACAACGGGACACTGTGTCAGTGACACTACGTGACACTGTGTCAGTGACACTACGTGACACTGTGTCAGCGACATTACGTGACACTATGTCAGTGACATTTCTGTAAGATGTTTATATAGCACTTATCAGATAACATATCGTTGCCTTAAAAATAAACATTTGTCATAACTCAAACAGCTCAGTACCGCGATGATCAACACTAACACATCTTCATCAATAGCAGATTTTGGCTCCACGCGGACACGTCGCCTCTAGCAGACTTTGGCTCCACGCGGACACGTCGCCTCTAGCAGATTTTGGCTCCAAGCGGACACGTCGCCTCTACCAGACTTTGGCTCCACGCGGACACGTCGCCTCTAGCAGACTTTGGCTCCACGCGGACACGTCGCCGCTAGCAGACTTTGGCGTTAGCTCCGTCTTACCAAAAGCACAAGTTGTGGAATCTAGCAACAATTCAGCAACATTAGGAAAGTGACGCTCCTTGGAGTGACACCGCACCCGAATGACACCGCACCCGAGTGACACCGCACCCGAGTGACACCGCACCCGAGCAACAAGTACGACCCAATGCACTCAACCTCTCCGTTTACCAGCCTTGGCAACAAGTACGTCCCAATGCACCCAACCTCTCCTTTACCAGCCTTGGCAACAAGTACGACCCAATGCACCCAACCTCTCCGTTTACCAGCCTTGGCAACAAGTACGACCCAATGCACCCAACCTCTCCGTTTACCAGCCTTGGCAACAAGTACGACCCAATGCACCCAACCTCTCCGTTTACCAGCCTTGGCAACAAGTACGTCCCAATGCACCCAACCTCTCCTTTACCAGCCTTGGCAACAAGTAGGACCCAATGCACCCAACCTCTCCGTTTACCAGCCTTGGCAACAAGTACGTCCCAATGCACCCAACCTCTCCTTTACCAGCCTTGGCAACAAGTAGGACCCAATGCACCCAACCTCTCCGTTTACCAGCCTTGGCAACAAGTACGTCCCATTGCACTCAACCTCTCCGTTTACCAGCCTTGGCAACAAGTACGTCCCAATGCACCCAACCTCTCCTTTACCAGCCTTGTGCGTGCATATCAATCGCTCCATCGCGTGCATTGTTTACGCGGATAATTCACCGACATCCCATTATAAAAGCAGCATTTATTTAGCCTAACTTCCTCCACATAGAGGGATGCCGTACCAAATCCAAGGTATTGTAACCCAATTTATGCACCGGATTTTACATCAGAAATCTACTGATACCACATTTTTGTTTCCGTTTAGTTCTAATTCCATTTTGGAGGAACGATTTGTCCCCGACCATGCGATGTCAATACCGTATGCATGCAGTGTTGTATTTCGGGGGGGGGGGGGCATTGGGCAATGGTCTCCCTTAACTAATTGTTTTTGTATGTAACCTGTTGTGCCAACAAATGGGGGCACCATGGTAAACTATGGCCCACATTGAGAGACACGACAGCCACTGCGTGCTTGGGAAGGGGTCCAACCAGACTATATGGGTCCAGCAGACTCCGGTACGTGTTGGCGGGACTGAAGGACGGGAACATACCACGTTTAACAGAGACACTGGCACAGCACGTGTTATGCCTAGTCTGTTGGGAACAGACTCGGTACAACGGTTCAGTTGAATGCAGCCTCCCGTCAGCCAACACTACTCAGTGATCCACGAGGCTGATGAACAAGACCCAAGTCCAACCAACTTATACCAGTTTTAAAACGAGGGACTTTGGCCCCGTAAGAAGTCATCAAAGGAGGCGTTACTACAACAACGCGATCGACCTTGGCCCCGATTATTTATAGAAGTATTGTATGTTGTGTTATATTTCGTACCGGATGCAATGGAGTCATTTCCCGTCCCAATTATTCTAGTGTAGGCACACCCAGTGACGAGTTGGACTAAACATCATCCGACTTCCTGGCGCCGTGTAAGAACTAGGCAAAATGACAGCCAGACAGGCCGCTCCTGGAGACTGTGAATATAAACAGTCGTCTGATTTATGGCCCTCGAAATGCAGCCGTCAACATGTTCCGTCCCCGTGTTCCCTGTCGTCAGCCTGGCTATTCGTCAGTTCTCCTTATCATTCCACGTGTTGTCGTCTTTTTTGTGGCGTCTGTTAATTTTGTATGCATATATTATCGAATGCGTCTAATTTTATTTCATATGCAAAATTTGTGTATGTCCGTCTCTCTGCGTGCGTGCGTGCGTGCGTGCGTGCGTGCGTGTGATGATGTCTGTCTCTTCTCGCGCTTCCCCACTCCCTCTCACCCTCCCTCTTCCCCTCACCCTCCCTCTTCCCCTCACCTTGTCCCGCGACACGAAGACATACGTGTCTGACACTGACGGCCGTGTGTGCCGAGCGCGAGGGACGCTCGGACGCAGCCACCCAGCGGACGTCAACGCCCCTGTAACAACGTCGTCTGTCAACTACGATTATCTGCTCAGCATCGTCTGTCCGCCGCGGCAAAGTAATCTGACTGCAGCCGTAAAACGCTGGACCAGCCAAAGACGAACCAAACGCCGCGTCTGGCCTGTATTATATTCGCCGATCAAAGGACCCTTCCACGGCGTTCACGCCAATCGAGGCGCGGGCTGCCTCGACTCGAAACAAACAGGAGTTGTAAAACGTTCGCAGAAAGTCGTCAAGCCGTCCATCCTAAGACGTATATAATCGCCATGAATTTTTATGGACGCACCATGTGTTACCTCTAATCTTCCCACACGAGAACGTCTGTTTGTAATCGACATTCCTATGAATACTGTGGTGACGCCAATCTTCCCCATGAGAATATCTCTTCGTAATCGACATTCCTGTAAATAACCTGATCGACGGATATGTTTTTGATATCGGAAACCGAAGTGCTCGAAGCGATGCGGGTTTTTTTTCTAATGTATTCCATGTTTCGTGCACGCAGGAAAACGGCTGTGCCCAGAGCGTCAGAGAAAGAACTGATGTCTCGTGGTCAGACCGCATACAATAGCATCTCGACTTCATTACTAATAAACACGTGGGCTACAGAACGTTTTTCCAAGGTTCCGACGTGATAAAAAGAAACCGAAACTACTGATAAAAAATATAAAACTGGAAAAGGTAACTTTGCGTCAAACTGTGCCAAAGGTTTAGAAATGTGTATAACTTTCGTGTTGAAGAAAACGTCTCGTTTCAGTGGTATATCTAGGACTTCACAAAGGAAGAGACAAGGGGCAACCTTGCTGCCGTGTGGTGGCGCAACAGGTTACATACAAAACAAATCAAAAAACTTAAGCCAAGGGGCAAGGTCAATACCCCCCCTCTAAATACTCCGCTGCCTCATTTCATATGTCCATATGAGAAGGCATGTTACAAATGTAATACGCTTGTTTCGGAATATTCACATATATATATATATATATATATATATATATATATATATATATATATATATATATATATATATAAAGACAGACAGACAGACATACATACAGACAGACAGACATACACACACACACACACACACACACACACACACACACACACACACACACACACACACACACACACACACACACACACACACACACACACACACACACACACACACACACACACACACGCACACACACACATTGTTTCAAATAAATTAACCCAGACAAAGGGCATATTTCCAAACAGACATAGGCGTAAACGGCATAGTTTGTTCACTGGCGACAACAATATCATCGTTACGTGTACAATGACGTCACACTAGGACGGGCATGTTACGTGTACAATGACGTCACACTAGTACGGGCATGCATCATTGAGAGGCTCCCTCGGGAAGCATTGATGGAAAACGCCCACTCTTGTCAACGGAGTGTCGCAGCAGCAGCAACAAAAACAACCTGACTTGGTCAGGCGATGACACATGTCGTCAGACGACGTACAGCGAGCGCGCTGATCCAGCGAATGTTATCAGCACGGAAGGCTGGCCCAATCAGCTCGGCCGTCCACGAAGACCGGTCGGCCACGGCCGAGGCTGACGGACTCCGTCCATGGCCGGTAATGCGCGCCCGATGCCTATCGATGTAATTGCATGGAAACATCGCTTATACAAACACGAAAGTCCAAATATCAGGCTTCTAATCTAGGCGCACTACTGTCTAGTTCATACAACACGAACATAACATTGTATGTGTTTATTATAAACTGCAGTCCATATTTTTGGCACAACTATCGGATGTTGTTATTGAGAGTGGCTCATCTAAATTATATAATTTATTGTTCCAAAAATGGCTGGGCTGGTGCTTCGTCCGCGACACGCCAACGATTCGTCGAGACAGGCCATCGGGTAGACGACAGACGGGCCTCAATCTGTGAGCTACTCCAGCTGAAAGACCCGTCGCACGAATCAATGGATACATCATCCACACAAACCTATTAAGATTTCATGAGAACTGATCTCTATCTTCCAGCAGTCGATCGGTGACCTGATCATTCAATATGCTTCTCCCCGCTGTAATCTCTTACGTGGGGCCTAATGTGAACCAATGGGTTAAGTAGTAGGGGAGACGGGGGATAGTTGTACATAGAGGCAAGTTGTTACGAAAACATAGCATACATATGGATATACCATCGACAGTAGTTGGTTGGAAGTCCACCAACAGACACATTGTCCAAAAATCGGGAGTTAAGAAGACGAATTTAACGAGGTGTGGACAAAATTATTGTTTAACCATCTAAAACTTTTCTGGGTATGCCCACATGATATCATCTCATGATCAGGGGTTATGCCAAGTAGAGGTTAAACTGAAAAAACATAATTTTTTATTGTCCACGTGCGTTCAACTGCAAACATTTTGTTAGGGGCAAACTGTTACAATTGTATTGGGGCAAGTTGTTACAACTGTAACTCGTACCAACCGGTAAGCCAGCGAGTTGTTACAACTGTAACTCGTACCGACGGGTGAGCCAGCGAGTTGTTACAACTGTAACTCGTACCGACGGGTGAGCCAGCGAGTTGTTACAACAGTAACTCGTACCGACGGGTGAGCCAGCGAGTTGTTACAACTGTAACTCGTACCGACGGGTGAGCCAGCGAGTTGTTACAACAGTAACTCGTACCGACGGGTGAGCCAGCGAGTTGTTACAACTGTAACTCGTACCGACGGGTGAGCCAGCGAGTTGTTACAACAGTAACTCGTACCGACGGGTGAGCCAGCGAGTTGTTACAACTGTAACTCGTACCGACGGGTGAGCCAGCGAGTTGTTACAACTGTAACTCGTACCGACGGGTGAGCCAGCGAGTTGTTACAACTGTAACTCGTACCGACGGGTGAGCCAGCGAGTTGTTACAACAGTAACTCGTACCGACGGGTGAGCCAGCGAGTTGTTACAACAGTAACTCGTACCGACGGGTGAGCCAGCGAGTTGTTACAACAGTAACTCGTACCGACGGGTGAGCCAGCGAGTTGTTACAACAGTAACTCGTACCGACGGGTGAGCCAGCGAGTTGTTACAACTGTAACTCGTACCGACGGGTGAGCCAGCGAGTTGTTACAACTGTAACTCGTACCGACGGGTGAGCCAGCGAGTTGTTACAACTGTAACTCGTACCAACCGGTGAGCCAGCGATTTGTTACAACTGTAACTCGTACCGATGGGTGAGCCAGCAAGTTGTTACAACTGTAACTCGTACCAACGGGTGAGCCAGCAAGTTGTTACAACTGTAACTCGTACCAACGGGTGAGCCAGCAAGTTTTTACAACTGTAACTCGTACCAACGGGTGAGCCAGCGAGTTGTGTACGGACAATGACTGAAAGAATAAAACGTTATTTAACGACGTCGTGTGAACGCTTTATTTCACCTGTGAAGGCGAACTGGTTTATAGCCAGTATTAATTAACTCTAGCAGCGTCACACAACATTAACAAGTATCTTAGCGGGGGGGGGGGGCTGGGCATCGAGATGAAAAGTGGTTGGACTCTCGATAAGCCAATGGCCATTTGCCATCTGGGTTTTTTGTCTTGGATGACAATTTTGTTAAATCTTGTTAATTTTTTTATGGCATAGCTCTATTTGAGCAATTGATAAATAATGCACGATTAATTGAAATGTGGATGTTTATGCGCGAGTGCAGAAGTCGCATTGCATATAATATTATATTTCCATTCACTATTTCATATTCCATTCAATAATTCATATTCCATTCACAATTAATTGTTTGTCATGCATGCATCCGGGGAATGCGTCCCCTTTTAAAAGCTTATTAATATATGGACACCTACAATGTTATGCACACTGTGTGCAAGATGTACAAGTGTGTATAATCCAATTAATGTGATAACAGTAACATGTACGAGTGACACTTGCTTTGCGATCCACACGTTCATTGCTGTAACAACGTGCCACGTATGATGTAACAACTTGTCCCGTATGATGTAACAACTTGTCCCGCATACGGGGCTAGTTGTTACAGTCGACCGCGCCTGGGAAACTCCACATATCTACCTAACTACAATATGGAATATCAATGGTATGGTATATTTTATTAACACGAATAATTAGTTTAATGTATACGTTGACAGAAATAATGCATCTAACATACTTTTCACAAAAAGTGACTTTAACTTAAAATTGTAATAACTAGCCCCGGTCTGCCCTACCTACCTGCTCGTATTGTCTTGAGTTTAACTCTAAACCCGCATTTAATCAAACTCCACATTGGTCTTATGCAATAGTTCCTGGTATAATGTAGTACAGTACGTGTGACATCAGTGGCACATGTCGGCGGCACACAAACGACGAACCGTCCTCGAGGCTCAGCAAAACTGTAATCACACACGGCCACACGTACGCAACATTACATAGAAATACTACTGATCATGACATCTCGTCAAAAGGTCCGTAAATATACCCCACATGTACTTACGTATCGCGTGTGCGGGCGCAGTACGGGTCTAGTGCACGCTCGGTTACGTTACCATATGAACAAGTACTGTAAACTTATTATCGCCCGTACGTAGCCTACGACGTGGGGGACTGCACTGGTCTACGGACGCCGGCAGCTGAGTCATGACCTCGGGTGACATTTGTTGTGTAAACACACTCGTCGACTTTGCTGTTCAAGGGTCGCTCGCGTCTAACGGTGATCATTAAACATCTCATTCGGCTGCTCAACGGACCAGCTCGGGCTAAGGCTTGGCAAAGCCTCTGATTGGATTGTGTGCGATGTGTACACTGACATGGTTCCTATGGGGCATGTGTACCGGCTTACTCCTCCCTAGGGGGTGTGTATACCAGCTTACTCCTCCCTAGGGGGCATGTGTACCGGCTTCCTCCTTCCTAGGGGGTATGTGTACCGGCTTCCTCCTTCCTAGGGGGTATGTATACCGGCTTACTCTTCCCTAGGGGGTATGTATACCGGCTTACTCCTCCCTAGGGGTATGTATACCAGCTTACTCCTCCCTAGGGGGCATGTGTACCGGCTTACTCCTCCCTAGGGGTATGTATACCGGCTTACTCCTCCCTAGGGGGTATGTATACCGGCTTACTCCTCCCTATGGGGTATGTATACCGGCTTACTCCTCCCTAGGGGTATGTATACCGGCTTACTCCTCCCTATGGGGTATGTGTACTAGTGCCCTGCACGGCCGGGCTTTAAGTCCAAGCCCGGCTCGGCCTGCCGGGCCTGGGCCTACATATTGCGGGCCCACGCCGGGCCTGGGCTGAAAACATTTTAACCCATCGGGCTTGGGCCGGGCCTGGGCTTATTGTGAGTGGGCCGGGCCAGGCCGGGCCGGGCTTTGGCTGGGCCTGGACATAATAAAAACATTTATACAAAACCCAGATTATTAATTTTATTATTAATAAAAACTGATTATAAATTGTAATTCCGGTTAATGAATGCTTAAAATGATTTCTTTAGTATTATATAGTTGCCAATTGAGACCTCGCATGGAATTATGAATGACACTATAGTATATAAAATATATTCATAGTCGCACCCCCTTTCCAAGACACTGTGACTAGAGTAGACTCTGTAAACTGCATATTTTTGACATGAATGTACCCTTTTGCATAGATCTAATATATCACCTGGCTGGAAGCAGCCAGCCACAAATGTTTAATTTAGACATATTTGCAGAGGCAATCAAGCCATGATTAACCACCAACTTATCACCTTTTGACCCAATCAGTGGACATTCTATGGTCTAGGTCTTCCCTCCAAATAGTGCCCGCCTTAATTACCAGCCCACTGGCCACTGCCCACTGCCCGGTAGTGCCAGTACCCAGTACCCACCCCAGTTGGTAGTTGGTATTTTTCAATTTTGTTAACTAGTGTCTACTGTTCAGTGTCTACAATTTCCCCAGTACTGATTCATTCACATTTGTACTAATTCACACATGTCTGAATCTGTCTGTCTCAGGCTAGTGACTGCAGACCTGCTGGAAATGCCACTGGGTGTCAGTGCCAGTGGGTGTCAGTGCCAGTGGGTGACATAGTAGTAGCTAGTACTAGCTACTAACTAGACACTACTAAACAACAACTGACATTAGTATTTCAGTAGTAAACATTATACAATGTTCATATATTAGTTTTTATTTAATAAAACAATAAGTCTGTTTTTACAGTTTATTTGTGTTTCGTCTTTCTTATAAGATTATAGATTTATCTTCTCTAAACTGTGCGGGCCGCGGGCTTGCGGGCCGCGGGCATACCCGTCTTTGGCCCACGGGTATGGGCCGGGTATGGGCCTGAAACTTGTGGGCCGGGCCGGGCCAGGCCTGGGCCAAACATTCACGGTCTGGGTCGGGCCTGGGCCTAAATTCTAGTTTGCGGGCCTGGCTCGGGCCGGGCTTGAACACTTGTTGCAGGCCTGGGCTGGGCCTGGACTCTAACTGCTAATTGCGGGCCGGGCTTGGGCTCAAATTATAGGCCCACGCATGGCACTAATGTGTACCGGCTTACTCCTTCCTAGGGGGCATGTGTACCGACTTACTCCTTCCTAGGGGGTATGTGTACCTGCTTACTCCTTCCTGTGGGGCATGTGTACCGGCTTACTCCTTCCTAGGGGGCATGTGTACCGGCTTACTCCTTCCTAGGGGGGATGTGTACCGGCTTACTCCTTCCTTGGGGGCATGTGTACCGGCTTACTCCTTCCTAGGGGGCATGTGTACCGGCTTACTCCTTCCTAGGGGGTATGTGTACCGGCTTACTCCTTCCTTGGGGGCATGTGTACCGGCTTACTCCTTCCTAGGGGGCATGTGTACCGGCTTACTCCTTCCTAGGGGGCATGTGTACCGGCTTACTCCTTCCTAGGGGGCATGTGTACCGACTTACTCTTTCCTTGGGGGCATGCGTACCGGCTTACTCCTTCCTAGGGGGCATGTGTACCAGCTTACACCTTCCTAGGGGGCATGTGTACCGGCTTACTCCTTCCTAGGGGGCATGTGTACCGGCTTACTCCTTCCTAGGGGCATGTGTACCGACTTACTCCTTCCTAGGGGGTATGTGTACCGGCTTACTCCTTCCTGTGGGGCATGTGTACCGACTTACTCCTTCCTGGGGGGCATGTGTACCGGCTTACTCCTTCCTGGGGCTTACTCCTTCCTGGGGGGCATGTCTACCGACTTACTCCTTCCTTGGGGGCATGTGTACCGGCTTACTCCTTCCTAGGGGGCATATGATTTAAGATTTAACAAGATTTAACAAGATTGCCATCTCGAACAAGTTCCAGATGGCAAGTGGACAAGGAAGCCATTGGCTTATCGAGAGTCCAACAATTTTCTCATCTATGTGTAGCTCGCCCTTATCAGATATCTGTCAATTCTATTTTTAAACATATTCACACTACTAGCATTAACACAATCGTTTGGCAGTTTGTTCCATTCATTTATCACCCTCTGTGAGAATGAGTACTTTCTCATGTCCAACCTACACTGCTCCTTAACTAATGCTGCTTTGTGTCCTCTGGTTCTACTGCCTTCTTTAAGTTTGAAGAACATATTCCTATCAACATCCTCATAACCGTTCACTATTTTAAACACTTCTATTTGGTCTCCTCTTAGTCTCCTGGTCTCTAGTGTTGTCAAACCACATTGTAATAAGCGACTTTCGTAACTAAGGTCTCTTAATTCTGGAATCATCTTAGTTGCTCTTCGTTGTATTCTTTCTAGCTTATCTATGTCTTTTTTACGTACCGGCTTACTCCTTCCTAGGGGGTATGCGTACCGGCTTTCTCTTACCTATGGGGTATGTGCACGAATCGTGGACACGCTCACTCCTACGTAGGGGGTACGCGCCCCAACACCTCACGATGTCAGTATTGCCCTAAGAGAGAAGCGCATTATTCTTCTGCAGATCAACACCTGACACATGGCACACGCTTAATAGATAACACACTGACCGACCTAGTGGGCAGGGAACTGTCCCTATGAGTGGACAGCGTCCTCCATTGATCCCCACAGATCGATCACGAGTCAGCACCATCAGATGGTGCGGTTGTCGATTGATTCAAGGTGTTAAAACACATACGAATTATTCCCGGGGCAGGGCAGGGGCAGGGCAGGGGCAGGGCAGGGCAGGGCAGGGCAGGGCAGGGCAACTGGAAATACCCGCGGGCAATTGTCGCCTGCTTTTCAACATGCGATGCGTTAACAGTGCAATCACAGAGTTGAACAGTTCGCCTTTAGCACAAATATAACGTTGCCGAGTCACACACTTAAGTCTCACTTACCGAGGGCGAAAGTTAATCTGCCTGCGGCGACGGTCGGGAAGCGGTCGGCAGCCGAAGTGGGCTGGAGCGGCAACCGATCACAGACGACGTCGGTTGTTTGTTCAAAATCCTCGTTTCCTGTCGTCTCGTGTCGGTCGTAAATCCGGCCTGGAACGCAGCCTGTGTCCCCAGACTTCAGCGACAAAAACATTCGCCTATAAAGTTCGCCAATTCACGAGTCAAACATAAATAAATAAACGTGACCTGATTGGCGCGGTGCGACACGAACTGACACAAATTGGATCGGCAGAAACGGCCGGCGGCGCTGATGTTCAGTCACTTGACGCTAATCTCGTCTATACTAATCGATTTCTGTTAATCGAGCTCCATTATAAATTGAATATACGCCTATCCAGGGCACTCCACTCAGTCACGATGGACTTCACGTAATCCACTTGAAAACTGATCCGTCTAGTTTAGGATGCTGAGAAGTAGCGGGGAAGATTGACAGACAGCGTGGCTGGACGGACACATTACGACTGTTGATTACCTTGGCGCACACGCCAACCCATCTTGGCCACGGACGGTTACTGATTTAGTTCAACCAGAGGCGGCACGAAAAACATATACTATGCCCGTCCACGGGGTGGGGGTGGGGTTCGAGAGGGTTCAAACGAATCCCCCCTTTTTGAGAGATTTTTTTAAAAATTGTAAAAAAAAGATATTATCCCCGAAATCCCCGGCTGATTGTGTACACCCGACCCTCCCCCCTTTCAAAATCCTGAGGACTGGCCTGATAAAAAACCTTCCTTGAGAAGCGATCTTATGCTTGGAAGACTACCCATGTACGTCACAAGACAAGTGCAAGGAGTTGAAGTAAGTCAAGCGTTGCCATGCCGACACTTCTTTTCGCGTTTGTCAACAGCCGAAAGTTGCCTTCTTTCGCCGAGCAGCCATTCGCTGGTAAACAGATCCTGCGCTGCAATGTCAGTTTCACCGTTCGACACTCATACAGAATTAGTAGGTCTGCGCAAACAGTGTCTAATGTCTACATACACGGTCAACTACTCTGAACAACGAAGTTCCCCTCCATATAATGAACATGTCCATTACTGTCTCGCGAAAAAAATGACTTTAGAACGAGGGCAAAGTGATACTCTCTAGTCCGTCTTGGTGCACACAAACAGACTTCCAGGCATTCTTTCGGAAACATGTCGATAAACGTCGAGTGGAAATTCTGCAGTGGCTTTCGTTCGTCGCTCGCATTCATCGCATTGCTGCTTACACAGTTCCCAGCCATTTCATTTGCAGAGCAGGTGTTGAATCCATCGGCTAACATGCATCCATTTGTGTACCTTCGTCCAGGTACACAGAGGCACGAGCTATCTTTTCAGTGCGTCTCTATTTTAACTGGCTATAACACGTGTGCGAAATTACTTTGTTTCTCACAAAATACCAACAAATGGAACCTTCATATCAATAGTTGTAATCTGAGCAGTAAACTCATCGACATTTTTCTATAGCTGTGCAATTTTTTTACCACTGAAAATGCCTTTTAAGAAAATATTTGCTTAACCACGTATTTAATATTCTATGCACGTACACCTCGCGTTCGGTACCACATTTCATGTTCGGCACCATATCTCATATATTCGGTACAATTGTCCGCAACATCAACACGCGTTAATAATCCTAAATATAAATATGATGCTCAGTAAACGAATGCCACGTGACGCACCGTCCAGGCACGCGGTCAAGGTCGTCCTTCGTGAACACTTGTTTAATAGAAGAAGGAATCTTCTTGGCACATAATAGAGAAACGTCCTGACTACAAACCCGTTATCAGGCTCCTGACGTTGTGTGTTCAGAAAGACAAAACGTCTGAGGTGTTGGGCCCATGTTGACACTTGACAACCGGTTGAAATGAAATTAGTGTTGATTAAATATTTCCATAGGCTAATTTCTTTTTTAAACGTTATCCGAAATTTCGCACCGTCGCCAGCGTGTTGTAAGTAGGCTAACAGTCAATGGTTTCCGTAAAGTTAACACAGTGCCACACAACCCGAATAATATCAGTATCGTAAACACACACACACATCAAGTCAACAACATTCTAAATGGCTTGGTATTAAAAATAATATTTAAGCATTATTTATATGAACACACACATATTCTCGCTATCTAGTCAGGTTCGTACTTAGCGACACAGGCAGAGATAGGGCCGCCTCTCGAGAGCCACAGTCCCAGTGAGTCACTTTTAACCTGTTGTCACCGACCGGGTGACGGCGCGACACGGACCCAAAAACCCTGACCTAAATAAAAAATAAATTGAGTGATGCGAGTTTATTTACGAACAGAACCGCTGACAGTTATATATGCTTTCTATGAGTCAAATGTGTATTTATTTCTGGAAACGACTGCCAAGATTAAGGCAATATTAAATAACGATAGCGGCAAAAACATGTGAACGGGTAATGTTTAGACAACGCTAGTCGCGCGATACAATCATTTTATTAGTTTCTGTCGTGACTCGGGAATACGTAGAGCTCTACGTCGACCAGATCTAACAGGGAAATACGTAGAACTCTATACGTCGACCAGATCTAACAGGGGAATACGTAGAGCTCTACGTCGACCAGATTTAACAGGGGAATACGTAGAGCTCTATACGTCGACCAGATCTAACAGGGGAATACGTAGAGCTCTATGTAGAGCTCTCATCCAGAACTGTTCTCTACAGTTCTCACGACGAGAACTCGATCGCTGCTTAATCCACACTTTTATAATATTTTCTCCGGTTGATAACCATTCTGTTTACGAAGTGCAGGCAGTCACAGCCGAGTTGGATGTGTTTCTGTCACCGACGGCGGTTGACTGACTCAATTGGGGAATGTGAGACGGCAAATGACGCAATGAAGACATTTCCCACAGTCGGTGTCTATGGGGAATAGTCCGGGTTAACGGGGGATAGGGCCTACTAGTTACTAGTAGGACGCCGGGTTTCCCATTCTAACTTCGTGTAGCTACATTGCCGTGTCTGCCCACGGCAGTAAGCTGTGTTCTAGCGCCAATACCGCTGAACGGGTGCACATGGCAACGGTTCAGATGCCTGGATTATGAACCAGTAAATATATGGCCATTTGCCATATGTTGTTTTTCTTGGATGGCAATCTTATTAAATCGTTAATTTTGTATGGTATAGCTCTATTTGAGCAATTAATAAATATTGCACGATTCATTGAAATTTGGATGTTAGTGCTCGAGTGGGCGAGTGTAGAAGTAGACGTTGCATCACATATAATTTTTATATTTTCTATTGACAGCGACCAACGCCGACTAAGACAAGACTACAGCGCCACAAACAAGGACCAGTAGAAGACACGGTCTCTCGAGACAGAAGTTAGTCACAGACAGCAGTATGTTAACACAATATGTTCGGTCTTGCTAAACTACTTGATATGTTTCGTGACACCGTCAATCGTCCGCACAGTTGATGCGTTCTGCGTGCATGATGGACGGTGGCTGGCAAAGCGTGCGAAAATGTTGTCACTGATAGCATTGGCGTTTACTGTATCAGGGTAATTTCCTTTTCCTTTCACATTATAGTTCGAGCGCACGCACGCACGCACGCACGCACGCACGCACGCACGCACGCCATGTCAGTAGGCCCAGTGATTTGATGTGTGATGTTGTTTTGTCGATCCAGACATGTTTCTCCGTCCGCCGTTGATTTGAGCTGTAGCAGCTGACATTCTGAGAGCGAGGCCAACGTCTCGAGGACGTGGTCATCGTCTTGAGGACGTGGCTAGCGTCTCGTGGACGTGGTCATCGTCTTGAGGACGTGGATAGCGTCTCGAGGACGTGGTCATCGTCTCGAGGGCGATTCCAGTATCTCGACGATTACACGTAGTGTGACAGGAGACATTGTTTTGTCAAATGTTGCCCGTACATTCGTGTCGCCAAATATAATAGTTGCATCCATCGGACTGCACACATAGTTAGTCTCACTTTTCCGACTCTCACTAGCCTTCGTCAATTCGCCGCCGCCGTTGTTAGCCACTGTCACCGTTGTTAGCCACTGTCACCGTTGTTACCCACTGTCACCGTTGTTAGCCACTGTCGCCGTTGTCACCCACTGTCACCGTTGTTAGCCACTGTCACCGTTGTTACCCACTGTCACCGTTGTTAGCCACTGTCGCCGTTGTTACCCACTGTCACCGTTGTTACCCACTGTCACCGTTGTTACCCACTGTCGCCGTTGTTACCCACTGTCACCGTTGTTACCCACTGTCGCCGTTGTTACCCACTGTCGCCGTGGTTACCCACTGTCACCGTCGTTACCCACTGTTACCGTCGTTACCCACTGTCACCGTCGTTACCCACTGTCGCCGTTGTTACCCACTGTCACCGTTGTTACCCACTGTCACCGTTGTTACCCACTGTTACCGTTGTTACCCACTGTCACCGTTGTTACCCACTGTCGCCGTCGTTACCCACTGTCGCCGTTGTTACCCACTGTCACCGTTGTTACGCACTGTCACCGTTGTTACCCACTGTCACCGTTGTTACCCACTGTCACCACTCATTTTTGTGTAGGCGTTTTCGTGAAGCGCAAGCAGCCAATCGGCGTCATTTTCGAGATGTTAAACTAAACGTTTTTTGTGTAATTAACTTTTCTGTCGGACATTTGTATCAATATAACGAAAGTTATTTCGAATTGCATCGTATAAACTGATAAAAGTTAACTCTTATTTTATGAATTAACCAAATGCCGGGATGATATCTTAATTAACTACTTATTTATGCCCCCAGAATCTAGGTGCATGCATGATTTCCGTCCCAATAACAACCCCACTCTGCATCCAGGCGATGATATGTGCAACAAATGGTGGCGCCACAGCGCGGAGCCTGGATAACCCAGGCACATTGTCGAACACTGTCTGGCGTGTGGAGGTGGCAGGGAATTGAACAGACAGACAGACAGACAGTGCTTTGTTTGACACATATCTCTCAACAAGTGATTATGTAAAAGTATAAAACATATACAAATATTATATAACTATCAAATAACGGTCCAAGAGACTTCCGTATAACCGAAAGTTGCTGGGACATCAATATTAGTAATGCATTTTAAGCTATTATTTCAAACTTAATTGAGACGGTGAAAATTCTTGCAATATTCACAAACATTTACTCGAAAAATAACTTTTCTAATATTTATTTGTGCTGCCACCTACCGATTTTTTTTATCCGCAGGTACATATCCCGCCATCTGGCGACTAGTTTGAAACAAAATCAACAATCGCAGACGGTGGCGTGATCAGTAATCTCTCTGCAAATGTTGCGGCTTTCGAGTTCTTTCTTATGAAATGTCAGATTCGCTGTTCCAGATATGATGACGTTTAATGAGGTTTGTTTACATTTTACAATGAACGACATATAGTATGTATTGATAAAGGTTTTGTAATGCCGAGGCGAGGCAGCTTCCGGTTACGCTTACGCCGGTTACGGTGTCTGTTTACGTATGAGCTCCTCTGTTTAGTTAATTTTTGGCTGTTTACAGTGGAGAAAGGGCGTTTTCCATCTTAATCATATCATTCTAGCAGCATATTGATTATCGCACCGTGATGTTTATATGTAAATTCTGAGCTGATGCGATATAAATTCAATCTTTAACATCGATCCATTCGAAATTTCCCGCCAAATTTTTCATTCTTCCGGTTAGGTGCCCAATGTGAACATCACAGACAATTAAGGTTAGACAAAATTTAGTAATAACGTATGTAAAGCTGCACTCCCAACCTGAGTCATCTACCACTCTGACTGAAAAAATAGCGTCATTGTTGTTTGTTTAAACGTTTACTGTGGGACTGGCTTCTGAGGTTATTTAGATTCATTACAGCAACATTTTCCCAGTAGTAATCCAAACAACTTCTGAAGTGAGCAATGATTTGTTCAGAATCCTACGTCAAGAGTGCTGACTAGGTTTCCCACAACTCCAACTTTAAACGCCTGATCGTAGTTGTACTTGACAATAAGTTTGGACATGCTGTTTGCATCTAAAATCAACTTATTTGGCAAGGTAGTCCATTCATTCATTGTTTACTAACCGCCTGTCGAAGCCCTTCGGCTGAGATACATACTGGAAAATTGTCAGTACCACTTCAGGCTTTAACATTCTCCATCACTGACATTTTGAAAGATCTTGACCCATTAGTTGATGAAAATATATCAACTTCAAAACATGACTCTTCGAAGTGGCCTGAACAAAGTCTGACATATCGCGTGGGCTTCCAACTAGCCCGTCTGCAATTTTGAATTCACTACTGTCTGTTTTTCCAGAGGAAATCTAAAAAAAGACAACTCTTTACCTCACTGAATCATGTTTACATCCGAATGCTGCACAGCACAGTACAGGAGTTTTTGCTGCGTGTAAATACAATATAAAAGTAAATAACAACGTAACTGCACATCTCAACCATGTTAAAAATACATGTGATATGCACAGCTTACGTAACAGCCCCTGATTGTTCAAAATTGCAAACACTGATGAATATGTCAGCCTTCATGAAAAATTACAGACCATAATTTTGCACCATTCAACAGATTCCCAGTACACCACTTGCATGATATTTTTTATTACAGTTGCAAAAGGTTAGTTTTTAGGCACTTTTATAGGTGCAATGGCCCAAAACAATGCCTTTGGTTTTTATTTAAGAATGAATAGTATGTAATTTTTGTACCTGAATGATGGAATTACTGCATTGGGATATAAAAACAATTTGGTAAGAATGTCACTATACTATGAAACCGTACTAATTTAAGCCAGTTGAGTTAAGGATTACAGCCTAGACACTAACAGATCATCAGTGGCACGAACAATTTTCAGGCAAGTACACTGTCTGTTGCCATATAAATACATTTTTTTTCATTTTCAGCAACTGATCTCAATTCCATATGAAGAGAAGAAAATGAGTGCGTCACTTTTCATCCCTAGTCACCCTAATCACTATGGTGTGATACTGACACACGGCGCTGGAGGTGACATGAACCATGCCCAGCTGGTTTCATTTGCCACGGCACTGGCAGAAGTTGGATTCCTTGTTTTACGGTTCACCTGTAAAGGTCTCAATATCAAGTACAGAAGTAAAGTTTATCTAACAGTATTGGTAAGTGAAAAGATCTGCAAGAGTGCCTTTAAAGTTTAATACATTGCCCATATTCTCAAAAAAACTCACATAGATGTTTTTTGGTATGTTCTGCCACACATGTGAAAGCATATCGGAATAACTTATAACTAACTACTGCATGTTTATTTGCATTGTTCAGTTATGCATCTGATAACCAGGGTTGGATTCCATTGTAATTGCATAATTTTTTTATTAATTACAATGTACTTGTATTTTTAGAACAATAATTTTGTAATTGAATTGACATCTACAATTCAACCCTGGCAGCAAGGACACATGAATTCACTTAAAAGTTAATCAACCCTGTTTAAAAATGAACAGTAATGGTATATATTTGTAATCTTCTTTTATAAAACAATGTACACAAACTACAACTACTGCAGCTGACCCTGTAAGAAGTTATGTAATTGTTCTTTTTTAAGTTTATATTTTTAAGTGTTTTGTAATTTAGCTTTTACAATGATGCCACTGCTTTGTAATTGTAACTGACCATTGTGGTTGAACTAAACTCTTCTGATAACACATTTAAGTACTGTTTATCTACTCACATTGTTCATGAATGCATATTAAATATAATAGTTCACCAGTCATCTGACTTCTATGATGTGTTCTTTGCAGAAGTTCCTGCATGGATACAAGACACCGGCAGTTAGAGGATGTCTCCTGGCAGGTGACTGCTAGATCAGTGGCAGCTTCAATCACCACCTCCGCAACCTTCCAAGTCTCCCGATATGGCAGAAATCCCCCAATCTTTTAATTATTTAAACATCCTGCTAGTCTCCCTATTTTCCCCAAAACTCCTGCTTTGTCATATTTGATTTGAAATTTTTTTTTTTTTAAGATTTTTGGCTTGATTGAATTTATTGACATACAATATCATTTATGGATATAAATAAATGTAATAAAACCAAAAACGTTTTTCCCGATGATGACATAATTTGTGTAAAAAACAACAATTCGTAAGAAAAGAAAGCAATCGTTAAACCTCCTCAAAAAAATGCTGTGCTACGAGATCACATATATGGGAGATCTCCTTCTGTTTCCTTGTGCCTACTTGGAAGGTCTGCCTCTAGTGATATTTAAATCTTAAATCAGTCTGGCTTGCAATAAGAGTTTTCTCTGGGTGTAAGTCCTCATGTCAAGTAGTATCCTCTAATGCAATATTTGTCATTAAACATTTGAAGATGAGCCATGTTGGAACAATGTTGGAACAATGCATGCAGTGAGTTTATAAATTAACAATTCACCAGTGCCAATGTTAAATCGTGTAACTTACAAAAGTGTGAATAGCTTTCTTCTTTGGCAGTATTCTTGTTTTTGTCGTAGTGTTATGCTAATGTTTATAGGGCCAGACCACTTTTTGCCAAATTTTGACTGGATCTTCTCAAAATTAATTTTATGATTTGTCTTATTTGCACAAATGAGCTGGCATGTCATTACTCATAGTGGATACTAGATCAGTTTGATTTTGTGTGAATTGATAATTAATTTTAAAAATGAGACGAGCATTGAATTGAGGAATAACCTTTAAGAAAGTCTACACGTTGAAGTCGTCAGTTCCTGTCACTGTTGCTGGGAGGTCAACGTGAGTCAGTCCCTGTCACTGTTGCAGGGAGGTCAATGTGAGTCAGTCCCTGTCACTGTTGCTGGGAGGTCAATGTGAGTCGGTCCCTGTCACTGTTGCAGGGAGGTCAATGTGAGTCAGTCCCTGTCACTGTTGCTGGGAGGTCAATGTGAGTCAGTCCCTGTCATTGTTGCTGGGAGGTCAATGTGAGTCAGTTCCTGTCACTGTTGCAGGGAGGTCAATGTGAGTCAGTCCCTGTCATTGTTGCTGGGAGGTCAATGTGAGTCAGTTCCTGTCACTGTTGGTGGGAGGTCAATGCGAGTCAGTCCCTGTCATTGTTGCTGGGAGGTCAATGTGAGTCAGTTCCTGTCACTGTTGCAGGGAGGTCAATGCGAGTCAGCCCCTGTCATTGTTGCTGGGAGGTCAATGCGAGTCAGTCCCTGTCACTCTTGCAGGGAGGTCAATGTGAGTCAGTCCCTGTCATTGTTGCTGGGAGGTCAATGCGAGTCAGTCCCTGTCACTGTTGCTGGGAGGTCAATGTGAGTCAGTCCTTGTCACTGTTGCTGGGAGGTCAATGTGAGTCGGTCCTTGTCACTGTTGCAGGGAGGTCAATGTGAGTCGGTCCTTGTCACTGTTGCAGGGAGGTCAATGTGAGTCAGTCCCTGTCACTGTTGCAGGGAGGTCAATGTGAGTCAGTCCTTGTCACTGTTGCAGGGAGGTCAATGTGAGTCGGTCCTTGTCACTGTTGCAGGTAGGTCAATGTGAGTCAGTTCCTGTCACTGTTGCAGGGAGGTCAATGTGAGTCAGTCCCTGTCTCTGTTGACGGGAGCTTAATGTGAGTCAGTCCGTGTTACTGTTGCAGGGAGGTCAATGTGAGTCAGTCCCTGTCACTGTTGCAGGGAGGTCAATGTGAGTCGGTTCCTGTCACTGTTGCAGGGAGCTTAATGTGAGTCAGTCCCTGTTACTGTTGCAGGGAGGTCAATGTGAGTCAGTCCCTGTTACTGTTGCAGGGAGGTCAACGTGAGTCAGTCCCTGTCACTGTTGCAGGGAGTTCAATGCGAGTCAGTCCTTGTCACTGTTGCAGGGAGGTCAATGGGGAGTCGGGCGGCAGTGCTGGCAGCTAATATGACTCTTGCAACACAACTAGAGTCATTCGTGCGGGGTGTTGTGTGCCTGGCGTACCCTCTCCACACACCTCACAAGCCAGGGGAACTACGTGACGATCCGCTGAAGACAATGAAGCATCCATGTTTGTTTGTGAGTGGCTCACGCGACAAGATGGCCAAAGAACATCTACTACGTAACGTCATTGGCAAGCATATGGCGGCAGAGGCAAAGTTACATTTGATTGATGGTGGCAATCATTCGTACAAAGTAGCTGGGCTCAAAGCTGAGGTCGTAGTGCAAGAGATCTGTGACACGTTGTTGTGGTGGTGTCTTCAGAAAGTAAGTACAAAGGCTGCTTCAAGGGACTGTGTCAAAGAGCCACCAGTGGACACAGCTCTTAGGGGTCGTGTTAAAGAGCCATCAGAGAACACAGCAGAACACACAGATAAGAACAGGACTGATGACTTCACAGCAGTTCAAACTGGGGTTAGATGCAAGGGATGGACTAAAACCAAACATGCAAGAAAATATAGATCAGCTGATGGTGATGTTGGAAGTGGTTCAGCAAGAAAGAGGAAGAAAGTGAAATGACTGGGAGAGATGTAGAAGAAGAGAACAGATCACAACAGATGTCTTTGTAAGGATGTTGGTAGTCTTGTCACTGCCACTGGTTGTGTGTGCGAGATTCTTTGTAAGGATGTTGGTAGTCTTGTCACTGCCCCTGGTTGTGTGTGCGAGATTCTTTGTAAGGATGTTGCCAGTCTTGTCACTGCCACTGGTCGTGTGTGCGAGGTTCTTTGTAAGGATGTTGGCAGTCTTGTCACTGCCACTTGCCGTGTTTGTGAGGTTCTTTGTAAGGATGTTGGTAGTCTTGTCACTGCCACTGGTCGTGTGTGAGGTACTTTTTAAATTATGCCACAAGCCATTTTGCCATACGTGTTTGGGAATTTAGATAAAATGGTAAATACAATGTATTTATTGTTTTATAAACAAAGTAATCTAAACATCAGTTCCCAGCATACACATCAACGCAATCTATTTTTGCCAAAAAAACATTCTGTGATTTTAAATCTGATGCCGTAAGTTATATCTGAGGTACTTTTGAACCCATACACCCATACACAGATACATTCACAAGAGTGACAAATAGATACACTCACAAGAGTGACAAATAGATACACTGATAAGAGTGACAAATAGATACACTGATAAGAGTGACAATAAGTTGGTGCAATAAAATTTATAGTAGCAATAAAATCTGTTGTATCAATTTCTTCATCAGTGCTGCAGTGATTACACATCTGCCACATCATTATATACCTGCTGCTACGAACACCCCCCACCTGTACAGTCCTTTGTCTGTTTACATGCCATATACCATGTGATGCCAAACAACAATCCAACAGGTGTCTCCACTGTCTCATCCATGAGGAAGGCGAAGCTCTCACTGACGGGGATCTCGACAACTTCAATCAACTCACCCTCTTCAGGGTTCCCCCCACCCTGGCCCACCTTCATCTCGTCTGTTACCTGTACGTAGAACAGGGTCTGTAAAGAGCCTGATGTTCCCACACCACCTCTGAAAATTAAATGTGCACATCAAAATGATAATGGCATACATTAGGGAAACCTAATAAATGTCCTACATAGTTTAATTCTTAATTTTTTATCACTATTTAGAATGCTCGTTTATTTTTATCCTCTTGCATCAACATAGACACTATGCAATGCATGCATGTGGGTGAATATTTTAACTTGGCAGCAATTGGTGGAAATTGACCCTCAAAATTAAACTTCCAGCAGTGTTTTTTTTTCCTGTTGTGTAGATGTTTGGATGTCCAAAACGTCAAAAGCATAAAAAAAAATCGGATCATTCTGGAGAAAGTTACAGTTACAAGTAGTCAAAATAGGTACTTTATTCAGAAGATTTCGACAGGCAATGTTTCATTTAACATTATACACACATAGCAGCTGTCTAGAATGAGGAACTAAATTACCCTGATTGCTTAACATGTTTTCGTTTCATACCTGCGATTTTATGTCTGCTGAAGGAGATATTATTTTAGTGGGGAACATTTATTCTACCACGTTTTTCATCAGGGATGTTTTTCTTTGTTATTTTCCAAATTTCATAAATGTTATTTGGGGTTCATATATCACACTAAAAACAAACCTTTATGTGACATTATATAAAAGTGTAATCTTAAACTAGGTGTTATGATAACTAGATTTTGGTTAATGAACGGGTTTTGATCGATGTTTTAATTTTAGTATGTGGACACGATATTGTAAAAACATGCAAAATATGCATTATTATCTTTTTATAATATTACAACGCCACACATGATTACAAACTGTATTTTAATATAACAAACAACAGGCAATATTAATCCAATATACACCTGTGTACATTTAGCATGCAGACTTCTCCGTTACGGACGTTCCATGTTATGTTCAGATGTTATAAATTTAAATATAAACATTTAACATTATTCTGCCAGTCTTTATTACATGAGAAAATAGAGAAAAGTATGTTGACATCCGGTACTGGATGTCAACATAATCCAGGGCTATAATTAAAGTGTCCAGAGTCTAGCGCTTGAGAAACTTGTGGTGGGCAGTGACGATCTTCTCACTGAGACCTTCCTGCAGGACGTACTAGACACGGTTGCATCCTCCATACGTGTGAGGCAGGAAGATTTCCTCGACGGGAGTGTCTTCAATTGCTGGCCAGTTGTACTTGTTCAGCTTGCCTCTGACGATACGTAGGTAATTCACCCACATGGCACCGTCTGTTTCCTGGCGAACCACCTCACCGACGAAGTACATACCATCGAAGTCGGCAACCAAGTAAGCTCCAACTTGGAACTGAGAGTTGACGCCTGCGGCTTCCATGTCCTCTCGTGGCGCTGATTCCTGCTGGCTATACAGAGTATCCAGTACTGCATCTGGCTGAACATACAACACGTACTCCTTCCAGCCTTGGCAGCCAAGAACACAGTGGCCCTCCTGGAAACAGCCCATGCACACCGCCACATGCACACTGCCGCAGGCACACCGCCGCAGGCACACCGCCGCATGCACACCGCCGCATGCACTCCGCCGCATGCACACCGCCGCAGGCACACCGCCGCAGGCACTCCGCCGCATGCACTCCGCCGCATGCACACCGCCGCATGCACACCGCCGCATGCACACCGCCGCATGCACTCCGCCGCATGCACTCCGCCGCATGCACTCCGCCGCATGCACTCCGCCGCATGCACTCCGCCGCATGCACTCCGCCGCATGCACTCCGCCACATGGTACTCCTTCGTACTGGATACCGTCGGCGTCGTTCTCAGTTCCTCAAGGTGCACCCATCTGGCTTCAATTCTGGCCCGTAAAACTTCCAAGTACGTCACCTTCCCATAGGTGACATAATCAGCGCCGGTCAGGATGGCGCTGCTGCGTTGGACATAGTCATAGGCCACTCTCTTGGAAGTGCTGCCAACACCATCGCACGGCCCTTGACCCGCCTCAAAACAGAGCCAGTAGGCTTCTGTGCCAAAGAGATCCAGGTGTTGTGCCAAAGAATGTGATGTGTCTGTACTGCGAGCTGGGGGAGTCAATCATGTAATGTACAAACTTCACCTTGGACGGGGTCATGAGCTCGGGCAACTGTGTGAAGAGCTCGACCTTCTCAGCAGAGTACTCGAGCCGCTTCATTCGGGCCCTGGTCATCTCAGAACAGTGCTTTTTAATAGTTCTCAACGTTTAGAAATTCAAATAAAAATGTTTAAACACATCAATAGAGCACTGTGTTCAAGTTGTAAGCCAAAGAGTGCATGATGAGCCATTTTTTCCAATTGCTGCCAAGTTAAAATAATCACCCATGTGCGGTATTAAATCAGACTCTTTTTCTGACTTAAAATCGCATGGTCATATTGAGAATTAAAAAAAATATTTTAGGTTTTGGTTTCTTAATTGTAAATCAGTTAATATGACTTTTAAAACTGCAACGGATTCAAACAAAATATGATGATTAAACATGAAAAGTACCAATATAGATTAATTTTCAGCATAGACAAATAGTAATTTGCTTATACCATCACTGTTTACTACTGTACCACGTTTCGGTCATATTTATATTTACATTAAAAAGCCTATAATCTAAAGAAAGTGATAATTGATGATGTTCCTTTTTAATGTTTAAAACTATTGCTAAATCCAACTAAATCCACCCACCTACAGACTGATCTTCTCTATAATATATTATGATCCAGTGACATATCATAGCCACACTCTAGTGCCTAACAACCACCCACCCACAGACTGTGATCTTCTCTGCATGGTCCAGTGACATGTCATAGCCACACTCGAGGGCCTAACAACCACCCACCCACAGACTGTGATCTTCTCTGCATGGTCCAGTGACATGTCATAGCCACACTCGAGGGCCTAACAACCACCCACCCACAGACTGTGATCTTCTCTGCATGGTCCAGTGACATGTCATAGCCACACTCGAGGGCCTAACAACCACCCACCCACAGACTGTGATCTTCTCTGCATGGTCCAGTGACATGTCATAGCCACACTCGAGGGCCTAACAACCACCCACCCACAGACTGTGATCTTCTCTACATGGTCCAGTGACATGTCATAGCCACACTCGAGGGCCTAACAACCACCCACCCACAGACTGTGATCTTCTCTACATGGTCCAGCGACATGTCATAGCCACACTCCAGGGCCTAACAACCACCCACCCACAGACTGTGATCTTCTCTACATGGTCCAGCGACATGTCGTAGCCACACTCCAGGGCCTAACAACCACCCACCCACAGACTGATCTTCTCTACATGGTCCAGCGACATGTCGTAGCCACACTCCAGGGCCTAACAACCATCCACCCACAGACTGATCTTCTCTACATTGTCCAGCGACATGTTGTAGCCACACTCCAGGGCCTAACAACCACCCACCCACAGACTGTGATCTTCTCTACATGATCCAGCGACATGTCATAGCCACACTCCAGGGCCTAACAACCATCCACCCACAGACTGATCTTCTCTGCATAGTGACATGTCAATACTCTAGGACCTAACAACCACCCACCTACAAACTGGTCTTCTCGGTGTGGTCCAGTGACATGTCATAGCCACACTCTAGGACCTAACAACCACCCACCTATAGATTGATATTTTCTATATGGTCCAGTGACACGTCATAACCACACTCTAGGAACTAACAACCACCCACCTACAGACTGATCTTCTCTACAGGGCCCAGTGACATGTCATAGCCACACTCTAGGACCTAACAACCACCTATCTACAGACTGATCTTCTCTATGTGGTCCATTATAGCCACACTCTAGGACCTAACAACCAGCCACCTACAGACTGTAACCTTCTCTATACGGTCCAGTGACACCTCGTAGCCACACTCTATGACCTAAAAACCACTCACCTACAAACTGTGATCTTTTCTATATGGTCCAATGGCACATCATAGCCACACTCTTCCAGAACCTCCTCCTTGGCTATCTGTTCCACACTACAGTCCTTGTCCACGATCCCAGCACACATCTCATACGTGACCCCAAGCTGACCTGGGGCTCTCTCGCAGTCTACCTTACCGTCCTCTACAGCTCCAAGCTTCTGGGCAGCATTGTAATAGACGGCTGGAAACATTTTACTATACGAGGCATTGTTGTCACCATCCAGAATCCCTACAGGTGGATCTACCCCAATCTAGATAAGACATTTTAATAGGTAGCATCACTTTACTTTTACAACAAGGTATTTCTACCGACAGTATCTATATAAAAACAATAGAGCAACACATCTAAAGATGAAGTTTCAATGAATAAAACACAACTGAGACTAACAGTTAACTTAATATACGTTCATGACAACAGGGCTGGGTCCAATTACACAAAATTATATCAATTACAATTACAATTACATTAATTTTTTATTTCAATTACAATTACAATTACAGTCATAATTTTCTAAATCAATTACAATTACAATTACACTGTTTCAATTTCAATTACAATTACAATTACATTATGCAGGAACCAAATATATTCAGCATTTGTTAATATGTATTTTTGCGCGTTTTGCTGAATTTCAATATTTTGTACACAATTGATAAACAAATATAACGGTAATGTTTGTACATTTTGTTGAATTGTGACTTTGAATTATACTAAATAAAAAGATAGCTGTTTAAAACATATTTTTATTATATAAAAATACAATGCAATATCCAGACATAATCCTACAGGACATATTCCAATGCAGACATTTATCCGTGCGCATTTCTGAAATTTTTCTTTGGAAAATACTAATAATAGGGTTTGATGTGTTTACTTTGAGGTTGTAGCTCCTGCTCTAAGCTGACATTCTTAATTGGTCTGCCCTTTGCTTTGTGTTGGGAATGGGAAGAGAGGCCATATAAATGGTCCTTGCCACCTGACCTGTCTCCAACCCACCACAACACAAGGGGTGTAATTGGCTTGCTAATTCTGCAATGTTTCACTGAATGTCTGTGCATTGTTTATTGCTTCCTGGCTGTTACCAACTTACTGAAAAGGCTAATTACTAAGGCTACCCACCACTAGCACCACTGACCAGTACCCACCAGACAGTGAATACTGAGACTTAAATGTAAATATATAAGCAGGTGTTATTATTAGTCTTGATTTTCAATTCATGTGAGACTTAAATTATATTTTTATTGACAATTCGTTCAGGTAGTTTGTGATATGAAACGTACTGTAATTGATTGTAATTGATTGTAATTGAAATAAAATTTCAATTATACAAAATATAACAATTACAATTACAATTACAGCAACATTTTGAAACCATAATCAATTACAATTACAATTACACAATTTTGCTGTAATCAATTACAATTACAATTACATAATTGGACCCAGCCCTGCATGACAATGATACTGCTAAAAAAAAAAACATCAGACATTAAATCTAAGTTGACAATTTTTATTTATATAGGCAATGTTCAATTGCTATATAAATTATGTATATCTGAGTACACGATTAATACACTTACTGGACTCGGAAACTACTCACCAGCCCGGAACTGTTTCACAAAGACAAAGACATCTCTTGAAATGTTATGGAGCAAAATGGCAACACTGAAAGCAGAAATGCCCACATTTTATGTGATATATAATTTATTTATCTAAAAAAAAGAATTACTAGGAAATAGTTACATATTAAAAACAGAGTTAGACTGTTAGTTATCATAATGTAGAAGAAATAAATATGATATTATTTACATTCATAAAATAGTATATCTTATTAAGATACACCAGTTGATAAAATTTAAATGTGTATTCAAGTTATGTTAATTGACCTAACACAGTAACACGCTTCAAGTAAACGTCTGATATGTGATAACAAAATGTCTGTGGTCAGATGATGTCTGGGGTCAGACGACAAGCCGTTCTCTTGGAGGGGGCCAGCTAGATAACTTCTGGGTCTGGGATCAGATAACCTGTGTGTAATTATATTAATTTAATATTAGTTAAAGTGTTAAACTTGTTTTTGCATCTTCATCTGTATATGTTTGTTTAACAAAAACAATTTAATTTTTAACGCATCTGTATGTTTTTTAAGAAATGAAAACGCTAATAATTTATCGTATAACGTTTTTCAGTTACAACACAAAAGTTGAAAAAAGTCAAGTCAAAAATAAAGTACGTAATAAGGTCCACAGAGTCCACACCCCACTTTCCAGTTAGAATATGATAGTCGTTTCGGTCCTCGGAGCCCACAGGCACTAGTTACATACACAGTTGATTTGGCCCATGCGAGGGAGCGAAAACATTTCACGGTTCACCGGTTGCGATAATGGTTTGTTCGACCCATGGGCTGAACCTGTTACAGGCTGAAACATCTGACACCCGCCATAGGGATAGCATAGCCATAGCAAGTTGCCATCGCCTAGGACTAGGTTCATTGTCAATCTGACATAGCTTTGAAGACTGCACATTAATTGGCTTCAACAATATTGTTCTCAAAACCTCACCTGTCATGAAGGACCGAACAATCCCACAGTTTTTTCCTTCCATCCTACAAAGAAAAACCAAACAGATCCAATTCCAAGAACATTCTCCAAGTTTAGCCCTTTTTGTTGCTACATTATGGTCATAACTTGCCAGCCAATGGCAATTATATGAACATATGAATTCCAGCAATTGCGTGTGGGAGTGCCTCTGATGTGCCATGTCAAATTTTAGTACAACCCTCTTTGACTTGCATTCTATTTCCTCTGACAACAGCTTTAGTAAACTTTCTGAGTCGTGTGATAACACAGCCTGCAGTGGGTGCCCATCACCGGGGCCACCGTTAGCCTCGCCTTCCCCCACAAAATCATGTCACACTGCATCAAAATGTAAACAGAAACCTCTTCGATTGTTGAATGTTAACTGCCAGTCAATAATGAACAAAAGAGAGGAACTGGATTACCTCCTGTACAGCACAAAGAGAGGAACTGGATCACCTCCTGTACAGCACAAAGAGAGGAACTGGATCACCTCCTGTACAGCACAAAGAGAGGAACTGGATCACCTCCTGTACAGCACAAAGAGAGGAACTGGATCACCTCCTGTACAGCACAAAGACGACAGATATTATTGTTGGCACAGAGTCCTGGCTCACTCCGGACATCAAGAATCATGAAGTTCCCCCCAGATCCGGATCAAACTGAACAACGCATCCAACAAGAGCTTGTACATCGGCACTAATGCTACAGATGAACAAAGCCTCAATTCACTTGCACAGTCATTAGCTAAACTGCCTCGCGACAGCAGCCATGTATGGCTAGCTGGTGATATGAACCTGCTAGACCTGGAGTGGCTGTCAACTCAACTGAAGTCTGCTTGCTGTTCTCCTTCACAACATAGCCTGTTCACAGACATCCTAGTCAACCATGGCTTGACCCAGGTCATTGATCAACCCACCGGGGAGACAGTACCTTAGATCTTCTTGTAACGAATAACCCAACGCTTGTCAACAGGACAGAGATCTTACTAGGAATATCCGACCACAATATCATTTTCACTGAAATTGATATAAGCCCCAGGAAATACACCCAAACCCTGCGTAAACTCCCCATCTATAGGAAAGCCAACAGGGAGGGTATAGAAAGGGAACTCAACAGGACTCAAGAATATATTGACACCAACCGAGAGACCCTGACCGCTAATGACCTTTGAAACAAACCTAAGCAATCCTGAATGAAGCAGTAGAGTCCCATATCCCCCACAGGAATGCATCAAACTGGGATAGACCCCCGTGGATAAATAATAAAGTGAAGAAACTAATAAAAACCAGGATCGACTTTTTAAGAAAACAAAGAAGGGATCAAAGAAAACCAAACTTCGGACAACTAAATTACAGACCTTGAAAAGCACTATTAAAAAAGAAACTAGAACAGCCTATTAGACATATGTTGAATGAGTAATCACACCAAACCAGGATGACCATAACAGAAATGGCAACAAGAAATTATGGTCTTTCATCAAACACAGACAAACAGATTCGGTGGGCATCGCATGGAATCTTGAAGGACACCCCCCTGGACAAAGCCAGGATCATAAACGCACAGTTCAGCTGTTTTCACCACAGAGAGCCCCTTAAATCCACCCCCACAGGAAGCTGACCAAATACGACAGTATCCCCTGATTTCCAAATTGAATGTTGCCACAGAAGGCATTCAAAAACTCCTGGAAAATCTAAACCCTAACATGGGACCAGACAGGCTTCACCCCAGAGTCCTCAAAGAAACAGCCAGAGCAGTTGCTCCTGTTCTACAGATATTTTTTAAATCCCTTGAAAACGGTGAGGTATCAAATGACTGGAAATATAGCACCAATCTTCAAGAAAGGAGAATGGTATTGTCCATCAAATTACCACCCAGTGTCACTCACGTGTGTGTGCAGCAAACTAATTGAACACATAACCTCAAAACACCTACTAAACCACCTAGAAGCCAACAATATTCTCTTTGACAAGCAGCATGGATTTCGAAACAAAGTGATCAACCGATACACATCTGCTAGCTTTCACACAAGTGGGGCGCGGTGGTCGAGTGGTACAGCGTCGGACTTTCGGTCAAGGGGACCAGGGTTCAAAACCACCTGTGGCAGAGCGTCGGACTTTTCGATCGAAGGGATCGGGGTTCAAAACCACCTGCTGCCGTTTCAAAACCTGGGCAAATTTGTTCACCCCACTTTGCTCATGTCTTTCGGAAGAGACACTAAAAGCCGTTGGTCCCTTCTACCTGGTGTCTATGCCAGGGGAAGTAAAAGATCCCACACAGGAGGTAAATGTGTAACCTGTTGTGGACTCAGAGTGGTGGTCTCTATCTCTAACCCACCAATTCCTGGCACGTGAGAGGCGCCGAACGACAGAACCATCAACATAATGATGTTGGCCGTTTAATGGAAGAAGACATCTTGGCCAATCTAAGTGGTGGGATGCAAACTGATGTAATTATTATGGATTTCGCCAAAGCATTTGATATAGTACCACACGACAGACTAATCCAGAAACTTGAGATATACAGTATCACTGGCCCTGTCAACACTTGGAATGAGAAATTTCTGAAGGATAGAAAACAGCGTGTGGCATATGAAGGTATGTATTCGGACTGGGCTCCGGTTTTCAGTAGAGTCCCACAAGGTTCAGTGATTGCCCCCATATTCTTTATTATCTATATAAACAACCTACCTAATAACCTCAAATCAACTGTCCGACTCTTTGCTGATGACACTATTATCTACATGACAATATCCAATGGTACTGACGGGGCAGCCCTTCAACATGAACTAGACAAATTGGCCAAGTGGGAAGAAACATGGCAAATGGAGTTCCATCCACAGAAATGTAGTGTTCTCCACATAACGAGATCCCATAACCCCAAATACAAACAATACACTCTTCATGACCACATACTTGTAAAGGAGGAATTATCTTGGTGTGATCATAAATAAAACACTGTCCTGGAATAACCACATAAACCACAATAACTACATTAGAATATGCCGCTGCCATATGGGACCCCTACATGCAAACGTACAAAAACAAAAGAGATGGTCCAAAGATGGGCAGCACGGGGGCACCCTAAAAGGCGGACACATAAAAGGTGGACAAGAATTAACAAGGATGTGTATTAGTGCCGTGCTCCCGCTTTAATGATGTTGGCCGTGCTCCCGCTTTAATGATGTTGGCCGTGCTCCCGCTTTACATGCGCTGTTAGATGTTGCTGCTTTTTGTTCGTGCGTGCGTGCGTGCGTGCGATGTCTTTTATCAATAGTTTAACAAATATTAAATAAATGTTAAATAACAACTAGACATTTGTCGAATATTACCAATCTTTTAAGGGTGACATTCAATATTGGAAATGTTGGGAAAAAATTATTCCACCCCAGCTTCTAGTCACCCTTGCAGTCGCGCAGAAAACTACAGAAATTGCAATATGTCAAAATCACACTAATAAAGTTACGGTTAGATGTACGTTGAAGTTGGATAAAACAAAATTTGTTAAAGAGAAAAAAAGATACAGAAATCCTAGGCAATAATTAAAATCTTCATTACTGATTTCCCAAATATCAATGGTTTCCAAACTACACAATTGGCACCAATATTTGATGAACAGACTAAATGTTGGCAATACATACACAACGAAATATGAGTCACATGCAGCACCAACAGCACAGATACATCATAATGGTCAGGGCCACAGTTTCTGTGTTCTGTTATGAGCACTATATATATATATATCTGTCGTTCATGTTTCTTTAGTTGATCATTGATGAAATTGTGGTTTGTTGGCAATTGCCAAAATAAAAAGAATAAAACCAAGCTAAGAATTGTCAGAATATTAATTTTATTCATTTTGTCAAATGTATGAAGCATTCAGCCTTTTCATATTTGCACATACATTAACATTGTACAATAAATACAGAAATCACAGGTTTCACGCACGCAAGCATGCAGTGTCACCCACTGGCACTGACGCCCAGAGGCATTTCCAGCAGGCCTGCAGTCACTAGCCTGACACAGATCAGGTTCAGGCCTGTGTGTATTAGTAGTGTGAATGAACCAGTACTGGTGAAATTGTAGGCACTAAACAGTAGACACTAGTTAACACAATTTAAAAATACCAACTACCAACTGGCAATATCTGGAGGGAAGACCTAGACAATAGAATGTCCACTGGTCAGGCCCTTAGCCAGAAATAAAATTTGGCAGTCTTGAACATTCTAAAAAACATGAAATGCGCGTTGCGTCTATGACAGCCATCATTGGCCCATTGATTTTTTTCATTGGCAAGCCAATGCTGGTTGATATAATGACAGCCATTAATGGCCCATTTGGTTTTTGCACTGGTAGGCCAATGCAAGTTGAGTAAATGTAAAATGACTGCCATTATTGCCTGAATTAGGTTTTTTCAATAGCAGGCCAAGTCCGGTTTCACTATTATTCTCCCAGTCGAGTCTTACTAGCTGTGCAGGGAGGTTGGCGTTATCACCTGCACAGTAATAATAATAGAAGATGAACCAACACATGAAGGTTCATGAAAAAGGTAACTTTAAACTTTATTTTAAATATGTAAGCATGGAAGTAATGTTTGAAGCAAACATAATTTTCCAAAACTATTACAACACGACACACACGCACGCACGCACGCACGCACGCACGCACGCACGCACGCACACACACACACACACACAGATATACATATATATATATATATATATATATATATATATATATATATATATATATATATATATATATATATATATATATATATATATATATATACATACATATTATTTACAATCTGGGAGCGTCTCATCAAGGCCGAACGTAACGAAAGGGAAACGCTGCGTTCCTTGAGCCGACTGACAAAAATAGCGAACGTAATAAACACTTGGTTCGAAAACAACAATAATAATGTAGCGCATGGCGTTTCGTTAAAACACTGAAACAGTTGTAGCGTATAACATTTCGCAATTACAATACTCTATAAACAACAATTGACTCGAAAACAATAATACTGTAGCGTACAACAAGTCAACAGCATTTCGCTAAGACATGCAAACAGTTGAAAATAGCGAAGAATGCGTTAGTCGTTTTGGCCCACGGCGCCCGCTGGCACCGGTTGCATACACGGATGGTTCGGCCCATGCGAGCGAAAACACTTCACGGTTCACCGGTCGCGCCGCTGGATGGTTCGGCCCATGGGTCAAACCCGTTATGGGCCGAAACATCCGAAACCCGCAGTGCCATCGGTGGGCGATAATACAGTAGCGTCTTGGTTACTAGCGGCGGCAGACACATCAACATTATGGATCTCCACCAACGTAACAAAGAATGCTGACTCGGACTGTTCAGGGACAATCGTAGGAACGCTGCTTTTATTCATGTTTACGAAAAAGGCATCGACTGTCGTGAACTTTGACGTTGACATTGTCACAGCTTTTCACTCGCTTGGCAAGTGTCATTTTGAATTAGCCCCACGACATCCGGGTCACAGGATTGTTTCTTCAAATGAGAGTGCCAATCGATAGGCACTCAGAAACGCCACATAACGTGTTTCCCAACCAATGACATACGATTACAATAAATAGAGATCAACCGCAGTATCATTATTTTCCAACGATGTCAAGGTTAAAAATATATATATACTAGTCCTATAGATCAGCGGTATTCGCTATTCTGCTGCAGACAACAAAGTCATCACTAAGTCTAAGACAGTTCAAACAATTTTTTTGTGAAAAAAATTTCATCTTGTAAAAAGAAAAAACAGTCTTTTATTTTACCCGTCGACGTAAGACATTTGCTCGTCTTGAAGACGGGTCCCTGGCTAAGGGCCTGCCACTGGTAGGGTCAAAGGGTGATAAGTTGATAGTTAGTCATGGCTTGATTGCCTCTGCAAATATCTAAAGTAAACATTTGTGGCTGGCTACTTCCAGCCAAGTGAACTTAAGTGGCCTGGTATGGGGGCCAATAGATCTATGACTATGCAAAAGGCTACATTCGTGCCCAAAATATGCACCTGTAACATCTGTATGTACTATGTAGTAGCAATATGTACTGTGTATGCAATACTATGCATCGCTATTATATGAAATGTCTCTATTAAAAGAATGCACATTATTAAGATTATGCCATTGGAAATCCCATTGTTGAAAGAGGTTAAACTATATTCCAATGTATAAAACACTGGTGTCATTCATAATTCCATGCAAGGTCTCAATTTGCAACTATGTAATACTAAATAAATAATTAAGCATTCATTAACTGGAAATATAATCAGTTTTTATTAATATTGAAATTAATATATGGGTTTTGTATTAATATTGAAATTAATATATGGGTTTTGTATTAATACTGAAATTAATATATGGGTTTTGTATTAATATCTATATTACATCCACGCCCAGCCCAGGCCCGGTCCGTTCACATTAGGCCCAAGGCCAGGCCCGGCCCGGTCTAAGCCTAGCTATGGCTATGCCTATGGGGGTAAGACCACAGTTGACCTTCCTGTTTATTGTTTCACACGAATGTAGGGCGTATTAAATTGCGATATGTGAATTTAAAGAATTCATACGATGTGACATAAGTGCAATTGAGCAGGCATATTCACAGGTTTGTTTGTAGAAGCTATTGGCTGTGAAATGGTGCATTTTTTTAGAGTTTAAAAGGCGGAGGGATTTATGGGAATTTTTCTGCTATGGGCCACGTGGGCGCATGAATACAAGGCTATTTTTGTCAAAATTGATGGGCATCGCACGTCGGGGCGTTTTAAAAGAGCTGGAGGTATGTGATTTTGATAAAACTTGGTCAGCATGTCAATGAGATGATGGCAGTTGCTGTGAAAACGTTTCAGAATTTTTAGTGGTCACGTTTTCTTATAATCTAACAAAACGTTAACATGGCCACCAATGCAATTTTCAATGTGGTCTGACTCCTATGGCTATGAAGAGACGGTTGATTCGTACCTGGAAGAAGAACTGCAATGCCAATGCAATGCCCCGGACAAGCTAAGGTAAACACAACTTTGTCACAAGTCCATTTACCTGCGTATACTGTATTCTAAACGGCCGAATATATTTACTTTCAGTTATATTCTCAAACGAGACATCTGATAGTTTATCCATTTTATGTCAGGTGCAGTCAACCGGTACAAGTTGTTGTTTACATAAATCAAAAACCGTACACGCCCCGCATATCACTGGCACTGCGGCGTATACGCAACTTTCCAGAGTAAAGCGGAGCTAGTCTTAAATATTGATTACAACACAGGGCGCATGCATATAATTGTGTACAATGTTATTATTTAAGACAAGCATTTTAATTCATAAAGTTATAAAACAGTTTGCTTATGATTATCTTAAATGAATATTTGGCAGCGAAAATAAGAAACGAATTAGCGCATAAAATTACTTGATTGACGCGCCATCTGACGAGCAGAAGATGACGTGAAAATGGATGGAAGTAGATTTGGGGATGTAGTTCAAGAATTTAATCCTGAAGGCTTACAGTCAGTGAGTATACAGTGCTGTGTATGTTGCATGGATTATTGTGTCACCTTATTGTTAATTAGTGCGTTTTATGTGCGAGCTGTTGGCAGTGATAGCTATGCATTTACCGTTTGTTTATGCCCGTAACGCTTTATGTTGCATATGCCAGCGATGACACTGACAGACGGACCCATCGATGGCGATGCCAAAAATATTTACGTAAACATATTGATTGTCATTGTCGTGGGTTTGGTGGGGAAATGTATTTGGGGGTCTATGTAATGTATGCATATTTAACTGTCAATTACCCCACGAAGATACGCGCGTTGAACTTGATATAACCTTAAGTATAATTGAGGTTCGTATAATTTATTATATAATATTGACTGAATATTGTATACTTGGACGTGCTGGGCAGTAAAATAATGAAAATTGGCACTTTTTCAGTTTTGTACAGTCTATGTAGTATCAAAGCACCAGGCATGGCATATTCTATAATTCAGCACCAGCCAGGCTACATCTGCACCAATGCTAGGTACATTACATTCCGCTTGGTGCGCTGCTTAAAAATTGTCTATTGAGAATTGACCCAGAATGTGTGACCTCCATCTTTATTTTTGATGGTCTTGCATATGCATATCATAATATTATGCAAATGAACGTGTGACCTTAAATGTTACAAATATCAACCAATGAAAGACTGATGAATCATATGGAGTTTTCGCGGGGCGTCCCGGAGCGATTTTGACCGAGGTAAGCCCGTGTTTACTTTTACCTTGCAAATAGTAGTTAAACTTATGGATAAATATACATCGAACAACTTTAGCATGTCAATAAATAAAATCTTAAGTATTTCAGCTTTATAATGATGTGTGTGTTACGATTGTGGGTTTGTTCGGACGAGTACAGCATCGTTCGGGAAATTAGCTATGCGCGCACTGTTTAGCGTTTGAAAGTGCGTTTTCATGGAGTTTAATCGCGGTGCGGCCGCTGGTTCCCGGGGGAGCAGCGCCGGTGCGAGATGGGCGCACGTCATGCAAATTACTAAATACTTTGTACTAACAACCTTATTATTATTATAGGCTTATTGTGAGCAAGTAATTCAAGTTTATGCTTGTTCAGCATTAGCAAATTATGTTAGTTTTTAATAGATTTTCAACTGTTAGCACTCAGACTGGGAACGTAGGCTGTAATGCTCTGTTCTAATAATTTAGGTCAAGTTGTTTTGCGCAATTCAAAATCCACGCAATCGAAGTGTTTGTAACCAACTGCTGTTAGATTTAATGGGAACAAGTAATTATAGATATATCAATGTTGTGTGATATTAATAATCATTAAGATAGCTCTTGTTAAAATGTTATATTTTTACAATATAAAAGTTGTATTCGTAACTTCCGGTTTGTGCGTGAGCAAGGCGCAATTTTGAGTGGGTCTGACGTCGTGATATTTCAGTATTTAAATCCACGCCATCTGCCCTTTTAGAATTATGTGCTGACAATTTTGCATGCAAACAATCAATCAAACATCTGTTTTTTTGTGTGTCCTTCCCTTATATCATGTTTGATACCGAAATAAATTAAGTAAAATGAGAGTTTTGTTGAGCAATTGTTTGAACTTTTTTATTATTTCTACACGTACTTTTAATGCACAACATGCGTGCGTTCGTGCGTATAGTGTGCGTTTATATATATATATATATTTTTATATATATATATATATATATATATATATATATATATATATATATATATATATACATATATTCTTTATTTCATGTTCTAGGATTCCACAATACATTTGAAGAATAAAAGGATAACACACACCAGAAGACAGACAAGGCTGACAAAGACTATATGAAAATGTTGAATATGTACACAGAGTCCACAGTGTCCAGTTAACATTCACACGTTACACATGCACGGATTTATGAAACAGTGATCTCTGAATATGTGTACACTTATTCGACAGTATCATGTGAATATTATAAACATTACTTCATGTTGAAAAGCATGACATTAATTTATGAGACTTTGAAATATGAACATTTCTGCACTGCCCTGTGAACACTGACACATACACTGGCATGGAGTTATGAAACATTAAACTGTGAATATAGTTGTGCTGAGCCTTCAGTGTACTATGTGGTCTTCCGCATAGTTCCATTTAAAAGCATAGTGAAGTTGACTAGTTCTTGTACTGCTGCATCGCTTCGTGTGTTGTCCTTTTCCATGTCTCTATCAGCTACTGTGAACAATATATAAACATCACTTCATGTTGAAGTGCAGGACATTATTTCAATAAACAATTACATTGATGTGCCGAACTTGCAGTGAACTGTGAACCAGTTTTGACACAGTTAACTATGAATATTGTTGCATTATGCATGCAGAACATTTCAAAGATTCTCTCAATGTATAATAAATTGTGTTATTTTTATGCAATGACAGTGTGGGTTTTTTTTATAATCATACAGTAAACACTACAGATTCTATGAATTTTCGTTAGGCCATTAATAACCGTGACCAGTGTGGGTCTTGAACTCACAACCCTTGAATTTAGAGTCCAACACCTTAACCACTTGGCCACGGCTGCCCCCAAAGACCACTGCCATGCACAATTACTTATGGCTGAAATAGTTAATTTATCAATAGAAATCGGTCAAAGGTCAATGGAGGTAAAATAATCAGGTCACTAGAGTAAATATTATGGTCAACAATTACAGCCTGTATTGACTTGATAGCATCCCAATCCATACTTAATAAAAAATAAATAAGCCATTAAGACCCGTAAATAGGTCAAAGGTCAAGTTGTGATAAACTTGGTCAGTAAAGGGTATTAAGGTCAATGTGTACATACATTCTCTCTTAAACCCCTAGCTGATCCCACATGTCGTACACAATTACTTAATTAGGCCATTTTTCAACATAAATAGGTAATTGTTCAACATAAATAGGTCATTGTAGGTCAAGGTCAAATAAGTAGGTTACATCAAGGTCACACATTATTAGGTCAACATTTTAGGGTCCTCTAGCTTTTTATTCCACCTCAATATCTTCTTTAGTACACATTACGCCACGTTCCCCTGCATTCAGTGGCAGCGCAGTCACCAAACAGACCGGTCACAAGAAATGGACTCAATTCCATAAGACAAAATAGACCCTTTTCTGGAAGACAAAAAGTGGAATAACTTTGCAAATAATAAAGATATTGAAAAAATTCAAAAAGGATGATAAACCGCATAACATACTTTATCAGACAGAAGTGTTTAAATGATTATAAAACAATTTTGAATTTTTTTGTAATATACCTACTGGCAATGCTATTATTAAAATAAGGTATATGTGATGTTACTTCATAATTCCCATAAATAATAGCATATATATATTTTGCATATTTCTTTCTTCACTCAGGCTTTTACTTGACTGTTGTGTTGTCTTTGTGCAGCAATTCCTTCAAGGCTATGACTCAGGCCAACTTAAGGTGGCCCTTTACCAGCACTGGGCACAGTATGTGCCGTTTGTCTACAGCGCCCTCCTTGATGCTGATCAAGGGCGGGAAGAGAGGCAAGCCCGACGTGTTCTCTTCAAGCCACTCGAGGTCTTCATCTGTGGCGGTGATCCCACTGTAGTGTTCCAACAGTTGAAGAATTTAGACAGTCCTCCGCAGTTGTGTGGGAAAGTCTTCAAGAATGGAGAGCCTACATATGCATGCAGGTAAATAAACCCTCATCTGATTAAATAATTGATACCTTGTTTAAAATTGTTTGTCACCTATTTTTGGATTACCCAACTATGTCGATAATAAATTAATAATTGTGAAAATGCTACTTAGACCTTATGTTTCCTTGTGGCTCTGCAATTGAACTAACAGCCACATTATTGTTTTCTAATAGCTATGGATTACATGGTTCACAGAATTTTGCATAAATAAATTAGTTAGTTTAGTGACTAAATGCTGAAGTTGTGTGTTTTCTACAGGGACTGTGGCATGGACCCCACCTGTGTGTTATGCATTGAGTGTTTCCAGAACAGCGCACATAAGACTCACAGGTATAAGGTAAGCATCCTAGCATAAAAAAGTGTTAACTCCCTATCACTCGTGCTTTAGAATCAGTTGTTAAAGGAACAAGTTATTGCTCAAACGAATTGTTATTGCTGTGGCTCAGTCTGGTGACTAGACATACACCCATTTGTTTGAAAGAAGGCCACTTCATGTTTTGTTCATTAGTTATGTCTATCATGTATGGTAACAATATCGGGGACAACAGTGTCCAGTTGTTGACCTTTGTGGAGTGGATGTTAAGCAGTGATATCAGGTGCATGACATCGGGGACAACAGTGTCCAGTTGTTGACATTTGTGGAGTGGATGTTAAGCAGTGATATCAGGTGCATGACACCGGGGACAACAGTGTCCAGTTGTTGACATTTGTGGAGTGGATGTTAAGCAGTGATATCAGGTGCATGACCAAGTTGGTTGGTGGGTGCGATGTGGTCATGCAATTTTAGAATCTTGAACATTTTGAATAGTGCAGCCACCACTAACTGCAAGTCTGTTTGAAGTAGTTTGTCATGTGTAGGTGAGTGATAAATCACTTGCCTGTTGTTTATGTGAATCACTGAAGCCATACTTTTAACCTAGTTGCAATATCAATATAATTTTCATGGCATCATGGTACTTACTGAAGACATGACTGACATGTACAGCAAATTGCTTGAAAAAAACTGTTGAAGACATTCTATATAATGTTTATGTGACAAAAGTATGATCTAGAGATAGTTGTATAATATTTTACAGATGACATAGATAACTTGTATGTTTTACTGACAGATGAACACATCAGGGGGAGGTGGCTACTGTGACTGTGGCGATGTGGAGGCGTGGAAGACAGAACCCTTCTGTAATGTGCACAAGAAGGGAGTGGAAACTCAGAAAAAGGTATCACCTTCCTCTAGACTTGACAACCCTTCCTCACTCTTCAAGATCCTTTGACTTGCTCATTACATGCATGCATGCATGCATGCATACATACATACATACATACATACATACATACATACATATGCAGGTTCTTTCAGAAGCATCTGTTAAATTATAACCACATTCCCTCCTGAGTTGCAGTTGTGTGACATGAGAATTTTTAGATGTTCTTTAAAGAGAATAACAACAAAATGCTTTTACAGTGTGTACACAAAGTTTAATATTGTATGTACTACAAACCAAAATAAAAAATCAGAAAAAAATCAGTGAAATTAGATGTTTAACTCGCTATGTGTGCGTAAAATTCGAAGTTAATGAGATGAGCGATCACATGGTTTTGTGACATAATTTTTCCAGAATAAAGTATAATGTAATGGTTTCTAACCACTAATGGCAAGCGATACCGCATTTTTGAATTTGACTCTATAATGGCGTGAATGGGAAGCGAATTCAGTCAATGTTATTTCGGCTTGGTGACTGAGGTGACACACAGAATCACTCAGTTCTAGCTAGTAAAGGATTAGCCTTCACTTTAAGGGTTTGTTATTCCTGTTCTTGTCACCAATGGGATGCCAAGTTTAACTAGATACTTTTGAAATACAATGCTTTGTCTGTTTCATATAGTGAGCAGGTGTGAACAAAAACCATGCTTCACATTCAAAATGATCTGACGAAAAACACTGTATAGACCAAAGACCATAGCAGGTGGCTCCATTGCATTCACAATAATTGTCATTGCTCGGTATGTCATAAAAAAGAATTTCCCCTGATGCGTGGTAACATCCAAAAATGTTAAATGTAGAAACAAGTTATGATAATTGTAATCTAATTTATTTAAATTATTCAGCTGTATATAGTTTTAGGTGTAATATGTTATATATGATATGAATTTTAAGGGTACAACGAATTGTTCTAATTATTGTCTCGCTGACTGCATGTTAGAATGGTAAACTATAGCGCCATATTTTATGTAAGAGGAAGCGAAAGTTGTAAAAGAGGTTATAAAGTAAATAACTAGAACTAAATAAATTAACAAATTAGAGAATATAATACTTTTTTCACAGTAAGACACACATTAAGCTTCATGTGCTCAGTACACGTTCATGTTCAAGAGATTTTAGCACCAGGACAACTCAGGGTTGCCACCTTCTCTGGTCTGGATCACAGTTGAAACAAGTTTTCTAGAAGCGAGCAAAGCTGGCTGCACTTTGTTGAAGTTGAAGTTTGCGTTTTTAAACAAAGTTGGTTCCATAATTATACAGCTATATGTTACTTTATTTTACTACTGTTTGCATTACAATCGAATGCCGCACAGTAAACCATTCTGACGCTCGCTTCTAAACAACCGCTATCGCTGTCAACGGTTCATTGAATGAATGGAAAGTATCCGTCTCGAACCATTTCCTTGTCATCATTGATGTCATGTCGAAAAATATGCATATTTGAGGCAGGCCAGCAGAACAGAGTATTATTTGGAATTATTAATTTAATTCTGGTAAATTGTTCAGTGTTGTGGAAATGGAAATATATTACAAGATGTAATATAATATGATTTCAAACAATCATTGTTTTTATTCCTGTTAATAACAATATATATTTTTTACATTGAGCCATATCCACAATTGTTTGTGTTGGTATAGAGCATATTAAAGATTAATAACCTGTTCTAAAATTGCTAAAACAATATATTAAAATACTACTACTGGTAGTAGTTATTTAAATACTATTTAAATACTACTACTAGTAATAGTTATTTAAATACTATTTAAATACTACTACTAGTAATAGTTATTTAAAAATAAATACATAGTATTTTTTCATTGCTCGTCAGAACCCTGTGGACAACCTGCCAGCCGCCCTGCGACAGCGTGCCTGTCAGCTGTTCCGCGTGGCCGTAGAGTACGCCGCGGACCTCCTCACATGGACTGAGTGTAACAGTCTCCCTGATGGTCTCCGTGGTCCTCACACCAACAACGTCTACATCACCATGCTCTTTAATGATGAGGTGCACACATATGAACAGGTAGGGACTGAATCACAGGCGGCAGTTACTTAATCATGTAATTACTGAATCACAAATCGTAATTACTGAATCACAAATGGTAGCTACTGAATCACAGAAGGTAGTTACTGAATCACAAATGGTAGCTACTGAATCATAGAAGGTAGTTAGTGAATCACACAGATGGTAGTTACTGAATCACAGATGGTAGCGACTGAATCATATATTGTAGCGACTGATTCACAGGTGGTAGCGACTGAATAATATATGGTAGGGACTTAATCACAGATGGTAGTTACTGAATCACAGATGGTAGTTACTGAATCACAGATGGTAGTAACTGAATCACATACCGCAGTTACTGAATCAGATATGGCATGGTAGGGACTGAATCACAGACAGTAATTATTGAATCACGAACGGTTGTTACTGAATCACATATGGCAGTTACTGAATCACAGACATTAGGCACTGAATCGCAGATGGTAGGGACTGAATCGTAGAAGGTAGGGACTGAATTGTAGATGGTAGGGACTGAATCATAGATGATAGGGACTGAATCATAGAAGGTAGGGACTGAATCATAGAAGGTAGGGGCTGAATCATAGAAGGTAGGGGCTGAATCACAGATGGTAGGGACTGAATCACAGACAGTAGTTACTGAATCACAGATGGTAGGGACTGAATTATAGATGGTTGTTACTGAATCACAGATGGTAGTAACTGAATCACATACCGCAGTTACTGAATCAGATATGGTAGTTACTGAATCAGATACGGCATGGTAGGGACTGAATCACAGACAGTAATTATTCAATCACAGACAGTAGCTACTGAATCACGTATGGCAGTTACTGAAATACTGAATCACGAACGGTAGTTACTGAATCACTAACAGTTGTTACTGAATCACATGTGGCAGTTACTGAATCACAGACGGTAGGGACTGAATCACAGACGATAGGGACTAAATCACAGATGGTAGGGACTGAATCACAGATGGTAGGGACTGAATCACAGATGATAGGGACTGAATCACAGACGGTAGGGACTGAATCACAGATGATAGGGACTGAATCACAGATGGTAGGGACTGAATCACAAATGATAGGGACTGAATCACAGATGATAGGGACTGAATCACAGACGGTAGGGACTGAATCACAGATGATAGGGACTGAATCACAGATGGTAGGGACTGAATCACAAATGATAGGGACTGAATCACAGATGATAGGGACTGAATTACAGACGGTAGGGACTGAATCACAGATGATAGGGACTGAATCACAGACGATAGGGACTGAATCACAGATGATAGGGACTGAATCACATATGATAGGGACTGAATCACAGATGATAGGGACTGAATCACAGATGCAGTATTGGTTGTCTTCTGATGTTCAAAGTCCCTTCTCTATTTGAGATGTGATCTAAGTTAAATACTATTTGTATTTACAACATATATTATTCCTACTGATTCAATGAAGATCACAGCCAACAGGTAAGACACTCACTGCTTGCTAAAACAGTTGAGTATGAACATATCTAGATATATCATAATAATAATTTATTAAAACTTCTGTAGCGCCTAAGTCTTTGGAAACCCTAGCTCATGGGCAAACCAGAATTGTTAAGCATTATGAAGAGGGACATGCAAAAGTCGTCATCCGAATGAGGGAGTGCCACAATCTCATGTTACCCAATGTGGCCATATGCAATGACCGAGACAGGCATGTAGAACTGTTTTGTGCCACCAGGTGATCACGACACTTGAACGAGCTGTCGACTGCACACACAAAGAAGCCATTGACTTCGCCACAACTGTTGATCGTGAGGTGAGCGTCTCCTTAAGTTGTCGTGTGTCTTGACTTTGCTACAACTGTTGATCGTGAGATGAGTGTCTCCTTAAGTTGTCGTGTGCTTTGACTTTGCCACAACTGTTGAACCTGAGGTGAGCGTCTCCTTAAGTTGTCATATGTCTTGACTTTGCTACAACTGTTGATCGTGAGGTGAACGTCTCCTTAAGTTGTCATGTGTCTTGACTTCGCTACAACTGTTCATTGTGAGTTGAACATCTCCTTAAGTTGTCATGTGTCTTGACTTCACTACAACTGTTGATCGTGAGATAAGCATCTCCTTAAGTTGGTCGTATGTCTTGACTTTGCTACAACTGTTGATTGTGAGGTGAGCGTCTCCTTAAGTTGTCATGTGTCTTGACTTTGCTACAACTGTTGATTGTGAGGTGAGCGTCTCCTTAAGTTGTCATGTGTCTTGACTTTGCTACAACTGTTGATGGTGTGGTGAGTGTCTCCTAAAGTTGTCACACGTCTTGGGTAAAAGGTAACAATTTCTTTCAATTATGCTAGGAAGAATCAAGTGTAAAGTGAAATGTAATTATTATTATTTCTAATGACGTCAGATGGGGCTGCAAACACAGTAATATGTGAGGTGTACTGTCTCAGAGTCTGACTTCCCATAGTACTAGTGTGGGTTTATGCTGACAATTTTGTCACTGTTTGTTCCAGGGTCGTAGTTCAGTGAAGCACGGCAGTCTGGCTGACTGTAACAAGGCCATGCAGGTCATTGAGGTACTTGTCAATTTGTGTCAATGTTGTCATTATCATTGTTTTATTATTTACATTCTCATCATTGTTGACATTGTTAGTCATTAGACATTTTGTCATTGTCTTTGGTCAGTTTTTGATCTGTATTGTCATTCAACACTATCATTAACAATAACACTGTCATCATTCAACACTATCATTAACAATAACACTGTCATCATTGTTAACATCAACACTCATCATCATCAGATTTTGAATTATTGGTTGTATGTGTTTTAATATAATTTTTAGTCATAACTACATGAACGTGAAGCAACTGAGAACAATCTTGGTTTATTGGGTGCTCTGTTTAGTCATAACTACATGAACGTGAAGCAACTGAGAACAATCTTGGTTTATTGGGTGCTCTGTTTAGTCATAACTACATGAACATGAAGCAACTGAGAACAATCTTGGTTTATTGGGTGCTCTGTTTAGTCATAACTACATGAACGTGAAGCAACTGAGAACAATCTTGGTTTATTCGGTGCTCTGTTTAGTCATAACTACATGAACATTAAGCAACTGAGAACAATCTTGGTTTATTGGGTGCTCTGCAAGTTCATTTATCACTGTCATCAGCTTTCAGTATCAAAGCTTATTATCGTCATCAGTGTCCTTCATGCAGATACAAACTTGTCACAACAAACACAACAGTGTCGTCCAGTGACATACATGTCCTTATGTCAACATGTCCTTGATACTCACCAGTGTCATGCGTCATTATCATTGGGAGATTTGCCTGTTGTAGAAGAACACGTCACGTCTGGGCAGTAACCCGCTGTTGGTGCGAGTGATGCACTCATCCGTCGTAGGCCACCAACAGTTCGCCCTCAAGATTCTGTACTGGCTCAACGACGTTATCTCTCAGTCCGGTAACCAAACACTCTCTGTCTCATTTAATGCAACTTTTGTAATTTTTTGATGCTTGGTTTATTAAAATTACCTTTCTTTCACAAAAATCTCACATGTGTGCACATGCTTGTCATAAATCTTCACCAGTTTTTACAATTTAAAATGCTTATCAGATGTTGTGGTTTTTATATAGATTTTCATATGAACACTATTAATATTTACTCTCTTTTATGTTTTGTCAACCTTCAGTGGTCTACTTCAGGAACTGAATTCTGGTTAGCAGAAGAAGAACTAGGTCCCAGAACTCAGTTCCTGGTGAAGGCTCTGATGGTTGTTAAAAGGTAGACGTGAATAAATCTATATTAAATTAAATGATAACCTATACCTTGCGGTCAGATGGCCTGCGTCAGTTGTTCTGCCAGCTGTCCATGCAGGCGGTAAGCCCGGGGGGGCTGTCTGTGGTTGAGAGGATGATGCTGGCCGACACAAAGCTCTGGAAAGGTCAGTCTATGTCACTCAACTTCTTTATAAATGAACTTCTGGTAAAATCACATTTGTGTGCATTTTAGGCTAGTTATTGACTCCTGCCATTTACCTCAATGACATTTTGACATGACATTTTTGTATTCACTTTTAACTAGTATTTTAATGTTATATTTTAATTTGTTATTGTCAGTATTATATGAATAATTTAAACATCTTCCATTAAATAGAATTCATGTATAACTGTTTTAGTGTTGTAACTTGCTTCCGTCCATTGCATGCGGATGAGAACTTACACTTCCATGAGGCAACAAGAACCAAGTACTCCTGTGTAGAATGGGGCAACACTGAGAAAATAAAGTTGATTAAAAGACTATGCTGCCTGTTCTCATTGACCTTATACTGTCTCTAGTGAAGCTGTCTACTCTATAAGTTTGTCTTCTATTCTCATTGACCTTATACTGTCTCTAGTGAAGCTGTCTACTCTATAAGTTTGTCTTCTGTTCACATTGACCTTATACTGTCTCTAGTGAAGCTGTCTACTCTATAAGCTTGTCTTCTATTCTCATTGACCTTATACTGTCTCTAGTGAAGCTGTCTACTCTATAAGTTTGTCTTTTATTCTCATTGACCTTATACTGTCTCCAGTGAAGCTGTCTACTCTATAAGTTTGTCTTCTGTTCTCGTTGACCTTATACTGTCTCTAGTGAAGCTGTCTACTCTATGTTTGTCTTCTGTTCTCATTGACCTTATACTGTCTCTAGTGAAGCTGTCTACTCTATAAGTTTGTCTTCTGTTCTCGTTGACCTTGTACTGTCTCTAGTGAAGCTGTCTACTCTATAAGTTTGTCTTCTGTTCTCGTTGACCTTGTACTGTCTCTAGTAAAGCTGTCTACTCTATAAGTTTATCTTCTATTCTCATTGACCTTATACTGTCTCTAGTGAAGCTGTCTACTCTATAAGTTTGTCTTCTGTTCTCGTTGACCTTGTACTGTCTCTAGTAAAGCTGTCTACTCTATAAGCTTGTCTTCTATTCTCATTGACCTTATACTGTCTCTAGTGAAGCTGTCTACTCTATGTTTGTCTTCTGTTCTCATTGACTTTGTACTGTCTCTAGTGAAGCTGTCTACTCTATGTTTGTCTTCTGTTCTCATTGACTTTGTACTTTCTCTATTGAAGCTGTCTACTCTATGTTTGTCTTCTGTTCTCATTGACTTTGTACTGTCTATAGTGAAGCTGTCTACTCTATGTTTGTCTTCTGTTCTCATTGACCTTATACTGTCTCTAGTAAAGCTGTCTACTCTATAAGTTTGTCTTCTGTTCTCATTGACTTTGTACTTTCTCTATTGAAGCTGTCTACTCTGTTTGTCTTCCGTTCTCATTGACCTTATACTATCTCTAGTGAGGCTGTCTACTCTATAAGTTTGTCTTCTGTTCTCATTGACGTTATACTGTCTCTAGTAAAGCTGTCTACTCTATAAGTTTGTCTTCTGTTCTCATTGACTTTATACTGTCTCTAGTGAGGCTGTCTACTCTATGTTTGTCTTCTGTTCTCATTGACCTTATACTGTCTCTAGTGAAGCTGTCTACTCTATAAGTTTGTCTTCTGTTCTCATTGACCTTATACTGTCTCTAGTAAAGCTGTCTACTCTATGTTTGTCTTCTGTTCTCATTGACCTTATACTGTCTCTAGTAAAGCTGTCTACTCTATGTTTGTCTTCTGTTCTCATTGACTTTATACTGTCTCTAGTGAAGCTGTCTACTCTATAAGTTTGTCTTCTGTTCTCATTGACCTTATACTGTCTCTAGTGAAGCTGTCTACTCTATGTTTGTCTTCTGTTCTCATTGACCTTATACTGTCTCTAGTAAAGCTGTCTACTCTATGTTTGTCTTCTGTTCTCATTGACCTTATACTGTCTCTAGTAAAGCTGTCTACTCTATAAGTTTGTCTTCTGTTCTCATTGACTTTGTACTTTCTCTATTGAAGCTGTCTACTCTGTTTGTCTTCTGTTCTCATTGACCTTATACTATCTCTAGTGAGGCTGTCTACTCTATAAGTTTGTCTTCTGTTCTCATTGACCTTATACTGTCTCTAGTAAAGCTGTCTACTCTATAAGTTTGTCTTCTGTTCTCATTGACTTTATACTGTCTCTAGTGAGGCTGTCTACTCTATGTTTGTCTTCTGTTCTCATTGACCTTATACTGTCTCTAGTGAAGCTGTCTACTCTATAAGTTTGTCTTCTGTTCTCATTGACCTTATACTGTCTCTAGTAAAGCTGTCTACTCTATGTTTGTCTTCTGTTCTCATTGACCTTATACTATCTCTAGTAAAGCTGTCTACTCTATGTTTGTCTTCTGTTCTCATTGACTTTATACTGTCTCTAGTGAAGCTGTCTACTCTATAAGTTTGTCTTCTGTTCTCATTGACCTTATACTGTCTCTAGTGAAGCTGTCTACTCTATGTTTGTCTTCTGTTCTCATTGACCTTATACTATCTCTAGTGAAGCTGTCTACTCTATGTTTGTCTTCTGTTCTCATTGACCTTATACTGTCTCTAGTGAAGCTGTCTACTCTATAAGTTTGTCTTCTGTTCTCATTGACCTTATACTGTCTCTAGTAAAGCTGTCTACTCTATGTTTGTCTTCTGTTCTCATTGACCTTATACTGTCTCTAGTAAAGCTGTCTACTCTATGTTTGTCTTCTGTTCTCATTGACCTTATACTGTCTCTAGTGAAGCTGTCTACTCTATAAGTTTGTCTTCTGTTCTCATTGACGTTATACTGTCTCTAGTAAAGCTGTCTACTCTATGTTTGTCTTCTGTTCTCATTGACTTTATACTATCTCTAGTGAAGCTGTCTACTCTATGTTTGTCTTCTGTTCTCATTGACCTTATACTGTCTCTAGTGAAGCTGTCTACTCTATAAGTTTGTCTTCTGTTCTCATTGACCTTATACTGTCTCTAGTAAAGCTGTCTACTCTATGTTTGTCTTCTGTTCTCATTGACCTTATACTGTCTCTAGTAAAGCTGTCTACTCTATGTTTGTCTTCTGTTCTCATTGACTTTATACTGTCTCTAGTGAAGCTGTCTACTCTATGTTTGTCTTCTGTTCTCATTGACCTTATACTATCTCTAGTGAGGCTGTCTACTCTATAAGTTTGTCTTCTGTTCTCATTGACGTTATACTGTCTCTAGTAAAGCTGTCTACTCTATAAGTTTGTCTTCTGTTCTCATTGACTTTATACTGTCTCTAGTGAGGCTGTCTACTCTATGTTTGTCTTCTGTTCTCATTGACCTTATACTGTCTCTAGTGAAGCTGTCTACTCTATAAGTTTGTCTTCTGTTCTCATTGACCTTATACTGTCTCTAGTAAAGCTGTCTACTCTATGTTTGTCTTCTGTTCTCATTGACCTTATACTGTCTCTAGTAAAGCTGTCTACTCTATGTTTGTCTTCTGTTCTCATTGACTTTATACTGTCTCTAGTGAAGCTGTCTACTCTATAAGTTTGTCTTCTATTCTCATTGACCTTATACTGTCTCTAGTGAAGCTGTCTACTCTGTAAGTTTGTCTTCTGTTCTCATTGACCTTATACTGTCTCTAGTAAAGCTGTCTACTCTATAAGTTTGTCTTCTGTTCTCATTGACTTTACACTGTCTCTAATAAAGCTCTGCTCTAAATGTTTGTCTTCTGTGCAGCTGCCAGAATACAAAGTCATCAGCTGTTCATGGCCGGGTAAGTTGTTTCAACTTCTCTTTTGACTGTCAGTTCATTTGTTGGTTTTAATGCAACAACAAATAAATGGGACAGAGTGACACATGGAGGACACATTGGAGAGTCAGTGTCAGAGTGACACACGGAGGACACGTTGGAGAGTCAGTGTCAGAGAGACACACGGAGGACACATTGTAGAGTCAGTGTCAGAGTGACACACGGAGGACACGTTGTAGAGTCAGTGTCAGAGTGACACACGGAGGACACGTTGTAGTGTCAGAGTGACACACGGAGGACAAGTTGGAAAGTCAGTGTCAGAGTGACACATGGAGGACACGTTGGAGAGTCGGTGTCAGAGAGAGACACACGGAGGACACGTTGGAGAGTCAGTGTCAGAGTGACACACGGAGGACACGTTGGAGAGTCAGTGTCAGAGAGAGACACACGGAGGACACGTTGGAGAGTCAGTGTCAGAGAGACACACGGAGGACATGTTGGAGAGTCAGTGTCAGAGTGACACATGGAGGACACGTTGGAGAGTCAGTGTCAGAGAGACACACGGAGGACACGTTGGAGAGTCAGTGTCAGAGTGACACATGGAGGACACGTTGGAGAGTCAGTGTCAGAGAGAGACACATGGAGGACACGTTGGAGAGTCAGTGTCAGAGAGACACACGGAGGACACGTTGGAGAGTCAGTGTCAGAGAGACACACGGAGGACACGTTGGAGAGTCAGTGTCAGAGAGACACACGGAGGACACGTTGGAGAGTCAGTGTCAGAGAGACACACGGAGGACACGTTGGAGAGTCAGTGTCAGAGAGACACATGGAGGACACGTTGGAGAGTCAGTGTCAGAGAGAGACACACGGAGGACACGTTGGAGAGTCAGTGTCAGAGTGACACATGGAGGACACGTTGGAGAGTCAGTGTCAGAGAGAGACACGCGGAGGACACGTTGGAGAGTCAGTGTCAGAGAGACACACGGAGGACACGTTGGAGAGTCAGTGTCAGAGAGACACACGGAGGACATGTTGTAGAGTCAGTGTCAGAGTGACACAAGGAGGACACGTTGTAGAGTCAGTGTCAGAGAGAGACACACGGAGGACACTTTGTAGAGTCAGTGTCAGAGTGACACACGGAGGACACGTAGAGTCAGTGTCAGAGTGACACAAGGAGGACACATTGGAGAGTCAGTGTCAGAGAGACACACGGAGGACACGTTGTAGAGTCAGTGTCAGAGAGAGACACACGGAGGACACGTTGTAGAGTCAGTGTCAGAGTGACACACGGAGGACACGTAGAGTCAGTGTCAGAGTGACACAAGGAGGACACGTTGGAGAGTCAGTGTCAGAGAGACACACGGAGGACATGTTGGAGAGTCAGTGTCAGAGTGACACACGGAGGACACGTTGGAGAGTCAGTGTCAGAGTGACACAAGGAGGACATGTTGGAGAGTCAGTGTCAGAGAGACACACGGAGGACACGTTGGAGAGTCAGTGTCAGAGTGACACAAGGAGGACATGTTGGAGAGTCAGTGTCAGAGTGACACACGGAGGACACGTTGGAGAGTCAGTGTCAGAGTGACACAAGGAGGACATGTTGGAGAGTCAGTGTCAGAGAGACACACGGAGGACACGTTGGAGAGTCAGTGTCAGAGTGACACACGGAGGACATGTTGGTGAGTCAGTGTCAGAGAGACACACGGAGGACATGTTGGAGAGTCAGTGTCAGAGAGAGACACGGAGGACATGTTGGAGAGTCAGTGTCAGAGTGACACACGGAGGACACGTTGGAGAGTCAGTGTCAGAGAGACACACGGAGGACATGTTGGAGAGTCAGTGTCAGAGAGACACACGGAGGACATGTTGGTGAGTCAGTGTCAGAGAGACACACGGAGGACATGTTGGAGAGTCAGTGTCAGAGAGACACACGGAGGACATGTTGGTGAGTCAGTGTCAGAGAGACACACGGAGGACATGTTGGAGAATCAGTGTCAGAGAGACACACGGAGGACACGTTGGTGAGTCAGTGTCAGAGTGACACAAGGAGGACATGTTGGAGAATCAGTGTCAGAGAGACACACGGAGGACACGTTGGTGAGTCAGTGTCAGAGTGACACAAGGAGGACATGTTGGAGAGTCAGTGTCAGAGAGACACACGGAGGACATGTTGGTGAGTCAGTGTCAGAGAGACACACGGAGGACATGTTGGAGAATCAGTGTCAGAGAGACACACGGAGGACACGTTGGAGAGTCAGTGTCAGAGTGACACAAGGAGGACATGTTGGAGAGTCAGTGTCAGAGAGACACACGGAGGACATGTTGGTGAGTCAGTGTCAGAGAGACACACGGAGGACATGTTGGAGAATCAGTGTCAGAGTGACACACGGAGGACACGTTGGAGAGTCAGTGTCAGAGAGACACACGGAGGACATGTTGGAGAATCAGTGTCAGAGTGACACACGGAGGACACGTAGAATCAGTGTCAGAGAGAGAGACACGGAGGACACTTTGTAGAGTCAGTGTCAGAGTGACACACGGAGGACACGTAGAGTCAGTGTCAGAGTGACACACGGAGGACACATTGGAGAGTCAGTGTCAGAGAGACACACGGAGGACACGTTGTAGAGTCAGTGTCAGAGTGACACACGGAGGACACGTAGAGTCAGTGTCAGAGTGACACAAGGAGGACACGTTGGAGAGTCAGTGTCAGAGAGACACACGGAGGACATGTTGGAGAGTCAGTGTCAGAGTGACACACGGAGGACACGTTGGAGAGTCAGTGTCAGAGAGACACACGGAGGACATGTTGGAGAGTCAGTGTCAGAGTGACACACGGAGGACATGTTGGAGAGTCAGTGTCAGAGTGACACACGGAGGACACGTTGGAGAGTCAGTGTCAGAGTGACACAAGGAGGACATGTTGGAGAGTCAGTGTCAGAGAGACACACGGAGGACATGTTGGAGAGTCAGTGTCAGAGTGACACACGGAGGACATGTTGGAGAGTCAGTGTCAGAGAGACACACGGAGGACATGTTGGAGAGTCAGTGTCAGAGAGACACACGGAGGACATGTTGGAGAGTCAGTGTCAGAGTGACACAAGGAGGACATGTTGGAGAGTCAGTGTCAGAGAGACACACGGAGGACATGTTGGAGAGTCAGTGTCAGAGTGACACACGGAGGACATGTTGGAGAGTCAGTGTCAGAGAGAGACACGGAGGACATGTTGGAGAGTCAGTGTCAGAGTGACACACGGAGGACACGTTGGAGAGTCAGTGTCAGAGAGACACACGGAGGACACGTTGGAGAGTCAGTGTCAGAGAGACACACGGAGGACATGTTGGAGAGTCAGTGTCAGAGAGAGACACGGAGGACATGTTGGAGAGTCAGTGTCAGAGTGACACACGGAGGACACGTTGGTGAGTCAGTGTCAGAGTGACACAAGGAGGACATGTTGGAGAGTCAGTGTCAGAGAGACACACGGAGGACATGTTGGTGAGTCAGTGTCAGAGAGACACACGGAGGACATGTTGGAGAATCAGTGTCAGAGTGACACACGGAGGACACGTTGGAGAGTCAGTGTTAGAGAGACACACGGAGGACATGTTGGAGAATCAGTGTCAGAGTGACACACGGAGGACACGTTGGTGAGTCAGTGTCAGAGTGACACAAGGAGGACATGTTGGAGAGTCAGTGTCAGAGAGACACACGGAGGACATGTTGGAGAATCAGTGTCAGAGTGACACACGGAGGACACGTAGAGTCAGTGTCAGAGTGACACACGGAGGACACGTTGGAGAATCAGTGTCAGAGAGACACACGGAGGAGACGTTGGAGAATCAGTGTCAGAGAGACACACGGAGGACACGTTGGAGAGTCAGTGTCAGAGAGACACACGGAGGACATGTTGGAGAGTCAGTGTCAGAGTGACACACTGAGGACACGTTGGAGAATCAGTGTCAGGAGAGATCAGGATCACAACTTAACCTGAACAAGTGAGTGTGTCAGAAAGTGATTAAGAATGATCTACCTGTTTGATTCTATTTACTTGTTCATTGTTTATCATTTACCTTTTATTTGGTGTTGTCATTTCAGAATTCTTAAACACCAAGAATGCAAGAAACAGTTTGCTGTACTCTTCTCTAAGGTGACTTGTTTTTCTTTCTCAAAGCAAATTCTACACAACCTTATTGTGTTCATGACAGACAAGCTTGGATGACACTAATATGTCAACTGTGTAATAGTTGTAACTTTACTGGTGAAAATTAAAAAGATGCTCACACACACGCGCGTGCGCACGTGCACACACACGTACACACATGCACACACAGTGGTAGTTTACAAATGTCCAGCTGATATCATGATAATTGAAATCCTTGATTGTTATCTGAGTTGACTTGTACAGAACAATATATTAGACAGAGAGATAGTAAAATGCATGTATAGAAAACTATATTAGACAGAGATAGTATAATGCATATATAGAAAAATATATATATTGTTATAGAACAATATATTAAAGAAAGTATAATGCATGTATAGAACAATATATTAGACAGAGAGATAGTATAATGCATGTATAGAACAATATATTAGACAGAGAGATAGTATAATGCATGTATAGAACAATATATTAGACAGAGAGATAGTATAATGCATGTATAGAACAATATATTAGACAGAGAGATAGTATAATGCATGTATAGAACAATATATTAGACAGAGAGATAGTATAATGCATGTATAGAACAATATATTAGACAGAGAGATAGTATAATGCATGTATAGAACAATATATTAGACAGAGAGATAGTATAATGCATGTATAGAACAATATATTAGACAGAGAGATAGTATAATGCATGTATAGAACAATATATTAGACAGAGAGATAGTATAATGCATGTATAGAACAATATATTAGACAGAGAGATAGTATAATGCATGTATAGAACAATATATTAGACAGAGAGATAGTATAATGCATGTATAGAACAATATTTTACAGAGATGCTAACCATTACGATTTGGCCATAATATTTGGCCCTCAATTATGCTATTACGATGTGTCAATTAATAATTACGCTTCCCATGCCTATCAAAATATCTTGAGTCCCATTTTGTCCATGTTGGTATTGTCAACAGCTGTAGTTTCCCAGTCCCTATGGATCTCTCCCAGCCGCCAGCCAATCAGTGATCATAAAGTTTCTAATTAGCATATTTCTACTATAAATTATGTCGGTTTTACTATGCATTCATTCATGCCAGTACTGGAAATGATCAGCCCGGCGTTCGCGAGAGCGGTTTCAAAGCTGTTATCAACTTTTTTATGCATGAATCTCAATAAATAACTCAGATTCACACTATATATCTCAATATATAACTTAGATTCACAGTATGTATCTCAATATATAACTCAGATTCACACATCTAAGGTATACCAAATTTATATTCTTACATAATCAATACATTTACTATCATTATCATCGATGATACTTGGAAATTACTAAGAAGACGAACTTTGAATCAAAATGTAATGTGCGTGACTAGTATTGGCCAATTATTGCTCATCGAGTATACCGTGATAACATTGGGGAAAGCTGGACTTGGGGCGAGTGTTCTCACACACAGTACATGTGTTAATATGTTATGTTAAAATGTTTGCCTGAGCAACATCATTATATAGTTATGACATTGATATAATTTCTATTCCTCGTGATTGATAATATTTATGTGTTACGCGGGTATGGCAGTTAAGAGGTCCATATTTGTCTGAACTACATGGATGGTAGTCATGATATGTCTTCTTGTGTTCTTCATAAAGGATCACACTTGATCACTGTTAACTATGTTAAAATGTATACTTTAAAATACATGTGTAGCACGTTGCAGTGTACATTATTTGCATACATGCACATCACTTCTGTTGTGTACTACATGTTTTTGATAATGATTATTTTTATGCACATTTTGTTCTTGGAATGAAAGCCAGTGAAAGTTATTTATATTTAAAAAAAACAACTTTATTTTGACCAACCATTTTGAGCAACCCCCATACAATGGGAGAGTGGATACCCTCATACACTCCCCCAGTGGGAGAGTGGATACCCCCATACACTCCCCCAATGGGAGAGGGGATACCCTCATACACTCCCCCAATGGGAGAGTGGATACCCCCATACATTCCCCCAGTGGGAGAGTGGATATCCCCATACACTCCCCCAGTGGGAGAGTGGATACCCCCATACACTCCCCCAATGGGAGAGTGGATACCCCCATACACTCCTCCAGTGGGAGAGTGGATACCCCCATACACTCCCCCAGTGGGAGAGTGGATACACCCGTACACTCCCCCAATGGGAGAGTGGATACCCCCATACACTCCCCCAATGGGAGAGTGGATACCCTCATACACTCCTCCAATGGGAGAGTGGATACCCCCATACACTCCCCCAATGGGAGAGTGGATACCCCCATACACTCCTCCAGTGGGAGAGGGGATACCCCCATACACTCCCCCAATGGGAGAGTGGATACCCCCATACACTCCCCCAATGGGAGAGTGGATACCCCCATACATTCCCCCAGTGGGAGAGTGGATACCCCCATACACTCCCCCAATGGGAGAGTGGATACCCCCATACACTCCCCCAATGGGAGAGTGGATACCCCCATACACTCCCCCAATGGGAGAGTGGATACCCCCATACACTCCTCCAGTGGGAGAGGGGATACCCCCATACACTCCCCCAATGGGAGAGTGGATACCCCCATACACTCCCCCAGTGGGAGAGTGGATACCCCCATACACTCCCCCAGTGGGAGAGTGGATACCCTCATACATTCCCCCAATGGGAGAGTGGATACCCCCATACACTCCCCCAGTGGGAGAGTGGATACCCCCATACACTCCCCCAGTGGGAGAGTGGATACCCCCATACATTCCCCCAATGGGAGAGTGGATACCCCCATACACTCCCCCAGTGGGAGGTGGATACCCTCATACATTCCCCCAATGGGAGAGTGGATACCCCCATACACTCCCCCAGTGGGAGAGTGGATACCCCCATACACTCCCCCAGTGGGAGAGTGGATACCCTCATACATTCCCCCAATGGGAGAGTGGATACCCCCATACACTCCCCCAGTGGGAGAGTGGATACCCCCATACACTCCCCCAGTGGGAGAGTGGATACCCCCATACATTCCCCCAATGGGAGAGTGGATACCCCCATACATTCCCCCAGTGGGAGAGTGGATACCCCCATACATTCCCCCAGTGGGAGAGTGGATACCCCCATACATTCCCCCAATGGGAGAGTGGATACCCCCGTACACTCCTCCGCAAACACCTTCAATGTTTGCCATAACATCATTACTATGACTTATGGTTGGAAATTGACATCTCTGATATTAGCATCAGCCAGTATCTCCCCCAACCCTTGTGTGTAGCGTGTCACATGACCAAGGTCTTGTGACATGACCATAGAGACATCGGTCTGCCGATGAAAACAAACATATTTGATCAAAATATTTTAAGAGTTTTATATGTATCAGTTACTGGTCCATCTGAATGAATGATATTTGTATAATGTAGAGTAAAGCCGTGTGACGGCAGCGTGACGCATGTGACACTTTGTTCTCCACTAGATGTACCCCGCACTCATGAAATGCTTTATCGACGACGACCATGACCACTCGGTTTGTGCTGTCGCCGAATCAGTGCAGATGTTCACCGTCCCGACGCTGGTAGGTGTCATCACTGGAGCCAGTCGTGACCATTTTCTCTCTCTATTTGTAGCATTACATGCCACTCATGCAGGAGTTCGTAAAAGACGACCATTTGCGCCCAGTGTCAGCCACTTCCTGTTCTGTGCAAATATTTACCGTTCCGAGCTTGGTAGGTGTTTCTGGTTTCTCTGCACCTCGCACTGGGAGCTGGTGTCAGCAGTTGTGTCGGCAGTCAGGGCAGTTGTGTCGGCAGTCAGGGCAGTGGTGTCAGCAGTCAGGGTAGTGGTGTCAGCAGTCAGGGCAGTTGTGCCAGCAGTCAGGGAAGTTGTGTCAGCAATCGGGGCAGTGGTGTCAGCAGTCAGGGCTGTTGTGTCAGCAGTCAGGGCTGTTGTGTCAGCAATCAGGGTAGTGGTGTCAGCAGTCAGGGCAGTTGTGTCAGCAGTCAGGACAGTGGTGGCAATGTTCTTCTTTCTTCCTCCTATGTCCTACCTAGCCTCAGGGTGCTGAGGATACAAGCAGCGGACAAACTGTTTAACTTATCTACTGTGTAAATTTACAGTCAACACAAATAATGTGTGAATAAACAAAATATGTTCACAAAAACACCTTAAAAAGAAAAAGAATGACAAATAGACTGTATCGTTACAGTGCAGAATTGTTACGTAGTGTACACTTACTGTGTTGTTACAGTACAGAATTGTTACGTAGTGTACACTTGCTGTGTTGTTACAGTACAGAATTGTTACATAGTGTACACTTACTGTGTTGTTACAGTACTTAACTGTTTAACACTGCTAGCATCACAACTGCAGTCATTTTATTATAGCTGTTAGCGGAAACAAAAATGTATTATTCATTATAAAAACCAGCTCAAAGGGGCTAACAATGTTGAAATAAGTTAAATATGTTAAATAAAAAAGGTCCGTGTTATTAACAAGTCTTTGTTGCTCTCTACAATATTTTATAAAGGCCACTTGAAAAATATGTAAATTAAAATCACATAATATCCAAATAGAAGACTTGGAAGAAAGGAATGACCGTGAGATTGTTACAGCAGTGTTACAGGGGGCAGACCACAGTAGAGAATTGCATTGATGGCTATGTTAACGTTTTGTCTGATTATAAGAAAACGTGTCCATAAAAAATGCCCGTCAATTTTGACAAAAATATCCATGTATTCATGCGTCGATGTGGCCCATAGCAGAAAAATTCCCATAAATCCCTCCGCCTGCTAAACTCTAAAAAAAATGCACCATTTCACAGCCAATAGCTTCTACAAACAAACCTGTGAATATGCCTGCTCAATTCCACTTATGTTGCATCATATAAATTGTTTAAATTCACATATTGCAATTTAATACGTCCTACATTCGTGTGAAACAATAAACAGGAAGGTCATCAGTGGTCTTACCCCTAATTGTTGTGTTGCAGACCCGTATTGTGACAATTGTTGTGTTGCAGGCCTGTATTGTGACAATTGTTGTGTTGCAGGCCAGTATGGTGACAATTGTTGTGTTGCAGGCCTGTAGTGTGAAAAAAATTTTGTTGCAGACCCATATTATGACAATTGTTGTGTTGCAGGCCTGTGTTGTGACAATTGTTGTGTTGCAGGCCTGTGTTGTGACAATTGTTGTGTTGCAGGCCCGCATGCTGGTGACAGAGCTCAACCTTCTACAAGTGATCCTGGACACATTTCTGGAACACTGCAAACCTAAACTCAACAGTAAGGATCTAAAACTTTCACTTGTTGGGCACCCATCACATGTAACTAGTCACACAATGCTGCATGTGGTTGTACTTGACCCAGTTTACGAAGAAAGTATTTTATTGACAGCCGTTATACATCCAAGGCCAGTATTCTCCCATTGTGTGACTGTTGGTTGGGTGATGGTACATTGACAGTATTCTCTCATTGTGTGACTGTTGGTTGGGTGATGGTACATTGACAGTATTCTCTCATTGTGTGACTGTTGGTTGGGTGATGGTACATTGACAGTATTCTCTCATTGTGTGACTGTTGGTTGGGTGATGGTACATTGACAGTATTCTCTCATTGTGTGACTGTTGGTTGGGTGATGGTACATTGACAGTATTCTCTCATTGTGTGACTGTTGGTTGGGTGATGGTACATTGACAGTATTCTCTCATTGTGTGACTGTTGGTTGGGTGATGGTACATTGACAGTATTCTCTCATTGTGTGACTGTTGGTTGGGTGATGGTACATTGACAGTATTCTCTCATTGTGTGACTGTTGGTTGGGTGATGGTACATTGACAGTATTCTCTCATTGTGTGACTGTTGGTTGGGTGATGGTACATTGACAGTATTCTCTCATTGTGTGACTGTTGGTTGGGTGATGGCACATTGACAGTATTCTCTCATTGTGTGACTGTTAGTTGGGTGATGGTACATTGACAGTATTCTCTCATTGTGTGACTTGGTTGGGTGATGGTACATTGACAGTATTCTCTCATTGTGTGACTGTTAGTTGGGTGATGGTACATTGACAGTATTCTCTCATTGTGTGACTTGGTTGGGTGATGGTACATTGACAGTATTCTCTCATTGTGTGACTGTTAGTTGGGTGATGGTACATTGACAGTATTCTCTCATTGTGTGACTGTTGGTTGGGTGATGGTACATTGACAGTATTCTCTCATTGTGTGACTGTTAGTTGGGTGATGGTACATTGACAGTATTCTCTCATTGTGTGACTGTTGGTTGGGTGATGGTACATTGACAGTATTCTCTCATTGTGTGACTGTTAGTTGGGTGATGGTACATTGACAGTATTCTCTCATTGTGTGACTTGGTTGGGTGATGGTACATTGACAGTATTCTCTCATTGTGTGACTGTTAGTTGGGTGATGGTACATTGACAGTATTCTCTCATTGTGTGACTGTTGGTTGTGTGATGATACATTGACAGTATTCTCTCATTGTGTGACTGTTAGTTGGGTGATGGTACATTGACAGTATTCTCTCATTGTATGACTGTTGGTTGGATGATGGTACATTGACAGTATTCTCTCATTGTGTGACTGTTAGTTGGGTGATGGTACATTGACAGTATTCTCTCATTGTGTGACTTGGTTGGGTGATGGTACATTGACAGTATTCTCTCATTGTGTGACTGTTGGTTGGGTGATGGTACATTGACAGTATTCTCCCATTGTGTGACTGTTAGTTGGGTGATGGTACATTGACAGTATTCTTCCATTGTGTGACTGTTAGTTGGGTGATGGCACATTGACAGTATTCTCTCATTGTGTGACTGTTAGTTGGGTGATGGTACATTGACAGTATTCTCTCATTGTGTGACTGTTGGTTGGGTGATGGTACATTGACAGTATTCTCTCATTGTGTGACTTGGTTGGGTGATGGTACATTGACAGTATTCTCTCATTGTGTGACTGTTGGTTGGGTGATGGTACATTGACAGTATTCTCTCATTGTGTGACTGTTAGTTGGGTGATGGTACATTGACAGTATTCTCTCATTGTGTGACTGTTGGTTGGGTGATGGTACATTGACAGTATTCTCTCATTGTGTGACTGTTGGTTGGGTGATGGTACATTGACAGTATTCTCTCATTGTGTGACTGTTGGTTGGGTGATGGTACATTGACAGTATTCTCTCATTGTGTGACTGTTGGTTGGGTGATGGTACATTGACAGTATTCTCTCATTGTGTGACTGTTGGTTGGGTGATGGCATATTGACAGTATTCTCTCATTGTGTGACTGTTAGTTGGGTGATGGTACATTGACAGTATTCTCTCATTGTGTGACTTGGTTGGGTGATGGTACATTGACAGTATTCTCTCATTGTGTGACTGTTAGTTGGGTGATGGTACATTGACAGTATTCTCTCATTGTGTGACTTGGTTGGGTGATGGTACATTGACAGTATTCTCTCATTGTGTGACTGTTAGTTGGGTGATGGTACATTGACAGTATTCTCTCATTGTGTGACTTGGTTGGGTGATGGTACATTGACAGTATTCTCTCATTGTGTGACTGTTAGTTGGGTGATGGTACATTGACAGTATTCTCTCATTGTGTGACTGTTGGTTGGGTGATGGTACATTGACAGTATTCTCTCATTGTGTGACTGTTAGTTGGGTGATGGTACATTGACAGTATTCTCTCATTGTGTGACTGTTGGTTGGGTGATGGTACATTGACAGTATTCTCTCATTGTGTGACTGTTAGTTGGGTGATGGTACATTGACAGTATTCTCTCATTGTGTGACTGTTGGTTGGGTGATGATACATTGACAGTATTCTCTCATTGTGTGACTGTTAGTTGGGTGATGGTACATTGACAGTATTCTCTCATTGTATGACTGTTGGTTGGGTGATGGTACATTGACAGTATTCTCTCATTGTGTGACTGTTAGTTGGGTGATGGTACATTGACAGTATTCTCTCATTGTGTGACTTGGTTGGGTGATGGTACATTGACAGTATTCTCTCATTGTGTGACTGTTGGTTGGGTGATGGTACATTGACAGTATTCTCCCATTGTGTGACTGTTAGTTGGGTGATGGTACATTGACAGTATTCTTCCATTGTGTGACTGTTAGTTGGGTGATGGCACATTGACAGTATTCTCTCATTGTGTGACTGTTAGTTGGGTGCTGGTACATTGACAGTATTCTCTCATTGTGTGACTGTTAGTTGGGTGATGGCACATTGACAGTATTCTCTCATTGTGTGACTGTTAGTTGGGTGATGGTACATTGACAGTATTCTCTCATTGTGTGACTGTTAGTTGGGTGATGGCACATTGACAGTATTCTCTCATTGTGTGACTGTTAGTTGGGTGATGGTACATTGACAGTATTCTCCCATTGTGTGACTGTTAGTTGCGTGATGGTACATTGACAGTATTCTCCCATTGTGTGACTGTTAGTTGCGTGATGGTACATTGACAGTATTCTCCCATTGTGTGACTGTTAGTTGCGTGATGGTACATTGACAGTATTCTCTCATTGTGTGACTGTTAGTTGGGTGATGGTACATTGACAGTATTCTTCCATTGTGTGACTGTTAGTTGGGTGATGGTACATTGACAGTATTCTCTCATTGTGTGACTGTTAGTTGGGTGATGGTACATTGACAGTATTCTCTCATTGTGTGACTGTTAGTTGGGTGATGGTACATTGACAGTATTCTCTCATTGTGTGACTGTTAGTTGGGTGATGGTACATTGACAGTATTCTCTCATTGTGTGACTGTTGGTTGGGTGATGGTACATTGACAGTATTCTTCCATTGTGTGACTGTTGGTTGGGTGATGGTACATTGACAGTATTCTCTCATTGTGTGACTGTTAGTTGGGTGATGGTACATTGACAGTATTCTCCCATTGTGTGACTGTTAGTTGGGTGATGGTACATTGACAGTATTCTCCCATTGTGTGACTGTTGGTTGGGTGATGGTACATTGACAGTATTCTCTCATTGTGTGACTGTTGGTTGGGTGATGGTACATTGACAGTATTCTTCCATTGTGTGACTGTTAGTTGGGTGATGGTACATTGACAGTATTCTCTCATTGTGTGACTGTTGGTTGGGTGATGGCACATTGACAGTATTCTCTCATTGTGTGACTGTTGGTTGGGTGATGGTACATTGACAGTATTCTCTCATTGTGTGACTGTTGGTTGGGTGATGGCACATTGACAGTATTCTCTCATTGTGTGACTGTTGGTTGGGTGATGGCACATTGACAGTATTCTCCCATTGTATGACTGTTAGTTGGGTGATGGTACATTGACAGTATTCTTCCATTGTGTGACTGTTAGTTGGGTGATGGCACATTGACAGTATTCTCTCATTGTGTGACTGTTAGTTGGGTGATGGCACATTGACAGTATTCTCTCATTGTGTGACTGTTAGTTGGGTGATGGTACATTGACAGTATTCTCCCATTGTGTGACTGTTGGTTGGGAGATGGTACATTGACAGTATTCTCCCATTGTGTGACTGTTGGTTGGGTGATGGTACATTGACAGTATTCTCCCATTGTGTGACTGTTGGTTGGGTGATGGTACATTGACAGTATTCTCTCATTGTGTGACTGTTGGTTGGGTGATGGTACATTGACAGTATTCTCCCATTGTGTGACTGTTGGTTGGGTGATGGTACATTGACAGTATTCTCCCATTGTGTGACTGTGTTGGTTGGGTGATGGTACATTGACAGTATTCTCCCATTGTGTGACTGTTGGTTGGGTGATGGCACATTGACAGTATTCTCCCATTGTGTGACTGTTGGTTGGGTGATGGTACATTGACAGTATTCTCCCATTGTGTGACTGTTGGTTGGGAGATGGTACATTGACAGTATTCTCCCATTGTGTGACTGTTGGTTGGGTGATGGTACATTGACAGTATTCTCCCATTGTGTGACTGTTGGTTGGGTGATGGTACATTGACAGTATTCTCTCATTGTGTGACTGTTGGTTGGGTGATGGTACATTGACAGTATTCTCCCATTGTGTGACTGTTGGTTGGGTGATGGTACATTGACAGTATTCTCTCATTGTGTGACTGTTGGTTGGGTGATGGTACATTGACAGTATTCTCTCATTGTGTGACTGTTGGTTGGGTGATGGTACATTGACAATATTCTCTCATTGTGTGACTGTTGGTTGGGTGATGGTACATTGACAGTATTCTACCATTGTGTGACTGTTGGTTGGGTGATGGCACATTGACAGTATTCTCTCATTGTATGACTGTTGGTTGGGTTATGGCACATTGACAGTATTCTCTCATTGTATGACTGTTGGTTGGGTTATGGCACATTGACAGTATTCTCTCATTGTATGACTGTTGGTTGGGAGATGGTACATTGACAGTATTCTTCCATTGTATGACTGTTGGTTGGGAGATGGTACATTGACAGTATTCACTCATTGTATGACTGTTGGTTGGGAGATGGTACATTGATTGTATTTCTGCGTAAATCCACAACCATAAATATTAATTTAAACTGAAAATGTTGTAAATTACCTGCATAGTTGGTATCAGTGTTGAACATTTGAATACTGTATCACATACACTGTTTTGTAGGCAGTTTTGTAAGGTCGTAATGGATTATAAACTGTCTAACCCTTTTGTATTGGTGTGCAGCAGCTGAGTTACCTCAAGGATGTTAACGCAGCGCAATAGGAGTGTCTTTGTTGTTTCTATTATTGTTATGCTTGTTGATGTAATGGTAGTGTTTCAGTCCGGACAAATCAGAGTACTTTACGTTTCACCTCTTGTCAGATTTATTGGTCACACCAACTTGTCTATGATTATTGCACAAAAGCTACTCATTCAACCAGGCCACAGTTGCACAGCTCATAGACTTTGGGTAACTCTTGTCTACATCCAGGGTCACAGTTGCACAGCTCATAGACTTTGGGTAACTCTTGTCTACATCCAGGGTCACAGTTGCACAGCTCATTGACTTTGGGTAACTCTTGTCTACATCCAGGGTCACAGTTGCACAGCTCATTGACTTTGGGTAACTCGGAGTGAACAGAATTTCCCAGTCCTTGAAACAGCTGCTGTGTCCTAGCATAGCTAGCTGTTGAGACTACAGCAATCACATTGTCACTGACAGCTGTCGTTGTTTTCGCTTTCAGCAGATGGTCGTTTTGCATTTGAGCGCCAGGAGAGGAACCCAGCCTTCCGCAGGTCCCAGTACATGCTCTACGACCTCAAGTCAGTGCATTCTTAATACTAATACTGTGTGGTCTTATATAGCACTGGTATCCACCTAGATATGTAATACTGTGTGGTCTTATATGGCACTGGTATCCACATAGATATGTGGTACTGTGTGGTCTTATATGGCACTGGTATCCACATAGATATGTGATACTGTGTGGACATATATGGCACTGGTATCCACCTAGATATGTGATACTGTGTGGTCTTATATGGCACTGGTATCCACCTTGATATGTAATACTGTGTGGACATATATGGCACTGGTATCCACCTAGATATGTAATACTGTGTGGTCTTATATGGCACTGGTATCCACATAGATATGTAATACTGTGTGGTCTTATATGGCACTGGTATCCACCTAGATATGTGATACTGTGTGGACATATATGGCACTGGTATCCACCTAGATATGTGATACTGTGTGGACATATATGGCACTGGTATCCACCTAGATATGTGATACTGTGTGGTCTTATATGGCACTGGTATCCACCTAGATACGTTATCACAGCAAGTTTTTAACAGCAACATCCATGGGAGTTTTTGCAGATTGGGACTGCTTCATATTTACTTTTTGAAGTTAATTATGTGTTCAACATACGAAAAATATTAAAATATTTAATATCTGATATGCCACATTTAGACACTGAATGTTAACGTTGATATGTTTCGTGACATGTAACGTGTATATGTTGACAAATTGACAATCCTGGTGACACATAAGTGAAGGTTAGCATTTAGTCTGCATGTAATTACCTCAGATACATATCATACATTGAAACTGACGGTGACGTTGCAGGTACGTGTTGACGTGTCGCCCCAGCCCCCAGGAGTGGACTGATGCCCTGCGCACCAGCTTCCTCAACGGCTTCTCCAGCATGCTGAAACTACTCAAGAGTATGCAGGTCTGTGCCCACGGCTTGTTAATAGTGATTTAACCCCTTTCATCACACATCTCTGTCATCATAGACTAATTAAAAGCTATTGCAAGAGTAAGTCATACTTAAAAATATCATTGGATTAAAAATCCAAAAACAACACTGCAGAATTTGTGTCTTTTATGTAATCTTTTTTTAAATTTAGACATTAATCTTGAGAAATATGCATGATACAGCAGTACCTGCCTTCAATAGACACTTCTGTGTTCAAGCAAAAGTGTCCCGACATGGCAGGTGTCCCCTCATCGGAGGGACAGGCATACTGGAGTGGAGGGCTGAAATAAGGCGTTAGGTGTTCCCATGTCTGCCACCAGGGTGCTACTAACCAACAGCGATCGCCGCCCGCTGCTCCAAGTCCAAGAACGCTGTCGAAGCCACAGTGTGCTTGCAGCACTGTCTTATATGGCAATATACAGTTTATAGAACTTATTAAACGAGTTAACTACCATCAACGTGTATTATTTTTAAATGTCACACCCTGTTTAATCTTTAACTGAATACAATACATGTACATATACCGTTATGGAACTATGATGACGATGTACTGAACTAATAGGCCTACGAATCGAAAATAATAACCTGGATTTGAGCAGCCGAAAACGTATATGAGTTGACACACGCAGTATATAAGCTGATTAAACATACAAAACGACTGATTTTGACCGAAACATAAATTTATGATGCACTACTTAGCATCGATTCGTCGTTTCATATGCGGATGACGAATTCGTATTTTCGCACACCGGTAGTGCCTTTGGCATGTTGGTTTCGCGTCGTTTAGATTGGAGGCATGCCATTTCACCCCAGTGTCATATTAGTACTGCATACTAAATTGCGTTTAAGACTATTTATCTGATTCTTTTGCGAGGCGTATTTGTGAATCTCGATTGCAATTTCAAACCGCCTAAGCGAAGCCAACATCAGCGATTGATGTCGGCGGCAGCGCCAAATAAACAACTTGTTGACAGTCGTTCATTGTCATTGACATTGTCGTTGACATTGTCGTTGACATTGTTGAACTGTTTCATGAAAATTGTCAAAGCAATTCTAAGTAGGTTTAAGCAGGCCCATTTGGCATTTCCCCCGGCGGCAGAAAATCGTGGTCCACGACCAACAGCCTTATATCAGAATTCATGATGCAACGTTGTTTTCCAACTACACACCGTGCTGTTTGTCCGTCGCCATTTTGGAAATAAAATATTTCGAAAAAAAATTACGAAAATAATGATTACTGTCCGCTTTAGCAAGGACAGAAAACCAAAATATGCTGTCTGCGTTCACCAGGTGTCCCCTCATCAGAGGGACATTAACATGGTAAAACAGTCCGTACATTGAGAAAGTGTCCCGCCATAGCAGGTGTCCGCTCATCGGAGGGTCTGTTGAAGGCAGGTACTACTGTATAAAGTGCACATTAGACTTAGTCAGCCTCCAGCTTTAACCCTTTATTCACCACCACTGGCTGCAAGCTGCTCACATTCTGATTGGTGGAAGTAATACACAGTAACATGTTTATAGTTCTCCTGCTCTATGAGGAAGTTGCTGCTACTGGAAGAAAGATGAACACCAAATGTCAATGTGTGTCTCCGTGTGTCATTGTGTGTCACTGTGTCATGTTTATAGTTCTCCTGCTCTATGAGGAAGTTGCTACTACTGGAAGAAAGATGAACACCAAATGTCAATGTGTGTCTCCGTGTGTCATTGTGTGTCACTGTGTCATGTTTATAGTTCTCCTGCTCTATGAGGAAGTTGCTGCTACTGGAAGAAAGATGAACACCAAATGTCAATGTGTGTCTCCGTGTGTCATTGTGTGTCACTGTGTCATGTTTATAGTTCTCCTGCTCTATGAGGAAGTTGCTGCTACTGGAAGAAAGATGAACACCAAATGTCAATGTGTGTCTCCGTGTGTCATTGTGTGTCACTGTGTCATGTTTATAGTTCTCCTGCTCTATGAGGAAGTTGCTGCTACTGGAAGAAAGATGAACACCAAATGTCAATGTGTGTCTCCGTGTGTCATTGTGTGTCACTGTGTCATGTTTATAGTTCTCCTGCTCTATGAGGAAGTTGCTACTACTGGAAGAAAGATGAACACCAAATGTCAATGTGTGTCTCCGTGTGTCATTGTGTGTCACTGTGTCATGTTTATAGTTCTCCTGCTCTATGAGGAAGTTGCTACTACTGGAAGAAAGATGAACACCAAATGTCAATGTGTGTCTCCGTGTGTCATTGTGTGTCACTGTGTCATGTTTATAGTTCTCCTGCTCTATGAGGAAGTTGCTACTACTGGAAGAAAGATGAACACCAAATGTCAATGTGTGTCTCCGTGTGTCATTGTGTGTCACTGTGTCATGTTTATAGTTCTCCTGCTCTATGAGGAAGTTGCTACTACTGGAAGAAAGATGAACACCAAATGTCAATGTGTGTCTCCGTGTGTCATTGTGTGTCACTGTGTGTCACTGTGTCATGTTTATAGTTCTCCTGCTCTATGAGGAAGTTGCTACTACTGGAAGAAAGATGAACACCAAATGTCAATGTGTGTCTCCGTGTGTCATTGTGTGTCACTGTGTCATGTTTATAGTTCTCCTGCTCTATGAGGAAGTTGCTACTACTGGAAGAAAGATGAACAACAAATGTCAATGTGTGTCTCCGTGTGTCATTGTGTGTCACTGTGTCATGTTTATAGTTCTCCTGCTCTATGAGGAAGTTGCTACTACTGGAAGAAAGATGAACACCAAATGTCAATGTGTGTCTCCGTGTGTCATTGTGTGTCACTGTGTCATGTTTATAGTTATCCTGCTCTATGAGGAAGTTGCTACTACTGGAAGAAAGATGAACAACAAATGTCAATGTGTGTCTCCGTGTGTCATTGTGTGTCACTGTGTCATGTTTATAGTTCTCCTGCTCTATGAGGAAGTTGCTACTACTGGAAGAAAGATGAACACCAAATGTCAATGTGTGTCTCCGTGTGTCATTGTGTGTCACTGTGTCATGTTTATAGTTCTCCTGCTCTATGAGGAAGTTGCTACTACTGGAAGAAAGATGAACACCAAATGTCAATGTGTGTCTCCGTGTGTCATTGTGTGTCACTGTGTCATGTTTATAGTTCTCCTGCTCTATGAGGAAGTTGCTGCTACTGGAAGAAAGATGAACAACAAAATGTCATTGTGGGTCTCGGTGTGTCATTGTGTGTCACTGTGTCATGTTTGCAGGGCATGGACGCAGTGACGCGTCAGACGGGCCAGCACATAGAGTTTGAGCCAGAGTGGGAGGGAGCCTTCAACCTACAACTCAAACTGGCTGACAACCTCGCCATCATCCAGGACTGGTGCGGCACTGACGTAAGACACTGTAGCATCTTATCTGACAATATTGACACTGACATCATGCTGGTTCTGACACTGATGTAAAGCCAGCATTGTTGACATTAACATTGTGGCGTTGTTGGCACTGACAGTGTGGCATTGTTGACACTGAAAGTGTGGCATTGTTGACACTGACAGTGTGGCATTGTTGACATTGACAGTGTTGCATTGTTGACATTGACAGTGTTGCATTGTTGACATTGACAGTGTGGCATTGTTATATCATAATGAATGTTAGTTTGGCTAAATGTTATCATTGATGTAGTTGTCATTATAACAAGTACAATTTTAGTCACCTATTTTTATAACATTATCTGGAAATAGCTGTGTGATTATAACTAGAATGAACATGCTTTAAAAATAATGTATCATGATTTTGTTAGTTAGCATTTTCAGTCAGTCATGCGTGACATGTCAATAATGTGTTGTTGTTGCAGGAGACAGTGTTGTTAGACGCCATCGCAATGACACTCAACACACTAGTGGCATGTAGAGACCCCAGTGCCAAGATGACCGTGTGCACAGGTGTGTAGTTGGACAACTTAGGTACACTCTTGTCTGCGTCACACAATAGTTTCCTTAATTATATACCATATTTGACGCTTGAAAAAAAGAGTCATGAAAATTTTTTTTAAATGTCTCTTCTTATGAGCATAAACCAACATTTCTTTCTTAGACAATAAGGTAACTGTTTAACACTGGTGGTGTCAACTTAAAAACAAGCTTTCCAAACTTAATTGTTTTCATATATCTATAAATTAACAAATATGAAAGAATATTAGTAGGAAATTCTACACAAATGCGAGGTCTCTATGACTGTTGGTCACAACATGTCATGTGACTGGTCATTGGTTTCAGTTGGTCAGTGGAAGGCCACCTGTATCAAGTACGACGTGTCCACGCAGCCTGTGTCCATCCACCTGCCGGTTACTCGCCTACTGGCCGGACTCTACCCACATCTCAACAAACTGGGACTGTCCTTCAGAGAGGCTCACAAACAGGTATGGATTGTGTGGAGCCTGGAGTTTGTCAGTCTGATGTAGGCATTTGTAGTCATCCCACGACTACACCAGTATCGAATGTCTGTTTTGGGAAGGATCAGGTTTAACAAGGTTGCCATTCCAAACAACAAGTTCCTGATGGCAAGTGGACAAGGAAGCCATTGGCTTATCGAGAGTCCAACAATTTTCTCATCTATGTGTAGCCCGCCCTTATCAAATATCTGTCAATTCTATTTTTATACATATTCGCACTACTAACATTAACACAATCATTTGGCAGTTTGTTTCATTCATTTATCACCCTCTGTGAGAAAGAATACTTTCTCATGTCCAACCTACACTGCTCCTTAACTAATGCTGCTTTATGTCCTCTGGTTCTACTGCCTTCTTTAAGTTTGAAGAACATATTCCTATCAACATCCGCATAACCATTCACTATTTTAAATACTTCTATTTGGTCTCCTCTTAGTCTCCTGGTCTCTAGTGTTGTCAAACCACATTGTAATAAGCGACTTTCGCAACTAAGGTCTCTCAATTCTGGAATCATTTTAGTTGCTCTTCGTTGTATTCTTTCTAGCTTGTCTATGTCCTTTTTACGATATGGTCTCCATGCTTGAATACAGTATTCCAAATGTGGTCTAACTATTGCTTTGTACAGGGGCACAATTAGCTGTTTTTCCTTATACATGATAGTTCTCCTAATTAGCCCTAGAATTTGATTTCCTTTCAAAGCAGCAATACCACATTGCTCTGAAACTTTCATGTCAGCACTAAATGTTACTCCTAAGTCCTTTTCTTATGTGGTTCTACCTTGTACAGCATCCCCCATTTTATATTCTTCGTCCATGTTTCCATGTCCTATGGGTATACATTTACACTTCCCAAAATTTAATAACATTTGCCATTTTTCTGACCATTTAACTAATTTATCTAGATCATCCTGTAAACTTTATTTATCTGTATCATTAGTAACCTTTCTGAATACTTTTGTGTCATCTGCAAATTTGAGTACTTTGCTAGATATGTCATCTTCCAAATCATTTATATATATTAAAAACAGTACAGGGCCTAATACTGATCCCTGTGGTACCCCACTCAAAACAGATTTCCAGTTTGAAATCATTTACAGTCATCCTACGACTACATCAGTAGTGACCGACTGTCTTGGGAGGGATAATTTATAGTCATCCCACGACTACACCAATAGTGACCGACTGTCTTGGGAGGGATCATTTACAGTCATCCCATGACTACACCAATAGTGACCGACTGGGATCATTTACAGTCATCCCACAACTACACCAATAGTGACTGGATCATTTTAAGGTACAAAATAGGATCGACTAAATTTTCTATTTTTTATAAGGTGTGATACTATGCTTTAGTGACAACTTTCAACAATGACGCACATTGTTTGTTCCCACAGCAATGGTTGATCCATGGCCAGCCACAGCAATTAATCGCTGATCCCTGGCTGCGTGTCAGTGCAGTTGACTTGATTGAGCCGTCACTGAGAACTCAAGTTCTCATTTCGCAGACACAGGCCGGAATGTGGCGGAGGAATGGTTACTCTCTTCTCAACCAGGTGATGCCACTGTTGACATTATGCAATAGCTGAAGTAAGAGTTGTCTACGTAAACTGAAGAATTGTTCTGATAGCTAACCTGACAGGCATATGTGCTTCATGTTATCTGTTTCTGCTTTTAAATCAGCCTTATTGATAAATACAAACAGAAAATAAATTCTCAAAAAAAATTTTTTATGCAAAGATGTTAAAAATTCAAATATATTTGTTGCAGAGTATTCTCATATTGGCATATATCTTAGAAATGTTATTTCGTTACCTTTTTGAAGCACAAATAGTGAAGTATAACATAATTAGAGAATGAGAAAGGTACCCATTTTAATATCCATAATTTGAAAATTAAACGTCAGGTCATATGTTCTCGAAAGGTTACAAACTATTGCAAGGCCATATTTTGTCTTAAGTCATCCATCTATTTGCTTTGGAGTTACGTAAAGTTTAAGACGTTTGTCTTTTGACAAACCACCCGAAGTCCTATATTTCCTATTATTAACATAGGACTGTGGCATAAAGCCTTATATTTCATAATGAGCGTGCACCTATCACTCCATTGTCCTATTTCACGTATAGGTCTGACTGTGGCATAAAGCCTTATATTTCATAATGAGCATGCACCTATCACTCCATTGTCCTATTTCACGTATAGGTCTGACTGTGGCATAAAGCCTTATATTTCATAATGAGCATGCACCTATCACTCCATTGTCCTATTTCACGTATAGGTCTGACTGTGGCATAAAGCCTTATATTTCATAATGAGCATGCACCTATCACTCCATTGTCCTATTTCACGTATAGGTCTGACTGTGGCATAAAGCCTTATATTTCATAATGAGCATGCACCTATCACTCCATTGTCCTATTTCACGTATAGGTCTGACTGTGGCATAAAGCCTTATATTTCATAATGAGCATGCACCTATCACTCCATTGTCCTATTTCACGTATAGGTCTGACTGTGGCATAAAGCTTATATTTCATAATGAGCATGCACCTATCACTCCATTGTCCTATTTCACGTATAGGTCTGACTGTGGCATAAAGCCTTATATTTCATAATGAGCATGCACCTATCACTCTATTGTCCTATTTCACGTATAGGTCTGACTGTCTGTCATATGAAGTAATTGATGTTTTTGACTGTTGAGTTATTTCTGTTTGTTCAGATCTACTTCTATCACAACGTGAGGTGTTGCTCTGAGATGTACGACAAAGACGTCACAATGCTGCAGGTATGTCAACATTACTGGGGCCAATTATTGCCATATCACCTGCCATTTAGTATGTCCTGCCATTTGGCCACCTTGGCATGTCCTGCTATTTGGCCACATTTGTATATCCTGTCATTTGGCCACCTTGGCATGTCCTGTCATTTGGTCACCTTTGTATGTCCTGTCATTTGGCCACCTTGGCATGTCCTGCCATTTGGCCACCTTGGCATGTCCTGCCATTTGGCCACCTTTGTATATCCTGTCATTTGGCCACCTTGGCATGTTCTGTCATTTGGCCACCTTGGCATGTCCTGTCATTTGGCCACCTTTGTATGTCCTGTCATTTGGCCACCTTGGCATGTCCTGTCAAAGCTTTTTGTTAAACATTTGTTAATTGTAGATATTGGTAGCTTTTGATATGAATTTACTTTAACAAGATTTAACAAGATTGCCATCCCAAACAACAAATTCCAAATGGCAAGTGGACAAGGAAGCCATTGGCTTATCGAGAATCCAACAATTTTCTCATCTATGTGTAACCCACCCTTATCAAATATCTGTCAATTCTATTTTTAAACATATTCACACTACTAGCATTAATACAATCATTTGGCAGTTTGTTCCATTCATTTATCACCCTCTGTGAGAAAGAGTACTTTCTCATGTCCAACCTACACTGCTCCTTTGTGCTGCTTTGTGTCCTCTGGTTCTACTGCCTTCTTTAAGTTTGAAGAACATATTCCTATCAACATTCTCATAACCATTCACTATTTTAAACACTTCTATTTGGTCTCCTCTTAGTCTCCTGGTCTCTAGTGTTGTCAAACCACATTGTAATAAGCGACTTTCGTAACTAAGGTCTCTTAATTCTGGAATCATCTTAGTTGCTCTTCGTTGTATTCTTTCTAGCTTATCTATGTCTTTTTTACGATATGGCCTCCATGCTTGAATACAATATTCCAAATGTGGTCTAACTATTGCTTTGTACAGGGGTACAATTAGCTGTTTCTCCTTATACATAATAGTTCTCCTAATTAGCCCTAGAATTTGATTTCCTTTTGAAGCAGCAATACCACATTGCTCTCAAACTTTCATGTCAGCACTAAATGTTACACCTAAGTCCTTTTCTTGTGTGGTTCTAACTAGTACAGCATCCCCCATTTTATATTCTTCGTCCATGTTTCCATGTCCTATGTGTATGCATTTACACTTACAAAAATTTAATAACATTTGCCATTTTTCTGACCATTTAGCTAATTTACTTCCACTGGGCTACGATAATTTTCTTCCACTGGGCTACAATAATTTCATTTGAGTAAAACATAAACAGAATGACTTGTGAAGTAACAATAATAAATTTTAAATATGGCGCGCAATGAACACATGGTACATAGATACATATTTGTCTGGCGCGCAATGAACAAATGAACACATGGTACATAGATACATGATTGTCTGGCGCGCAATGAACACATGGTACATAGAAACATATTTGTCTGGCGCGCAATGAACAAATGTACACATGCTACATAGATACATGATTGTCTGGCGTGCAATGAACACATGGTACATAGATACATGATTGTCTGGCGTGCAATGAACACATGATACACTGTACATAGATACATGATTGTCTGTCACGCAGTGAACACATGAACAAATGAAACATGCTACATATATACTAGTGCCCTGCGCGGGCCTAGAATTTGATCCCAAGCCCGGCCCGCAATTAGCAGTAAGAGGCCCGGCCCAGGCCTGCAATAATTTTTCAAGCCCGGCCCAGGCCTGCAAACTAGAATTTAGGCCCAGGCCCGACCCAGACTGTGAATGTTTGGACCAGGCCCAGCCCGGCCTGCAAGTTTCAGGCCCAGGCCCGGCCCATACCCATGGGCCAAAGATGGGTAAGCCCGCGATCCGCTAAGTTTAGAGAAGATAAACCTATAATCTTATAACAAAGATGAAAAACAAATAAACTGTAAAACAGACTTATTGTTTTATTAAATAAAAAAACATATATATATATGGGATTTGGCATAATATCCTTAGCTCTTAGTGGAGTACTACTCTTATGCTGAAAGTCCATAGTGTGCTGGATGAGTTCTAAAAATCAAGCACCACCAACTTCTTCAAACTTACAAATATCCTGAAGAAAAATAAAGAAAAACTTCTTAGTGTCATTACTATTAAATATGATAACATTTGTTATATTTGGCTTTAATGTATTGGCTTATGGTTAGGGTAGGAGATTTGTTTATCTAACCCTGACTTAACCCATATGCAAGCCATAACCCCAATTTATATTGTTAATTGAATTAGCTCAACTAAGTTAACATAATTTAGTATGATATTTCAATTAAATGTCACCCACTGGCACTGACACCCAGTGGCATTTCCAGCAGGCCTGCAGTCACTAGCCTGAGACAGACAGGTTCAGACATGTGTGAATTAGTACAAGTGTGAATGAATTAGGACTGGGGAGAAATACCAGTTACCAACTGGGTTGGGTACTGGGTAGTGGGCTAGTGGCCTAGTGGGCACTTGGCAGTGGGCAGGTCATTCAGGTGGGCAATGTTTGGAGGGAAGACCTAGACAATAGAATGTCCACTGGTAGGGTCAAAGGGTGATAAGTTGATGATTAATCATGGCTTGATTGCCTCTGCAAATATTTCTAAAGTAAACATTTGGGGCTGGCTACTTCCAGCCAAGTGAACTTATGGGGCCATTAGATTCCATGCAAGGTCTCAATTTTCAACTGTATAATACTAAAGAAATAATTTTAAGCATTCATTAACCGGAATTACAATTTATAATCAGTTTTTATTAAAAAATAAAGTAATAATCGGTGTTTTGTATGAATATTTTTATTATGTCCAGGCCCAGGCCTGGCCCGGCCCGCTCACACCAGGCCCGGCCCAAGCCCGATGTGTTTAAATTGTTTTCAGCACAGGTCCGGCCCGGCCCGGCCCGGCCCGGGCCTGCAGTATGTAGGCCCAGGCCCGGCCCGGCCTGCAAAATTATGTAGAGGCCCGGCCCGGCCCGGCCCGCGCAGGGCACTAATATATACATGATTGTCTGGCGTGCAGTGAACACATGATACATAGATACATGATTGTCTGTCATGCAATGAACACATGAACAAATGAAACATGCTACATAGATACATGATTATCTGGTGTGCCGTGAACAAATGAACACATGATACATAGATACATGATTGTCTGGTGTGCCGTGAACAAATGAAACATGATATATAGATACATGATTGTCTGGTGTGCCGTGAACAAATGAAACATGCTACATAGATACATGATTGTCTGGTGTGCCGTGAACAAATGAACACATGATACATAGATACATGATTGTCTGGCTTGCAGTGAACACGTGATACATAGATTAGGTTTACATAGGGTTTTGCCAGTGGTGGGTAATTTGTGCTAGTGGTGGGTGGTTTGTGCCAGTGGTGGGTGGTTTGTGCCAGTGGTGGGTGGTGTGTGCCAGTGGTGTGCTGTTTGGTGAGTTTTTCACCTGTGTTTTGTTACAGACGGGAGCAGCTCTTATTGATAGCAATGAGTTTATCATCTATCTGCTCAACAAGTTCTCTCTGCTCAACTGGGCCAAGTGAGTATGTTCTCATGAAGGTCAACTGTTATTTCCCTCTAGTGTTTGTCACCTGTTTTCACGCATTGAGACAGCTATGCATTTCAAGTTCTGCCGTATGCGCTAACTAATTAAAACCATTTTGGACTGCAGAGGATGTTTTGCCTTGTCTTATTAGTTGTCAGAGACATATTATTGTTACATACTATTCCCGTAGCATGTTGGTGAGGTGTCAGTTATTCCTGTAGCATGTTGTGGTGAGGTGTCAGTTATTCCCGTAGCATGTTGTGGTGAGATGTCAGTTATTCCTGTAGCATGTTGTGGTGAGGTGTCAGTTATTCCCGTAGCATGTTGTGGTGAGGTGTCAGTTATTCCCGTAGCATGTTGTGGTGAGGTGTCAGTTATTCCCGTAGCATGTTGTGGTGAGGTGTCAGTTATTCCCGTAGCGTGTTGTGGTGAGGTGTCAGTTATTCCCGTAGCGTGTTGTGGTGAGGTGTCAGTTATTCCCGTAGCGTGTTGTGGTGAGGTGTCAGTTATTCCCGTAGCATGTTGTGGTGAGGTGTCAGTTATTCCCGTAGCAAGTTGTGGTGAGGTGTCTGTCATTCCCGTAGCATGTTGTGGTGAGGTATCAGTTATTCCCATAGCGTGTTGTGGTGAGGTGTCAGTTATTCCCGTAGCATGTTGTGGTGAGGTGTCAGTGTCCCAAACAACAATTACTGGTTTTTTTCTTGCTGGTTGATTTACAACTATAAAACAAAACATTTACTGTGAACAATTTAAAAGGTTTTATTTGCTAAAAACAATTTTCATTTAAATTGTTTATTACTTAAATGAAAGTGTTAAGATGACCTGTGTGATAAACTGTGATTATAATTAGCTGAGACTTGATACCAGCCATGAATGGGAGTAAGTCTTTCCTTGCAGGGAGGACTATGACATGCCATCCAAGGACGGGTCGCCTGACGACTGTCTGCGCCAAGTCATTGTGCTGGCCGAAGAGTTTCTCAATCTACTCATCATCATCATAGGTTAGTCATTCACCAACTAGGGTGTGAAGAGGATAAGTAAGTACCGTAGGTTATTTATCATATTATCATTGTGTATTAGTCACGTAAGAGTCATTGTGTTACTATGATATGTTAGCAGTGATTGAATGAGTAGTTGAACTGTGATTTGAAAGTTAGATAACAGTATCTTTAAACACTTGATAGTGTTGGACAGAGGAAGCCATGTGTTTCCATAGTGTTGGACAGAGGAAGCCATGTGTTTCCATAGTGTTGGACAGAGGAAGCCATGTGTTTCCATAGTGTTGGACAGAGGAAGCCATGTGTTTCCATAGTGTTGGACAGAGGAAGCCATGTGTTTCCATAGTGTTGGACAGAGGAAGCCATGTGTTTCCATAGGCTGGTGACCTTATTGTCAAATAGACCAAGAAGACACCACTAACATACCATGTCATGTGTTAACACACCAAGTCATGTGTTGTGTAGACAAATAAACAGTGTTGGGATTATAAGAACAAACAGCTTTCATGCAGTAATTGCAGCGTGGCTGGATGCTTCAATAGAAGTTGAAATTGTGTTTGTGTGAACAGGTCTGATGGGGGCAAAGTGTAACCCACCCAGAATAATGATTGTTCGACTGGTGCTGTGCGGTCGACTCTGCTTAATAGAATCACTTTGGGCCAAAGCAGTATGACTCTGTTTAGCAGCTGATTCGTTTAAACAGCACATTTTGATCCAGCGTGAATAAGGAGTGATTCCATCACCGCCAATACATTTAATTCTACTAAATGGCTTATTATGTTATCTGTGATTTTGTTAAGTGGAGTCTAGTGTATAATCCTGAATGCTTTGCTTTGTTGGGGTGGGTCAGGTGGCCTAGAAGACACCACTAACACACCCCGTCATTTGTTAACACACTGTATCATGTGTTAACTCACTGTGTCATGTGTTTTAGGGGAAAGGTATGAGTGTGGGGTGGGTGAGGTGGACCCAGAAGACACGATCAAGCGAGAAATCATCCACCAGTTGTGTATTCATCCAATGGCTCACAGCGAACTCACCAAGTCACTGCCTGAGAATGTAAGTCAGTAAATATATTGTTGTGTCTGTGTCAGTGTGAATGTATCATGTCAGTAAATATATTGTTGTAGCTGTGTCAGTGTGAATGTGTGATGTCAGTAAACATATTGTTGTAGCTGTGTCAGTGTGAATGTGTGATGTCAGTAAATGTATTGTTGTGGCTGTGTCAGTGTGAATGTGTGATGTCAGCAATTGTATTGTTGTGGCTGTGTCAGTGGGAATGTGTGATGTCAGCAATTGTATTGTTGTGGCTGTGTCAGTGGGAATGTGTGATGTCAGTAAATGTATTGTCATAGAGGTGTCAGTGTGAATGTATGATATCAGTAAAAGGTGGCTGGGGCGGCTAGCATGTAAGTTGATTTTTTTTTATTCATAACATGCTAGGATATACTGAACTAAATGTCAACACCACAAAAAAATCACCCAGCACTAATGTTATATTTCACCAATCCAACCTTTAAAAATGCAATCCTTTTGGAAATCCCATTGAGTTCCCAGAAAAGCAACAATGTTTCCATAGTAACGTCCGCGTGCGCTACAATGTTCAAACCAGCTATATTCGTTCACTGTGAAAGTGGAACACATCGTCTGGTTACTGTAATGCTAGTACACATCAGTATTATATCTACCTAACTAAATCATGTACTTCAACCAGCAAATATCAGCATTAACATAGTTTATCATGCCTTTGATACTAACGCCTACTAATGCCATCACATATGTGACCTGGTGACCCCGCAGGATTACGGGCCAATCAAAATGACCGAAAACATGCCCTGCCATGTGTTTGTTAGATGGCTGGTGTAACCTGATACCGTAGATGACAACACATTACAAGTACAAATTCAGGGGCTATCGTGGTGGCAAATTAAGGGGACCTGTCAATATTACAAATGGCCATTATGTTTTGTCAACAATACATAAAAAGCCAGTGAAAGACCGTACATTTCAACACAAAAACAAACATTTGTTGAGATTGTGTTTTCATTAATAACCAGGAAATGATGTTTCAAATATTGTTTGAGAAAAACTACAACACTCACGACATTGAAATTTTGCTTATGAACGCGTCTTCTGTGCACGCAACATAATACAGCAGTAAATTATGATTGGTGAAGGGTTTGTGTCAAAAATATACTTCCACTTTAGGCTGTCATTCAACTTTTGTTTAATTAATTCATGATGGTGTAGCAGACATAATTGGTTTATGTCATGCTTATATGTATGTCATTTATTTCTTTGGGGATTTTCTCAAAACAGTTAAACTTAATTTTTAGTGGCTATTTTTTCACATTTATAAAAATGTTTTAAAAACCTTGTAACATAACCAAAAAATTAAAACCTCCAAATTTTTTTAATCTGGTATATTATATAGTATTTCACCTACAATCTATGAAGAAATGGTTTATTTATCTTAAAAAGCTTCTACAGAAACTAATCAATTCAAGACAAGTATATAATAACCACCCCAGCTACCTTAACAAAATGAGTCCCAATTTGAGCATATAGATTTATCAGTATCGTTGAAAAGAGCAGCATCTCAGCTTTTACATCATGCATCGAGCAACCAGATATCTTGATTCTAGCCAAAGCTACGTTTCGCTAAACATGTATGGGGTAGAAATCTTCAAACTGAGAAATCTGCTCTCAAAGTTACTATGCATATATGCTACCTTAGTTACTATGCATATATCTGGCAGATACTTGGACCACTTGAAGATAAAGGCATCCTCGTGACGTTCTACTAATATAATAACAAGATAAAGGCATCCTCGTGACATTCTACTAATATAATAACAAGATAAAGGCATCCTCGTGACATTCTACTAATATAATAACAAGATAAAGGCATCCTCGTGACGTTCTACTAATATAATAACAAGATAAAGGCATCCTCGTGACATTCTACTAATATAATAACAAGATAAAGGCATCCTCATGACATTCTACTAATATAATAACAAGATAAAGGCATCCTCATGACATTCTACTGATATAATAACAAGATAAAGGCATCGTCGTGACATTCTACTAATATAATAACAAGATAAAGGCATCCTCGTGACATTCTACTAATATAATAACAAGATAAAGGCATCCTCGTGACATTCTACTAATATAATAACAAGATAAAGGCATCCTCGTGACATTCTATTAATATAATAACAAGATAAAGGCATCCTCATGACATTCTACTGATATAATAACAAGATAAAGGCATCCTCATGACATTCTACTAATATAATAACAAGATAAAGGCATCCTCATGACATTCTACTAATATAATAACAAGATCGTTGTCAGAAAAAAATACAGACAAAACTGATTGCCTTGTAATTACCGTCATTGTTAAGTAATGTCAAAATTAGCAGCACTATGCCACCAGTGTCATAATTTGACACATTTTAGTTGAGATAATGGTTACTAGTGACCTTCTTTTGTAAAAAGTTGTGGCAGTAAGAACTTACTTGATTTTTGCGATTTATAAAATAATAAGCAATTTATTCAGCCTAAGAGGAGACTCAGCAGGTAGATTAAAAAAAAATAATTATTCTATTCAAATTGTTTCCACCCTATTTTGAGAGCACTGTATTCATAACGTTCACTTCAGTAACAATTACATACCTCTAAATCATTTTTATTTGTTGGTAAAGTATGCATCTTCCAAGATATAACCCTGTTTTCTCAAAACCATGCCTTATGTCTCTCGAAGTAATAATACTAGCAAAGTAAGGTTTTTAGTGTTATATTCAGCTTATTCTTCATTACAACTGGCAGAAAACATTAGCAAAGTAACCGAAAGCTACATAAATATTTGTTTCGAAAAATATTTTTTAAATACTTAAATATTTAAAAAATTCATTAAATAAACTACGTTTTTGAAAATGTTTTCTACCAGTTGTGTAACAGATTGTATACTGAAAAAGGTGTTTCAATTAATTATAATAATATTTGTTCAGTGTGATAATCTTCATTGTAAAACATGCACAATATATTTTTAACAATGCCAGTGCCACATCAACTACTAGACAGCAGCAACACGTACATAACCAGCAGCTATCATTGGATTAGCCAGTGTTTGATAAAAACAGCATTTGTGAAGGTTCATGTTTACACACATTTGACTCATGTTAAGATGGGCCACATATTGTTATAGATGTGTCAGTGTTAATGTGTGATGCCAGTAAATGTGTTCATGTAGCTGTGTAAGTGTGAATTTATGATGTTAGTAAATGTGTTCTTGTAGATGTTTCAGTGTGAATGTATGATGTCAGTAAATATATAGTTGCTCTGTCAGTCTATATTGGTTGTCAGAGATGTGTCAGTGTGCTTGTGTAATGTCAGCAGATCAGGTCATTAATACAGAGACGTCAAATGTTTTGATTAAATCTACACATTTTCCTTATTAGTTGGTGCACTCATCTGCACCACTCGAAGGTGCCAGTGCACAGGTAAGACAGACAGGATGGTTTGGCTTAGACAAGGTCTAATAGTTGTGACAAGGTCACAATAATTGTGACAAGGTTTTAGTGAGAATGTATTATAGTTGTGACAAAATGTTAGTGAGAATGTGTGACAAGGTGTTAGTGAGAATGTGTGATAGGTGTGACAAGGTGTTAGTGAGAATGTGTGATATGTGTGACAAGATGTTAGGGAGAATGTGTGATACTTGTGACAAGGTGTTAGTGAGAATGTGTTATACGCCTGACAAGGTGTTCGTGAGAATGTGTGATAAGTGTGACAAGGTGTTAGTGAGAATGTGTGATAGTTGTGACAAGGTGTTAGTGAGAATGTGTGACAAGGTGTTAGTGAAAATGTGTGATAGTTGTGAAAAGGTGTTACGCTTTAGTGAGAATGTGTGACAGGTGTGACAAGGTGTTAATGAGAATGTGTCATATGTGTGACAAGGTGTTAGTGAGAATGTGTGATAGGTGTGAAAAGGTGTTACACTGTATTGAAAAGTAAGTAAGTGAGTAGTTTATTAGATCCAAAATGTACACGCATTAAATAATAATAATATATCATATAATTGTACGTAATAAAATATTACTGTATACAGAGAGGATCATGGAGACTCCCACAAAGACTTATTAAAAGTCGCTACCATAGAATGTGTGACAGGTGTGACAAGGTGTTAGTGAGAATGTGTGACAGGTGTGACAAGGTGTTAGTGAGAATGTGTGACAGGTTTGTCAAAGTGTTAGTGAGAATGTGTGATATCTGTGACAATATGGCATAATGTAATGTGATAGTGATACAGATTATATAAGTGCAGTGATATAGCATAAGGCAAGGAACATTTTGTTATACATTTCGTAGCGTAAGTTAAGAGAAAGTGTCACTGAATGGTTTGATAAGCCAAGGTAGGGAAGTAGAGCTGTGATGTGACTATGCTGTATGTTTTCAGCCCTACCATGAGACTGGCATAGACCACATCGTACAGCAAGTGGCTGTCTTCAAGTGAGTCTATCTTCATCTAGTTAGTGTCTCTGTAATTTTTTATTTATGTTTATTCTGTGCATGATATTATGTTATGATTATTGTGTACATGACATCTTGTTATGATCATTGTGTACATGATATCATGTTATGATTATTGTGTACATGACATCTTGTTATGATCATTGTGTACATGATATCATGTTATGATTATTGTGTACATGACATCATGTTATGATCATTGTGTACATGATATCATGTTATGATTATTGTGTATATAACATCTGATCGTGAACACAAGAAACCATTTGTGTTCCTCCATAATTGAAACAATGGTGACATATTTTATTGTCATTCACGGAGTAAATCTGCCATCTTTGATGTCACCATTGTGAGTACTTCGCTTGCTATGAGTGAAACATTGTGCATAATAAATACATTTTTTTACATATGTGTATGTGCATAATAATTCCATATTATAAATATTCATGATTGATGGTTCATTTATTTTTATACGCTTTTTTCAGTGTTTTTGGTGTTGTTATTTTGTTTGAATTTGGCTACATATATGATATATCTTGGCTGTAATTAGTATATGACTGTGAAAATAAATAGTTTATATAGATTATACAAGTGTTACTGTTATTTATATGACCATTATGTTTTAATGTGTGTGTCACAGTTGCAGGACATGTGTTTCACATACTATGTATGTAATAGCATTTCAAACATGCAGCAGTACACTGTGTAGTAGCCAACGTGCATGTTCCGGAACTTGCACGTGCATGTGTTTGGGTTGGGTTGCGAACTTGTGCACGCATTTGGGTTGGGTTGTGAACATGCGTGTGCATTTGGGTTGGGTTGTGAACATGCGTGTGCGTTTAGGTTGGGTTGTGAACATGCGTGTACGTTGACATCACCATAGTGAGATGAGTCTGATGTCATTCATGTCACCATAGTTAGATGAGTCTGATGTCATTCATGTCACCATAGTGGGATGAGACTGACATCATTCATGTCACCATAGTGAGATGAGACTGACATAATTTGTGTCATCATAGTGAGATGAGACTGACATAATTCATGTCACCATAGTGAGATGAGACTGACATCATTCATGTCACCATAGTGAGATGAGACTGAGATGTTGTTGTGTTACAGGAAACCAGTGAGTTCGACTGGCAAGGGAATGTACGAACTGAAGCCTGAATGTTACACGGAGTACAACCCATTTTTCTATCACTACACACGGGCAGAACAGTCCAAGGTAAACACATTCTTGTCCATCATACCTTCAAGACATGCATTTCTTAAATCATCGTATGTGTGTCAAATTTAATTGTGATATGTGCCATGTGAAAACCTGGTTAACTTGAATATTGATGAAGACCCTTTGCAAATTTCAGGGTTTGTTTTCTTCAATATATCATTTGAATTCAATATTTTGTAGTTAGTCATATGCACTAAGACACATCAATCTGTGCAGACTGTGATTACATAATTACATTCATACCTATCTTTAATTATCATGCCTCTTTATATTTGTAATTATAAATATGAAAACTTATAAATCCTTTACGTGAAATCTTCTGTTGTTCTGATTATATATTTCATATATAATAAGCAAACTTTTATATGATTCCAGAGTTGAACACATTTGACAGTTGTGGATAATAAATGTATTATCAGTCCATCATGTTTGAGGTGAGCGATCGCTCTCGCTCCCTCGTGCAAATCAATAATCTCGGGAGCAATTTATCGCTTACACCAATTGCTAAAATCCCTCGCTGTCTGCCGAGTGTTCATCTCGACAAGGACTAGTTACTTGAGGATCAGATTCACTAGGAAAATCTAGCCTCTTTATAACGCAGTGTTCGGGCTCCAAGAGTAGGGATCTGATCTGATTGACTGACTAGTGGAGTAATGGGAACTGAAAATAATAACCTGGATCTGAGTAACCAAACATGTAAATGAGTTGACACACACAGTGTGAAAGTTGATTAAACATTGAAAATGACAATGTAAATAATTGTTCCACTTCGTCTTTCAACTGCTCTCAACACATAAATTCACGACGCACATCTGCAGTACCAATGATGTATTTACCGTTTCATGTGCGGAAATTCGTATTTTTGTGCACCGAGTTTGAGTAACTCGCAATAAATCGCTCGCCTGTAGTTTTCAAACATGAAGCATTGTATTAGATATATTAGTTTGTGTATATTGTAATTCTGTCTTCCTCCATCAGTTGGAGGAGATGTATTGTAATTCTGTCTCCCTCGATCAGTCGGAGGAGATGTATTGTAATTCTGTCTCCCTCGATCAGTCGGAGGTGACGTATTGTAATTCTGTCTTCCTCCATCAGTCGAAGGAGACGTATTATAATTCTGTCTTCCTCCATCAGTCGGAGGAGATGTATTGTATTTCTGTCTTCTTCCATCAGTCGAAGGAGGCGTATTGTAATTCTGTCTTCCTCCATCAGTCGGAGGAGATGTATTGTAATTCTGTCTTCCTCCATCAGTCGGAGGAGATGTATTGTAATTCTGTCTTCCTCCATCAGTCGGAGGAGATGCAGAGGAAGAGGAAGAAGAGTCTGAATGAAGACCAAGGTGGGTTATATGAGTGTATAACATTGAAGTGCCAATAAAGAGTGTTATTTGTAATATAATATATTAGATCTTACAAAATAAAAAATGTAGCATTAACCCATTTAAATAAAAAAGATATCTAATAAGCTGCTGATGGGCGACTCAGTCTGCTGGAAATTTTTTCTTTTTTGATGTAAATGATGTAATATGACACACATGTAATAAGACACACATGTAATATGACACACATGTAATAAGACACACATGTAATATGACACACATGTAATAAGACACACATGTAATATGACACACATGTAATAAGACACACATGTAATAAGACACACATGTAATATGACACACATGTAATAAGACACACATGTAATATGACACACATGTAATAAGACACACATGTAATATGACACACATGTAATAAGACACACATGTAATAAGACACACATGTAATATGACACACATGTAATAAGACACACATGTAATAAGACACACATGTAATAAGACACACATGTAATAAGACACACATGTAATAAGACACACATGTAATATGACACACATGTAATAAGACACACATGTAATTTTATACATTTATAACCCTATTTGCCACCCTCTACAGCCCTGCCGCCCCCTGTGCCGCCCCCCTTCGCGACGGGGTACATCCCTGTCACCAAACTGCTTCACTCTGATCTCCTTCTCTATCTGCTACGCATCCTGCTCAAGCGGACGGCCGCCAAGAGGTCAAGGTCATGGTCAGAGACACAGTTCGAGAAGGTGAAGTAGTGACACTTTGTATATCAACAAGTATATAAAAGGAGAGTGGATCTGTGCATTAGACTGACAAAAACCTACTTGCAAGATGGGTTTACACATGCCATTGATCATGAAAAAAATTCAACGAATATTTATTTACACTTAAGTTCATAAACATCACTACAAAGCTTGTGTAACGTAATTATTTAGAAAGTTAATAATAGAGCATAGAGATTGCACAGCGAGGGCAGTGGAGATGGGACTAGTAATCTCTTTGTACTTTCACATGGTCGATGACTGTTTACTGGGATTGTAACTTGCTAACATCATCTGTGGTTGCAGGTTCTACACCTCATTGGTCTGGCTCTCTATGAAGAGCAGCGAATGCACAATGCCGGCCAGCACTTTGGCTTCATTGAGAAAGCTACGACTGACAACAGCAACATCCTGGAGATGTTACAGAAGTTGAATGGACACCCCAACATCACCCACGAACCCCAAAAAGACCTGCTCACTTGGGTCATACAGGTTGGTCTCACAGCTCTAACACATGTCACTCTGGCTAGGTTGTCTTCCTTGTTCACTTGCCATCTGGGCAAGTGGACAACGAAGCCATGCTTATCGAGAGTCCAACATTTTTAATCTATGTGAAATCCGCCCTTCTGAGATATGTGTCAACCTTGTGTTTAAACATATTCACACTGCTGCTATCAGTTACACAATCTGTAGATAATTTGTATTATACTTCCTGATATCCAACCTACACTGATCCTTTACTAATGTTACCTCTTGTCCTCTAGTTCTGTAATCTTTCTTGAGGGAGAAAAAAATATGCATGAATATATTTCTTTCAATGCTACGCTGTGTGGAGAGCCCTTTGAGAGTGATGTCTACCTGGTGTGAGTTATATGTGTTGTATAGAGAACCCCTTGAGAGTGATGTTGTTCTGGTGTGAGATAGATGTGTTGTATGGAGAGCCCCTTGAGAGTGACGTCTACTTGGTGTGACAGATATGTTGTATGCAGAACCCCTTTAGAGTAACATCTACTTGGTGTGACAGTTGGATGTGTTGTATGGAGAACCCCTTGCGAGTGACGTCTTTCTGATGTGACAATTGGATGTGTTGTATGGAGAGCCCCTTGAGAGTGACGTCTACCTGGTGTGAGTTAGATGTGTTGTATTGAGAACCCCTTGAGGGTAATGTTTTTTCTGGTGTGAGTTAGATGTGTTGTATGGAGAGCCCCTTGAGAGTGACGTCTTTCTTGGTGTGACAGATATGTTGTATGCAGAACCCCTTTAGAGTAACATCTACTTGGTGTGACAGTTGGATGTGTTGTATGGAGAACCCCTTGCGAGTGACGTCTTTCTGATGTGACAATTGGATGTGTTGTATGGAGAGCCCCTTGAGAGTGACGTCTACCTGGTGTGAGTTAGATGTGTTGTATTGAGAACCCCTTGAGGGTAATGTTTTTTCTGGTGTGAGTTAGATGTGTTGTATGGAGAGCCCCTTGAGAGTGACGTCTTTCTGGTGTGAGATAGATATGTTGTATGGAGAGCCCCTTGAGAGTGACGTCTTTCTGGTGTGAGATAGATGTGTTGTATGGAGAGCCCCTTGAGGGTGACGTCTACTTGATGTGACAGATGTGTTGTATGCAACAGATGTGTTGTATACTTGGTGTAACAGTTGGATGTGTTGTATGGAGAACCCCTTGAGAGTGACGTCTTTCTGATGTGACATTTGGATGTGTTGTATGGAGAACCCTTTGAGAGTGACGTCTACCTGGTGTGACAGTTGGATGTGTTGTATGGAGAGCCCCTTGAGAGTGACATCTTTCTGGCGTGAGATAGATGTGTTGTATGGAGAGCCCCTTGAGAGTAGACGTCTACTTGGTGTGACAGATGTGTTGTATGCAGAACCCCTTTAGAGTGACACCTACTTGGTGTCACAGTTGGATGTGTTCTATGGAGAACCCCTTGAGAGTGACGTCTTTCTGATGTGAAAATTGGATGTGTTGTATGGAGAGCCCTTTGTGAGTGATGTCTACCTGGTGTGACAGTTGGATGTGTTGTATGGAGAGCCCCTTGAGAGTGACGTCTTTCTGGTGTGACAGTTGGATATGTTGTATGAAGAGCCCCTTGAGAGTGACGTCTACCTGGTGTGACAGTTGAATGTGTTATATGGAGAGCCCCTTGAGAGTGACGTCTACCTGTTGTGACAGTTGGATGTGTTGTATGGAGAACCCTTTGAGTGTGACGTCTACTTGGTGTAACAGTTGGATGTGTTGTATGGAGAACCCTTTGAGTGTGACGTCTACCTGGTGTGACAGTTGGATGTGTTGTTTGGAGAGCCCCTTGAGAGTGACGTCTACCTGGTGTGACAGTTGGACGTGTTGTATGGAGAACCCTTGGAGAGTGACGTCTACCTGGTGTGACAGTTGGATGTGTTGTATGGAGAGCCCCTTGAGAGTGACATCTTTCTGGCGTGAGATAGATGTGTTGTATGGAGAGCCCCTTGAGAGTGACGACTACTTGGTGTGACAGATGTGTTGTATGCAGAACCCCTTTAGAGTGACACCTACTTGGTGTCACAGTTGGATGTGTTCTATGGAGAACCCCTTGAGAGTGACGTCTTTCTGATGTGAAAATTGGATGTGTTGTATGGAGAGCCCTTTGAGAGTGATGTCTACCTGGTGTGACAGTTGGATGTGTTGTATGGAGAGCCCCTTGAGAGTGTCGTCTTTCTGGTGTGACAGTTGGATATGTTGTATGAAGAGCCCCTTGAGAGTGACATCTACCTGGTGTGACAGTTGAATGTATTATATGGAGAGCCCCTTGAGAGTGACGTCTACCTGTTGTGACAGTTGGATGTGTTGTATGGAGAACCCTTTGAGTGTGACGTCTACCTGGTGTGACAGTTGGATGTGTTGTATGGAGAGCCCCTTGATAGTGACGTCTACCTGGTGTGACAGTTGGATGTGTTGGATGGAGAACCCTTTGAGAGTGATGTCTACCTGGTGTGACAGTTGGATGTGTTGTATGGAGAACCCTTTGAGAGTAATATCTACCTGGTCTGACAGTTGGATGTGTTGTATGGAGAACCCTTTGAGAGTAATGTCTACCTGGTGTGACAGTTGGATGTGTTGTATGGAGAGCCCCTTGAGAGTGACGTCTACCTGGTGTGACAGTTGGATGTGTTGTATGGAGAACCGTTTGAGAGTGACGTCTACCTGGTGTGACAGTTGAATGTGTTATATGGAGAGCCCCTTGAGAGTGACGTCTACCTGGTGTGACAGTTGGATGTGTTGTATGGAGAACCCTTTGAGTGTGACGTCTACCTGATGTGACAGTTGGATGTGTTGTATGGAGAGCCCCTTGATAGTGATGTCTACCTGGTGTGACAGTTGGATGTGTTGGATGGAGAACCCTTTGAGAGTGACGTCTACCTGGTGTGACAGTTGGATGTGTTGGATGGAGAACCCTTTGAGAGTAATGTCTACCTGGTCTGACAGTTGGATGTGTTGTATGGAGAACCCTTTGAGAGTAATGTCTACCTGGTGTGACAGTTGGATGTGTTGTATGGAGAACCGTTTGATAGTGACGTCTACCTGGTGTGACAGTTGGATGTGTTGTATGGAGAACCCTTTGAGAGTGACGTCTACCTGGTGTGACAGTTGGATGTGTTGTATGGAGAGTCCCTTGAGAGTGACGTCTACCTGGTGTGACAGTTGGATGTGTTGTATGGAGAACCCTTTGAGAGTGACGTCTACCTGGTGTGACAGTTGGATGTGTTGTATGGAGAACCCTTTGAGAGTGACGTCTACCTGGTGTGACAGTTGTATTTGTTGTATGGAGATCCGCCTGCTGCCATTATGAAACTTTGGCAGTTTCATTCACTGCAATTTGCCTCAGGTCACTCAGCTGTATAAGTGAGTACCTGGCAATAGAAAGACGGTAGAATTATAAGAATGAACAGCAATTGCAGTATGGCTGGATGCTTCAATAGAAATTAATATGGTGTTTGCATGAATAAGTCTGCAGGGGGCCAAGTGTAATACAGACTGAGCAGTGAACAAGTCTGCAGGGGGCAAAGTGTAATGCAGACTGAGCAATGAACAAGTCTGCAGGGGGCAAAGTGTAATGCAGACTGAGCAATGAACAAGTCTGCAGGGGGCAAAGTGTAATGCAGACTGAGCAATGAACAAGTCTGCAGGGGGCAAAGTGTAATGCAGACTGAGCAGTGAACAAGTCTGCAGGGGGCAAAGTGTAATGCAGACTGAGCAATGAACAAGTCTGCAGGGGGCAAAGTGTAATGCAGACTGAGCAATGAACAAGTCTGCAGGGGGCAAAGTGTAATGCAGACTGAGCAGTGAACAAGTCTGCAGGGGGCAAAGTGTAATGCAGACTGAGCAGTGAACAAGTCTGCAGGGGGCAAAGTGTAATGCAGACTGAGCAATGAACAAGTCTGCAGGGGGCAAAGTGTAATGCAGACTGAGCAATGAACAAGTCTGAAGGGGGCAAAGTTTAATGCAGACTGAGCAATGAACAAGTCTGCAGGGGGCAAAGTGTAATACAGACTGAGCAGTGAACAAGTCTGCAGGGGGCAAAGTTTAATGCAGACTGAGCAATGAACAAGTCTGCTGGAGGCAAAGTGTAATACAGACTGAGCAGTGAACAAGTCTGCAGGGGGCAAAATAATTTCTGTTTGAGCAATGTTGGAGGAATGTGGTGTAAATTTAATGCTTTGCTTGGTGTAGTTGTTCACGAAGACAAGACAGAGTGTGTGTGGTACGGATGCAGTAGAGATGCTGCCTGTCGTGCCCTCTGTGTCGGATGAGAAGTTGGAGAAGGAACGGAAGAGGAAGGCTGAATTGGCAGCCAAGAGACGACTCCGCATAATGGCACAGATATCTAAGATGCAGAAAGAGTTCATCCGGGAGAACTCGGAGCTGTTTGAGAGCACTAGCTGTGAGCTAAAGCTGGCTGGCTCCGACATGGACATCAGGTGGGCAATCATCTCACATGTGCAAACTCACATTTGTTTAAAGGGAATGTACTTTTGATTTACATTGGTTAACAGGGTTTTGAATAATTAAAATGTCCCAATTCGCAATTTTTTTTATTTCTTGTTCATTTAAATTAACAATGTTACACTTCATATTGTAATATGTATATTGTAATCTGTATATTGTAATCTGTATTGCTGTAGTATATTTACCATCAGAAAATGTGTAAAACCTTCAGATGTGAAGATTTATTGGTCGGTCTTTAATTGCAGGAGAATGACAGTAGAGTAACAGTAGAGTAACAGTAGAATAACAGTAGAGTAACAGTAGAGTGACAGTAGAGTAACAGTAGAGTCACAATAGAGTGACAGTAGAGTGACAGTAGAGTCACAATAGAGTCACAGTAGAGTCACAGTAGAGTCACAGTAGAGTCACATTAGTATGGCAGTAGAGTGGCAGTAGAGTCACAGTAGAGTGGCAGTAGAGTGGCAGTAGAGTGGCAGTAGAGTAATTATTATTCTGTTTGCAGCCAGTCAGTGGCCCAGTTTGACATGTTCCCCATTGCGGTCGGTTCCAAGAGAAGCATTTCCTCCATGACCAGCGTGATGCTAGAGACCTGCATCCTCTGTCAGGAAAAGCAGGAGATCACGCACAACGAACGCGCCATGGTCCTCGCTTCATTCATACACAAGTAAGTCACAAGGAATGCACCATGGTCCTCTCTTCACTCATACACAAGTAAGTCACGACGAACTCATCATGGTCCGTGCTTCATTCATACACAATTATGTCACAACGAATACAACATGGTCCTTGCTTCACTCATACACAAGTCAGTCACAACGAATGGCCCTTGGTCCTTGCATCATTCATACACAAGTAAGTCACAACGAATGCACCATGGTCCTCGCTTCACTCATACACAAGTAAATCACAACAAGCCCACCATGGTCCTCACTTCATTCATCCACAAGTAAGTCACAATGAATACACCATGGTTCTTGGTTCATTCATACACAAGTAAGTCACAACAAGCCCACCATGGTCCTCACTTCACTCATGCACAAGTAAGTGACAACGAATGCACCATGGACCTTGCTTCATTTATACACAAGTAAGTCACAAAGAATGCACCATAGTCCTTGCTTCATTCATACACAAGTAAGTCGCAACGAATGCACCATGACCCTTGGTCCTTGCATCACTCATACACAAGTAAGTCACAACGAATGCACCATGGTCCTTGGTCCTCACTTCATTCATGCACAAGTAAGTCTCAACGAAGACACCATGATCCTAGCTTCATTTATACACAAGTAAGTCACAACGAATGCACCATGGTCCTTGCTTCATTCATACACAAGTAAGTCACAACGCATGCACCATAGTCCTTGCTTCATTCATACACGAGTAAGTCACAACGAATGCACCATGGTCTTCGCTTCACTCATACACAAGTAAATCACAACAAGCCCACCATGGTCCTCACTTCATTCATCCACAAGTAAGTCACAACAAATACACAGTGGTCCTTGTTTCACTCATACAAAAGTAAGTCACAACAAATGACCCATTCATACACAAGTAAGTCACTATTGGTCCTGGTCCATTCATTCACAGATGATCCTTACTCATTCATCCGTCACAACACAGACAAACCATTTCATTACCTGAATATACCTCACAAGTTCTCATTCGCACTCCTCACTCCCCACTGTCCGTGCTTGCAGGTCAACAGTGCTGTCCAAGTCACGAGGAAAGGTCATTGAAGACCCGGAGCAACACGACCCCCTGTTCACCTCAGCTGACCTCCCCGTGGGTGCTCACACTGCTACCTGTGGACACATCATGCACGCCGACTGTTGGCAGAGGTCATTCCAAGTTCACTAACTTCACTGTGGCTAGCATCTCGCTGTATCGAGTTTGTTGACTCTCCCACAATACCCCTTGAACTGTATGGGTGCCGCTACTTCACTGTGGCTGGGTTGAACTGTATGGGTGCTGTTACTTCACTGTGGCTGGGTTGAACTGTATGGGTGCCGCTACTTCACTGTGGCTGGGTTGAACTGTATGGGTGCCGCTACTTCACTGTGGCTGGGTTGAACTGTATGGGTGCCGCTGCTTCACTGTGGCTGGGTTGAACTGTATGGGTGCCGCTGCTTCACTGTGGCTGGGTTGAACTGTATGGGTGCCGCTACTTCACTGTGGCTGGGTTGAACTGTATGGGTGCCGCTACTTCACTGTGGCTGGGTTGAACTGTATGGGTGCCGCTACTTCACTGTGGCTGGGTTGAACTGTATGGGTGCCGCTACTTCACTGTGGCTGGGTTGAACTGTATGGGTGCCGCTACTTCACTGTGGCTGGGTTGAACTGTATGGGTGCCGCTACTTCACTGTGGCTGGGTTGAACTGTATGGGTGCCGCTACTTCACTGTGGCTGGGTTGAACTGTATGGGTGCCGCTACTTCACTGTGGCTGGGTTGAACTGTATGGGTGCCGCTACTTCACTGTGGCTGGGTTGAACTGTATGGGTGCCGCTACTTCACTGTGGCTGGGTTGAACTGTATGGGTGCCGCTACTTCACTGTGGCTGGGTTGAACTGTATGGGTGCCGCTACTTCACTGTGGCTGGGTTGAACTGTATGGGTGCCGCTACTTCACTGTGGCTGGGTTGAACTGTATGGGTGCCGCTGTTTCACTGTGGCTGGGTTGAACTGTATGGGTGCCGCTGCTTCACTGTGGCTGGGTTGAACTGTATGGGTGCCGCTGCTTCACTGTGGCTGGGTTGAACTGTATGGGTGCCGCTTCTTCACTGTGGCTGGGTTGAACTGTATGGGTGCCGCTTCTTCACTGTGGCTGGGTTGAACTGTATGGGTGCCGCTGCTTCACTGTGGCTGGGTTGAACTGTATGGGTGCCGCTGCTTCACTGTGGCTGGGTTGAACTGTATGGGTGCCGCTGTTTCACTGTGGCTGGGTTGAACTGTATGGGTGCCGCTGCTTCACTGTGGCTGGGTTGAACTGTATGGGTGCCGCTGCTTCACTGTGGCTGGGTTGAACTGTATGGGTGCCGCTGCTTCACTGTGGCTGGGTTGAACTGTATGGGTGCCGCTGCTTCACTGTGGCTGGGTTGAACTGTATGGGTGCCGCTGCTTCACTGTGGCTGGGTTGAACTGTATGGGTGCCGCTGCTTCACTGTGGCTGGGTTGAACTGTATGGGTGCCGCTGCTTCACTGTGGCTGGGTTGAACTGTATGGGTGCCGCTGCTTCACTGTGGCTGGGTTGAACTGTATGGGTGCCGCTGCTTCACTGTGGCTGGGTTGAACTGTATGGGTGCCGCTGCTTCACTGTGGCTGGGTTGAACTGTATGGGTGCCGCTGCTTCACTGTGGCTGGGTTGAACTGTATGGGTGCCGCTGCTTCACTGTGGCTGGGTTGAACTGTATGGGTGCCGCTGCTTCACTGTGGCTGGGTTGAACTGTATGGGTGCCGCTGCTTCACTGTGGCTGGGTTGAACTGTATGGGTGCCGCTGCTTCACTGTGGCTGGGTTGAACTGTATGGGTGCCGCTGCTTCACTGTGGCTGGGTTGAACTGTATGGGTGCCGCTGCTTCACTGTGGCTGGGTTGAACTGTATGGGTGCCGCTGCTTCACTGTGGCTGGGTTGAACTGTATGGGTGCCGCTGCTTCACTGTGGCTGGGTTGAACTGTATGGGTGCCGCTGCTTCACTGTGGCTGGGTTGAACTGTATGGGTGCCGCTGCTTCACTGTGGCTGGGTTGAACTGTATGGGTGCCGCTGCTTCACTGTGGCTGGGTTGAACTGTATGGGTGCCGCTGCTTCACTGTGGCTGGGTTGAACTGTATGGGTGCCGCTACTTCACTGTGGCTGGGTTGAACTGTATGGGTGCCGCTACTTCACTGTGGCTGGGTTGAACTGTATGGGTGCCGCTACTTCACTGTGGCTGGGTTGAACTGTATGGGTGCCGCTACTTCACTGTGGCTGGGTTGAACTGTATGGGTGCCGCTACTTCACTGTGGCTGGGTTGAACGGTATGGGTGCCGCTACTTCACTGTGGCTGGGTTGAACGGTATGGGTGCCGCTACTTCACTGTGGCTGGGTTGAACTGTATGGGTGCCGCTACTTCACTGTGGCTGGGTTGAACTGTATGGGTGCCGCTACTTCACTGTGGCTGGGTTGAACTGTATGGGTGCCGCTACTTCACTGTGGCTGGGTTGAACTGTATGGGTGCCGCTACTTCACTGTGGCTGGGTTGAACTGTATGGGTGCCGCTACTTCACTGTGGCTGGGTTGAACTGTATGGGTGCCGCTACTTCACTGTGGCTGGGTTGAACTGTATGGGTGCCGTTACTTCACTGTGGCTGGGTTGAACTGTATGGGTGCTGTTACACAGGGATGCCTTGTTCTTTCCGGTCAGAGTAGTGGACTCCATTGGCCCTTTGAAGACGGTTTTAAGACACACCTGTTTCATGCAGCCTTCGTAATATTGTAAATGGCAGCAATGACATTAATGATATGGACGTTTTATTTATTTATCATGTTTTACATAGTTTAACTAATATTTTACTGTTTTAACATTATTATTGTCTTTGAGCTTGTTTCACCGGAATATACGTTATAAATGTCTAATTTAGTTGATTCATTATAGGATGTAAGATAATCAAACCCTGGTCCTCCCGTTGGCGAGTACAGTGCTTTTGAAGCTGTACTCATTTTTAAACTTTAAAACAGTATTTCAAGTACTTGTTATATGTTGCCAGGTTCTTTGATGCGATCCTTGCGAAGGAGCGACGTCGCACTCTGCGGTTCCGCCACCATGTGAGCTACGACATCGACAAGGGGGAGTTCCTGTGCCCCCTGTGTGAGACTCTGAGTAACAGCGTCCTGCCCATCATCCCTCACCTCGGCACCTTGCTCAAGAACAACACGTGAGTCACTCCTGGCTCTCTAGTTGTACTGCGTGCGTGCGTGCGTGCGTGCGTACGTACGTGCGTGTGTGTGTACGTGACCTGCGTACATGTGTCTGGATGTTGTCACATTACATGCCGTATTCACCCCACTCAGTTACTCACCCTGCATAATATAACTACCATAGATGTGAGTTAACATTACGAGTGACCTGTAGAGTGAAAGGAGACTGACGGTGTGTGTTTCAGAGAGAAGGAGGTAGACCTGAGTGTCAACGACTGGCTGGACGGCATCCAGAAGACAGTGCGCAGCAGTATCCAGGAGGCGAAGGACAGAGAGTCACAGGGTGCGTTGTTCGACACAGAGCTTCTTTTATATATGGCCATTTTGTTTTACAAGCTGTTTGTATTTAAAGGGTAAATTGGGTATAGCAGATGTCATGAAATGGGCAAAATAATATATGGTGTTTGTTAAAAATTACTTGTTGTTGACAGGAGGTTTACTTGTTGTTGACAGAGAATGTTTATTTGTTGTTGTTCACAGTCTTACTTGTTGTTGACAGAGGAGGCTTACTTGTTGTTCATAGTCTTACTTGTTGTTCACAGTCTTACTTGTTGTTGACAGAGGAGGCTTACTTGTTGTTGACAGTCTTACTTGTTGTTGTCAAAGCCGGCTTACTTGTTGTCGTTCACAGTCTTACTTGTTGTTCAAAGAAGAGGCTTACTTGTTGTTGACAGTCTTCCTTGTTGTTCACAGACGAGGCTTACTTGTTGTTGACAGTCTTACTTGTTGTTCACAGAGGAAGCATACCTGTTTGTGCCGTGTCCCATGTCGAGCATCACCAAGATGATGGCAGAGAGCGTGGCCAAGAACTTCCAACTGCTCTTTGACTACGTGTATGACGACTCTAGGTGAGAAGGCAGAAAGCAGGAAATCTTGGGTTGAAGACATGTCACCCTAGCACCAGACCAATGTCACCCTAGCACCAGACCAATGTCACCCGAACACCAGACCAATGTCACCCGAACATCAGACCAATGTCACCCGAACACCAGACCAATGCATCATCCAAGAATTATCACATTCTCATAATACCTCAGTAGTTATTTTCTAATAGTCCAGAAGGCTCCGTCGAGCCAACACTCTTAGAACTCTGGGTAACTATACTTTATATAAGAATCTTATTATTTAACTGGAAGAGATGGACAAATAATCCACTTTCATAGGTGTGATGCAGTGAGATATGGTGTAGTGAGGTGTGATGTAGTGAGGTGTGATGTAGTGAGGTGTGGTGTAGTGAAGTGTGATGTAGTGAGGTGTGGTGTAGTGAGGTGTGATGTAGTGAGGTGTGATGTAGTGAGGTGTGGTGTAGTGAGGTGTGATGTAGTGAGGTGTGGTGTAGTGAGGTGTGATGTAGTGAGGTGTGATGTAGTGAGGTGTTTTGTAGTGAGGTGTGATGTAGTGAGGTGTGATGTAGTGAGGTATGGTGTAGTGAGGTGTGATGTAGTGAGGTGTGATGTAGTGAGGTGTGGTGTAGTGAGGTGTGATGTAGTAAGGTGTGATGTAGTGAGGTGTGATGTAGTGAGGTGTGGTGTAGTGAGGTGTGATGTAGTGAGGTGTGGTGTAGTGAGGTGTGATGTAGTGAGGTGTGATGTAGTGAGGTGTGGTGTAGTGAGGTGGGATGTAGTGAGGTGGGATGTAGTGAGATATGGTGTAGTGAGGTGTGATGTCAGATAGTGAGGTGTGGTGTGAGCTGTAGTGAGGTGTGATGTAGTGAGGTGTGATGTAGTGAGGTGTGGTGTAGTGAGGTATGATGTAGTAAGATATGGTGTAGTGAGGTGTGATGTAGTGAGGTGTGATGTAGTGAGATATGGTGTAGTGATGTGAGGTGTGATGTAGTGAGATATGGTGTAGTGAGGTGTGATGTAGTGAGATATGGTGTAGTGAGGTGTGATGTAGTGAGATATGTTGTAGTGAGGTGTGGTGTAGTGAGGTGTGATGTAGTGACGTGTGATGTAGTGAGATATGGTGTAGTGATGTGAGGTGTGATGTGAGATATGGTGTAGTGAGGTGTGATGTAGTGAGATATGTTGTAGTGAGGTGTGATGTAGTGAGGTGTGATGTAGTGACGTGTGATGTAGTGAGGTGTGATGTAGTGAGGCGTGGTGTAGTGAGGTGTGGTGTAGTGAGGTGTGGTGTAGTGAGGTGTGGTGTGGTGTAGTGAGGTGTGATGTAGTGAGGTGAGGTGTAGTGAGGTATGGTGTAGTGAGGTGTGATGTAGTGAGATGTGGTGTAGTGAGGTGTGATGTAGTGAGGTGTGGTGTAGTGAGGTTTGGTGTAGTGGTGTGAGGTGTGGTGTAGTGAGGTGAGGTGTGGTGTAGTGTGGTGTGGTGTGATATGTGGTGTAGTGAGGTGTGATGTAGTGAGGTGTGGTGTAGTGAGGTTTGGTGTAGTGATGTGAGGTGTGGTGTAGTGAGGTGTGATGTAGTGAGGTGATGTGTGGTGTAGTGAGGTGAGGTGTGGTGTAGTGAGGTGTGATGTAGTGAGGTGTGGTGTAGTGAGGTGTGGCATAGTGAGGTGTAGCATAGTGAGGTGTGGCATAGTGAGGTGTGGTGTAGTGAGGTGTGGTGTAGTGAGGTGTGATGTAGTGAGGTGATGTGTGGTGTAGTGAGGTGAGGTGTGGTGTAGTGAGGTGTGATGTAGTGAGGTGTGATGTAGTGAGGTGTGGTGTAGTGAAGTGTGGCATAGTGAGGTGTGGCATAGTGAGGTGTCGCATAGTGAGGTGTGGCATAGTGAGGTGTCGCATAGTGAGGTGTGGCATAGTGAGGTGTGGTGTAGTGAGGTGTGGTATAGTGAGGTGTGGTGTAGTGAGGTGTGATGTAGTGAGGTGTGGTGTAGTGAGGTGTGGTGTAGTGAGGTGTGGTGTAGTGAGGTGTGGCATAGTGAGGTGTGATGTAGTGAGGTGTGGTGTAGTGAGGTGTGGTGTAGTGAGGTGTGGTATAGTGAGGTGTGGTGTAGTGAGGTGTGGTATAGTGAGGTGTGGTGTAGTGAGGTGTGGTGTAGTGAGGTGTGATGTAGTGAGGTGTGGTATAGTGAGGTGTGATGTAGTGAGATGTGGTGTAGTGAGGTGTGGTGTAGTGAGGTGTGGTGTAGTGAGGTGTGGTGTAGTGAGGTGTGGTGTAGTGAGGTGTGATGTAGTGAGGTGTGATGTAGTGAGATGTGGTGTAGTGAGGTGTGATGTAGTGAGGTGTGGTGTAGTGAGGTGCGGTGTAGTGAGACAATGTGGCATAGTGAGGTGTGATGTAGTGAGGTGTGGTGTAGTGAGGTATGGTGTAGTGAGGTGTGGTGTAGTGAGATGTAGTGAGATGTGGTGTAGTGAGGTGTGATGTAGTGAGGTGTGGTGTAGTGAGGTGCGGTGTAGTGAGACAATGTGGCATAGTGAGGTGTGATGTAGTGAGGTGTGGTGTAGTGAGGTATGGTGTAGTGAGGTGTGGTGTAGTGAGACAATGTGGCATGTGGCGGCTAATAAACTGAGCATCTACATTTTTGTTTTCAGTGGACATTTCTCTGACTCCATATCGGAGATGCTTCGCAAGTTCTCTACGGACGCCTATGCTGTAAGTAGAGCCTGCTATTGAAAGTAGAGCCTGCTGCTGTAATTAGAGCCTACTGCTGTAAGTAGAGCTTGCTGCTGTAAGTAGAGCCTGCTGCCGTATGTAGAGCCTGCTGCCGTATGTAGAGCCTGCTGCCGTATGTAGAGCCGGCTGCCGTATGTAGAGCCTGCTGTCATAAGTAGAGCCTGCTGCCGTAAGTAGAGCCTGCTGCTGCCGTAAGTAGAGCCTGCTGCTGCCGTAAGTAGAGCCTGCTGCTGCTGTATGTAGAGCCTGCTGCTGTATGCAGAGCCTGCTGCTGTATGTAGAGCCTGCTCCTGAATGTAGAGCCTGCTGCTGTATATACAGTCTGCTGCTGTATGTTTCATATTTGCATATATTCCATGACAATGTTCACGCATTTTATGAGAACTACGTAGCAAATTCCTATTTCTCTTACACTTTGTGGTGGCAACATATGACTGAGTTGCATTTAATAATTGAAATATTTAGCAGAATTAGCACCCACTAATATGTAATGTGGGAGTAGTCTAAGTACTATGTAGTGTGTGAGTAGTTTAAGTAATATGTAGTGTGGGAGTAGTTTAAGTAATATGTAGTGTGTGAGTAGTTTAAGTAATATGTGGTGTGGGAGTAGTCTAAGTAATATGTAGTGTGTGAGTAGTTTAAGTAATATGTAGTGTGTGAGTAGTTTAAGTAATATGTAGTGTGGAAGTAGTTTAAGTTATATGTAGTGTGGGAGTAGTCTAAATAATATGTAGTGTGGGAGTAGTCTAACTAATATGTAGTGTGGGAATAGTTTAAGTAATGTAGTGTGGAAGTAGTTTAAGTAATATGTGGTGTGGGAGTAGTTTAAGTAATATGTAGTGTGGGAGTAGTCTAAGTAATATGTAGTGTGTGAGTAGTTTAAGTAATATGTAGTGTGTGAGTAGTCTAAGTAATATGTAGTGTGGGAGTAGTTTAAGTAATATGTAGTGTGTGAGTAGTTTAAGTAATATGTAGTGTGTGAGTAGTTTAAGTAATATGTAGTGTGGAAGTAGTCTAAGTAATATGTAGTGTGTGAGTAGTTTAAGTAATATGTAGTGTGTGAGTAGTTTAAGTAATATGTAGTGTGGAAGTAGTCTAAGTAATATGTAGTGTGTGAGTAGTCTAAATAATATGTAGTGTGTGAGTAGTTTAAGTAATATGTAGTTTGAGAGTAGTCTAAGTAGTGTGTGAGTAGTTTGAGTAATATGTAGTGTGTGAGTAGTTTAAGTAATATGTAGTGTGTGAGTAGTTTAAATGATATGTAGTATGTGAGTAGTTTAAGTAATATGTAGTGTGGGAGTAGTTTAAATAATATGTAGTGTGTGAGTAGTTTAAATAATATGTAGTGTGGGAGAAGGGAGAAGTGTAACTAGCTGTAGGGCATTAGTAAGTGTAACTAGCTGTAGGGCATTATTAAGTACAGCTGTAGGGCATTAGTAAGTACAACTGTAGGGCATTAGTAAGTGTAACTCTCTGTAGGGCATTAGAGCCTGCTGCTGGGTTCTATTGCATTCCGCTCATTTCTGATAGACCCGGTCAGAGAAAATATAATAATTTATCTGATGATTTCACCAAAACTGAAGAAAAAAATTTACTGCTAAGTAGGTTTGATTTTTCATGAATTGAATGAAAAAATACAATTGAGAAGGGACCATTCACATGACTGGTTTGTTTCTAGATTGGTCTTGGAGTGCAGGCAGATGATGATAACATCCGCGTGCCGATCCTTGCCTGGGCCACATGTGCCTACACCATCACTGCCACAGGTACAGCTTCCTGCAGTCTTTATGCAAAACACTGGCAAATAACTGGACAAAACTTACTTATATATGGTGATGTTTTGCACTTTTAAAAATAACTTGATTACGTGTGTAGCCATGTGTGTGCCACTGACATTACGTGTGTAGCTACGTGTGTGCCACTGACATTACATGTGTAGCCATGTGTATGCCACTGACATTACGTGTGTAGCCATGTGTGTGCCACTGACATTACGCGTGTAGCCACGTGTGTGCCACTGACATTACATGTGTGTGCCACTGACATTACATGTGTAGCCATGTGTGTGCCACTGACATTACGTGTGTAGCCATGTGTGTGCCACTGACATTACGCGTGTAGCCACGTGTGTGCCACTGACATTACATGTGTGTGCCACTGACATTACGCGTGTAGCCACGTGTGTGCCACTGACATTACGTGTGTAGCCAAGTGTGTGCCACTGACATTACGTGTGCAGCCAAGTGTGTGCCACTGACATTACATGTGTAGCCATGTGTGTGCCACTGACATTACACGTGTAGCCACGTGTGCGCCACTGACATTATGCGTGTAGCCACGTGTGTACCACTGACATTACATGTGTAGCCACGTGCGTGCCACTGACATTACATGTATAGCCACGTGTGTGCCACTGACATTACGTGTGTCACCACGTGTGTGCCACTGACATTTCGTGTATCACCACGTGTGTGCCACTGACATTACGTGTGTAGCCACGTGTGTACCACTGACATTACATGTGTAGCCACATGCGTGCCACTGACATTACGTGTATAGCCAAGTGTGTGCCACTGACATTACGTGTGTCACCACGTGTGTGCCACTGACATTACGTGTGTCACCACGTGTGTGCCACTGACATTACGTGTGTAGCCATGTGTGTGCCACTGACATTACATGTGTCACCACGTGTGTGCCACTGACATTACGTGTATAGCCAAGTGTGTGCCACTGACATTACGTGTGTCACCACGTGTGTGCCACTGACATTACGTGTCACCACGTGTGTGCCACTGACATTACGTGTGTAGCCATGTGTGTGCCACTGACATTACGTGTGTCACCACGTGTGTGCCACTGACATTACATGTGTCACCACTTGTGTGCCACTGACATTAAGATCAACATATTATGAGGGCAAAATGTATTGGCCACGACATCATTGCCATTCGAGGTTAATGCATAAATTTATGTCGTCCGTCTTTCACAGAGCAGTGTCTGCGGGATGAAGGCAAGCCTCTCTTTGGCTCGTTGCCTTCACGACAAGGAGACTGTTTGTCTTCACTGGTCAAGTTCGCCGCTGTCTGCAGCCAGGTCATTCAGCCAGACGTGGTCAAGAAACACTGCATCACTCTACTCTCTGGTTAGCTCTCTGGTTAGTTCACTCTACTTTCTGGTCAGTTCTGGTCACCCCACTCTCCCTCTGTCCCTAACCCTCTCCCCGTGGCACTACTCTCCCTCTGTCCCTAACCCTTTCTCTCTGTTTCTGGGTCACTACTCTCCATCTGTCCCTAACCCTCTCCCTGTATCTCTACTCTCCCTCTGTCCCTAACCCTCTCTCAGTATCTCTACTCACCCTCTGTCCCTAACCCTTTCTCTCTGTTTCTGGGTCTCTACTCTCCCTCTGTCCCTAACCCTTTCTCTCTGTTTCTGGGTCTCTACTCTCCATCTGTCCCTAACCCTCTCCCTGTATCTCTACTCTCCCTCTGTCCCTAACCCTCTCTCAGTATCTCTACTCACCCTCTGTCCCTAACCCTTTCTCTCTGTTTCTGGGTCTCTACTCTCCCTCTGTCCCTAACCCTTTCTCTCTGTTTCTGGGTCTCTACTCTCCATCTGTCCCTAACCCTCTCCCTGTATCTCTACTCTCCCTCTGTCCCTAACCCTCTCCCTGTTTCTCTACTCACCCTCTGTCCCTAACCCTTTCTCTCTGTTTCTGGGTCACTACTCTCCCTCTGTCCCGAACCCTCTCCCTGTATCTCTACTCACCCTCTGTCCCTAACCCTTTCTCTATGTTTCTGGGTCACTACTCTCCATCTGTCCCTAACTCTCTCCCTGTATCTCTACTCTCCCTCTGTCCCTAACCCTCTCCCTGTATCTCTACTCTCCCTCTGTCCCTAACCCTTTCTCTCCCTCTGTCTCTGTTTCTGGGTCACTACTCTCCATCTGTCCCTAACCCTCTCCCTGTATCTCTACTCTCCCTCTGTCCCTAACCCTTTCTCTCTGTTTCTGGGTCACTACTCTCCCTCTGTCCCTAACCCTCTCCCTGTATCTCTACTCACCCTCTGTCCCTAACCCTTTCTCTCTTGTTCTGGGTCACTACTCTCCCTCTGTCCCTAACCCTCTCCCTGTATCTCTACTCACCCTCTGTCCCTAACCATTTCTCTCTGTTTCTGGGTCACTACTCTCCCTCTGTCCCTAACCCTCTCCCTGTATCTCTACTCACCCTCTGTCCCTAACCCTTTCTTTCTGTTTCTGGGTCACTACTCTCCACCTGTCCCTAACTCTCTCCCTGTATCTCTACTCACCCTCTGTCCCTAACCCTTTCTCTCTGTTTCTGGGTCACTACTCTCCATCTGTCCCTAACCCTCTCCATGTATCTCTACTCACCCTCTGTCCCTAACCCTTTCTCTCTGTTTCTGGGTCACTACTCTCCCTCTGTCCCTAACCCTCTCCATGTATCTCTACTCACCCTCTGTCCCTAACCCTTTCTCTCTGTTTCTGGGTCACTACTCTCCCTCTGTCCCTAACCCTCTCCATGTATCTCTACTCACCCTCTGTCCCTAACCCTTTCTCTCTGTTTCTGGGTCACTACTCTCCCTCTGTCCCTAACCCTCTCCATGTATCTCTACTCACCCTCTGTCCCTAACCCTTTCTCTCTGTTTCTGGGTCTCTACTCTCCATCTGTCCCTAACCCTCTCCCTGTATCTCTACTCACCCTCTGTCCCTAACCCTTTCTCTCTGTTTCTGGGTCACTACTCTCCATCTGTCCCTAACCCTCTCCCTGTATCTCTACTCACCCTCTGTCCCTAACCCTTTCTCTCTGTTTCTGGGTCACTACTCTCCATCTGTCCCTAACCCTCTCCCTGTATCTCTACTCACCCTCTGTCCCTAACCCTTTCTCTCTGTTTCTGGGTCACTACTCTCCATCTGTCCCTAACCCTCTCCCTGTATCTCTACTCTCCCTCTGTCCCTAACCCTTTCTCTCTGTTTCTGGGTCACTACTCTCCATCTGTCCCTAACCCTCTCCCTGTATCTCTACTCTCCCTCTGTCCCTAACCCTTTCTCTCTGTTTCTGGGTCACTACTCTCCATCTGTCCCTAACCCTCTCCCTGTATCTCTACTCTCCCTCTGTCCCTAACCCTTTCTCTCTGTTTCTGGGTCACTACTCTCCCTCTGTCCCTAACCCTCTCCCTGTATCTCTACTCTCCCTCTGTCCCTACCCCTCCCCACATGTCACTACTCTCCTTCTGTCCCGAACCCTCTCCCTGTATCTTTACTCTCCCTATATCCCTAACCCTCTCTCTGTGTCTCTACTCGCCCTCTGCCCCTAACCCTCTCTGTGTCTGTGTCTCTACTCTCCCTCTGTCCCTAACCCTCTCTGTGTCTGTGTCTCTACTCGCCCTCTGTCCCTAACCCTCTCTGTGTCTGTGTCTCTACTCGCCCTCTGCCCCTAACCCTCTCTGTGTCTGTGTCTCTACTCGCCCTCTGCCCCTAACCCTCTCTCTGTGTCTCTACTCTCCCTCTGTCCCTAACCCTCTCTGTGTCTGTGTCTCTACTCGCCCTCTGTCCCTAACCCTCTCTGTGTCTGTGTCTCTACTCGCCCTCTGTCCCTAACCCTCTCTGTGTCTGTGTCTCTACTCTCCCTCTGCCCCTAACCCTCTCTGTGTCTGTGTCTCTACTCGCCCTCTGCCCGTAACCCTCTCTCTGTGTCTCTACTCTCCCTCTGCCCCTAACCCTCTCTGTGTCAGTGTCTCTACTCTCCCTCTGCCCCTAACCCTCTCTGTGTCTGTGTCTCTACTCGCCCTCTGTCCCTAACCCTCTCTGTGTCTGTGTCTCTACTCTCCCTCTGCCCCTAACCCTCTCTGTGTCTGTGTCTCTACTTGCCCTCTGCCCGTAACCCTCTCTCTGTGTCTCTACTCTCCCTCTGCCCCTAACCCTCTCTGTGTCAGTGTCTCTACTCTCCCTCTGCCCCTAACCCTCTCTGTGTCTGTGTCTCTACTCTCCCTCTGGTGTGTGCAAGCTGTCACTCAAGTACTAATGTTTGAAGAATTAGTCATTACTCATGTTAGAATGAGTACTCCTACTTATATACTCTTGTGAGAAAATATGCTAGAATGAGTACTTTTACTTATACTCTTGTGAGAATACATGTTAGAATGAGTACTCTTACTCTTGTGAGAATACATGTTAGAATGAGTACTCTTACTTATACTCTTGTGAGAATACATTTATGAATGAGTACTTTTACTTACTCGACTTGTGAGAATACATGTTAGAATGAGTACTTGTACTTATACTCTCGTGAGAATACATGCACTGTTTGGATTAATAATATTAATACCTGCCCCTTGCAGCACTGGTGTGTGAGAGTGCTGACCACCGCCTACAACAGACCCCAAGTGTTCTCACCATGGACATGTTTGACTGTCTGGTCAAGCTGTGTCTGTCGCTGCCCACACTCTACGCGGAGGACGTCAGCTCCAACAAGTTGTCTCGTATCCCAACAGGAGGACTCAACGACCTGCACTGTCTGCACATGGCCCTCACTGCTCACCTCGTACAGATCATGTTACTGGCAGCGTTCAGTGAGGAACAGGGTCAGTGGATGGGGTGATATCTAGGGGATGCAGTGATTGCTCGTGGGATGGGGTGATGGTTCGGGGGATTGGGTGATGGCTTGGGGGTTGGGGTGATGGCTCGGAGAATAATGGGGTGATGGCTCAGGGTGTGGGGTGGTGTCTCGGGGGATGTGGTGATGGCCTGGGGGATGTGGTGATGCCTCGGGGGATGGAGTAATGGCTCGGGGGATGGGGTGATGGCTCGGAGAAGGCGGTGATGGCTCAGGGGGTAGGGTGATGTCTTGGAGGATGGTGTGATGGCTCAGGGGGATGTGGTGATGCCTCGGGGATGGGGTAATGGCTCGGGGATGGTGTGATGGCTCAGGGGATGGGGTGATGGCTCAGAGAAAAGGGTGATGGCTCACAGGGGTGGGGTGATGTCTCGAGGGATGGGATGGTAGCTCGAGGGGATGGGGTGATGGCTTGGGGGGATGGATTGGTACCTAGGGTAGAAATTACAATCATGTTCGACCTATTTGTTGGTTGTGAATTCATTGTCCGTGTTGATAAATTAACGAAATAACACTGCTGCTTTGTTCAGTTTAGAACAAATTGTCATTTGTGATGATTCCTCATAATCTGCTAAGACAATCCTGACAACCGTTACATTTTTCTGACAACTTTGACATTGTTCTGACAGCCCTGACGTTATCCTGAGAGTGAGGCGGGTGACTGTGATGTTGTTGTTGCAGAATCAATAGACACTGACAGTGAGGCGGGTGACTGCGAAGTTGTTGTTGCAGAATCAATAGACACTGAGAGTGAAGAGGGTGACTGTGATGTTGTTGTTGTTGTGAAGAGTCAATGGACACTGAGAGTGAGGCAGGTGACTGTGATGAAGTTGTTGTTACAGAGTCAGTGGACACTGAGAGTGAGGCAGGTGACTGTGATGATGTTGTTGTTACAGAGTCAATGGACACTGAGAGTGAGGCGGGTGACTGTGATGAGGAGGAGGCTCTACTCAAGACCTACCTCCACCTGCGGCACAAGGCCAAGTAAGTCTATGGTCCCTGGACTTCCCCGGGTAGTCTCCTGGACTTCCCCTGGTGGTCTCTTGGACTTTCCTGGGTGGTCTCCCTGGACTTCCCTGGGTAGTCTCTTGGACTTCCCCGGGTGGTCACCCTGGACTTCCCCGGGTGGTCTGTAGGACTTCCCCGGGTGATTTCTTGGACTTCCCCGGGTGGTCTCTTGGACTTCCCCGGGTGGTCTCCCTGGAGTTCCTCAGGTGGCCTCCCTGGACTTCCCCGGGTGGTCTCCCTGGAGTTCCTCAGGTGGCCTCCCTGGACTTCCCCGGGTGGTCTCTTGGACTTCCCCGGGTGGTCTCTTGGACTTCCCCGGGTGGTCTCCCTGGAGTTCCTCAGGTGGCCTCCATCACTGGTTAAATGCACACTGTGTTATGTGCTCGGGGTGTCATGTCTTCATTATGATATTATCGCTGTCTGTTCTCTGCAGAACCTTCAGTTCTAATGTATTATGTCCATGAAATATTTTGCATTCTCCTGAAGAACCACATTTATATTGCTGCTAGTTTATAGTGTATACATTTCTTAATGAGTAATATAAGAGTCAGGACATCTAGTTTTTGCCAGTTTGTGGTTTCCAACTATCTCCATCTCCAGGTTGCCGTGCGAGCACATCCCGTCGGCCTGGCAGCTCTGGACGTACGTACGCGAGGCGAGTCTGCCATTCCTCCGATGTGCTGCTCTCTTCTTCCACTACTTGACAGGGGTCGCCGCACCGGAGTTACTGCTCGGTAGGTGGCACAACTGATGGCTTATGACCATTGTACATATTAATGATACCCAGCTAGAGACACAAAAAATCTTATGAACTTTTTAGGGGTTATGCATCTTTTATTAATGATACAACATGTTTAATATACAGTAACTTGTTGGGACTAGGTCAAACTGTACCATATATCTGATGTTTCTTAGAGCCATGTCCATGTAGTGAGAGGACGCCGCGTCCTTGTAGTGAGAGGACGCCGCGTCCTTGTAGTGAGAGGACGCCGCGTCCTTGTAGTGAGAGGACACTGTGTGTAACACCCATTGTATGCATGTTGTAGCTGTGTGTAACACCTATTGTATACATGTAGCTGTGTGTAACACCTATTGTATACATGTAGCTGTGTGTAACACCTATTGTATACATGTAGCTGTGTGTAACACCTATTGTATACATGTAGCTGTGTTTAACACCTGTTGTATACATGTTGCTATGTATAACACCTATTGTATACATGTTGTAGCTATGTGTAACACCTATTGTATACATGTTGTAGCTGTGTGTAGCCATGACTTGTGTTTCAGAGGCTGGACGTGATGAATTCCCCCTGCTCTGCCAGTACCTAGCCCTGCCAGCCTCTCTGGCCATCCTCTTTGAGCAGGGCACCATCATCAAACGCCTCGTTGACAGGTGAGTGCTGCCATCTACTGGTGGCAATGTGTCATCAGGATTATACAAGTTCAGACACACAGGTCTCTGTTTCCTGACATCAGAATATCAACGGCTTAGATTTTCAAATAATTCAAACTCACAAGGTAAATGTGACATGACTACACATGTATGTAATACAATTATTAATAATGACGCAAAAACCACTGACAGGAAACACTTCTAATTCCACCTTCCACACAGAAGAGCTCCAGTTTGATGTCCAGTGATGTTTTCTGTTGCAGCTGGTGTGAGGATGACAGTGTCCAGCGCCAACTGTTGACCACGGGGGGCAGCAGTGCAGTAGCCACTATCAAGTACCCCATGAGGGTGAATCACCTCATTGACCTGCCCCACGACTACATCGAACTCATCAACAAAGTGTCCACTTTCACGTGAGTATCTGCTGTATCCAGCGGTCGGCATCAACTCTGCTTCTCTTATTGTGACATTGACCAACAGTCAACAACTCACTCGTGTAGTCACTTATGCCTCAACCTTGAGTACACTTACACCTCACCCTCCTAATACACTTATGCCTCACCCTTGTAGTACAATTATGCCTCACCCTCTTAGTACACTTATGCCTCACCCTTGAGTACACTTATGACTCACCCTTGTAGTACACTTATGCCTCACCCTTGAGTACACTTACACCTCACCCTTTTACTACACCCACATGTGAGTACCCTTAGACCTCGCCCTTGAATACATTTACACCTTGTCCTTGTAGTTCACCTTTATTTCACACTTGTAGTACACTTACACCTCACCCTTGTAGTACACTTACACCTCACCCTTGTAGTACACTTACACCTCACCCTTGAGTACACTTACACCTCACCCTTGTAGTACACTTACACCTCACCCTTGTAGTACACTTACACCTCACCCTTGTAGTACACTTACACCTCACCCTTGAGTACACTTTCACCTCACCCTTGTAGTACACTTACACCTCACCCTTGTAGTACACTTACACCTCACCCTTGTAGTACACTTACACCTCACCCTTGAGTACACTTACACCTCACCCTTGTAGTACACTTACACCTCACCCTTGTAGTACACTTACACCTCACCCTTGTAGTACACTTACACCTCACCCTTGTAGTACACTTACACCTCACCCTTGTAGTACACTTACACCTCACCCTTGTAGTACACTTACACCTCACCCTTGTAGTACACTTACACCTCACCCTTGTAGTACACTTACACCTCACCCTTGTAGTACACTTACACCTCACCCTTGTAATACACTCACACCCTTTCAGCAGTCCCAGTTGAGGGACCATCAGTTTTTCATCACCTCATGTAACCCCTTTTATAGTCATTTTATTACTACTTACAACTTTGCCCAAAACACTAGCCTAAGACTATCAATATGTGTCTGCAAAGATGTTGGAGCAACACATATAACGTCTGGTACCATGGGGTATATGTAATTGTTTTATTTGTGTTATAAGACTCCTTAGTTTTCAGCCTAGTTATCTCACATCTAATATAAACATGTAATGTGTTAGAATGACAAGTGAGTGCTGTGACACACCCCACTGACAGCCCATGATGTGTCATTTCTGTGACAGGTGTCCTAGTTCTGACGGTGATGACAGTCGTGCCCCGGCACTGTGTCTCGTCTGTGGCAAGATGCTGTGTTCTCAGAGCTACTGTTGTCAACGTGACCTTGACAATATGACGGTTGGTGCGGCAACTGCTCATGCCGAGACCTGCGGCGCCGGCATCGGCATATTTCTAAGGTCAGTGTCCTGTGTAATGTGTATCACTGTAACATGTATCGCAGTCTAACATGTGTATCACTGCGTAACGTGTATTGCTGCATAACGTGTGTATCACTGCACTACTTTCAATTGTATACTTGTAAGTTTTATACTTACATTCACACTCAATTTACAAACTAATTATTATATTGTTGTTATTATACTATTATGTACAATTGGATGAATAAACAAATATGTCTGTCTCTCTGTCTGTCTGCAACAGTTGTGTAATAGCATAATGTGTATCACTGTGTAACATGTGTATCACTGCGTAACGTGTATCACTGTGTAAAACCTGTTTCATAGCATTAAATAAGCATCACAAACCTATTGAATTACTATGTGGAAACTGTGCAATTCTGTCAAACCTTTATTTCCTAAATGTCCTTATTAATATTCTTGAACATTTAGAACACTGCCTGTAAAGGCATAAAGAATGGGTTATTGAGTTTGCACTGAAAAACTATGCACTACATTGATATTTCACTTTGTGTTGTAGAGTGAGAGAGTGCCACGTACTGTTGCTGTTCAACCGCACCAAGGGGTGCTTTGTTCCCGCCCCCTACCTGGACGACTATGGGGAGACTGACCAGGGGCTCAGGTGAGGCGCAGTCGCTCCTGCTGTCCTCAGAACATTTCTTAGCAAATTAACAGTGGCTAGAATTACTTTGTGGCAGTATAGTATCTACATCTTTTATCTGTGTGACATCCTTCATCTGTGTGTCTTCCTATATCTGTGTGTCATCCTATATCTGTGTGACATTCTTTATCTGTGTGTCGTCCTTTATCTGTGTGACATCCTTTATCTGTGTTACATCCTTTATCTGTGTTACATCCTTTATCTGTATGTCATCCTTTATCTGTGTTACATTCTTTATCTGTGTGTCATCCTTTATCTGTGTGACATCCTTTATCTGTGTTACATCCTTTATCTGTATGTCATCCTTTATCTGTGTTACATCCTTTATATGTGTTACATCCTTTATCTGTGTTACATCCTTTATCTGTATGTCATCCTTTATCTCTGTGTCATCCTTTATCTGTGTTACATCCATTATCTGTGTTACATCCTTTATCTGTATGTCATCCTTTATCTGTATGTCATCTTTTATCTGTGTTACATCCTTTATCTGTGTTACATCCTTTATCTGTATGTCATCCTTTATCTGTGTGTCATCCTTTATCTGTGTTACATCCTTTATCTGTGTTACATCCTTTATCTGTGTTACATCCTTTATCTGAATGTCATCCTTTATCTGTGCGTCATCCTTTATCTGTGTTACATCCTTTATCTGTATGTCATCCTTTATCTGTATGTCATCCTTTATCTATGTTACATCCTTTATCTGTGTGTCATCCTTTATCTGTGTTACATCCTTTATCTGTGTTACATCCTTTATCTGTATGTCATCCTTTATCTGTGTGTCATCCTTTATCTGTGTTACATCCTTTATCTGTGTTACATCCTTTATCTGTGTTACATCCTTTATCTGTATGTCATCCTTTATCTGTGTTACATCCTTTATCTGTGTTACATCCTTTATCTGTGTTACATCCTTTATCTGTATGTCATCCTTTATCTATGTTACATCCTTTATCTGTGTGTCATCCTTTATCTGTGTTACATCCTTTATCTGTGTTACATCCTTTATCTGTATGTCATCCTTTATCTGTGTGTCATCCTTTATCTGTGTTACATCCTTTATCTGTGTTACATCCTTTATCTGTATGTCATCCTTTATCTGTGTGTCATCCTTTATCTGTGTTACATCCTTTATCTGTGTTACATCCTTTATCTGTGTTACATCCTTTATCTGTATGTCATCCTTTATCTGTGTGTCATCCTTTATCTGTGTTACATCCTTTATCTGTATGTCATCCTTTATCTGTGTTACATCTTTTATCTGTGTGTCATCCTTTATATGTGTGTCATCCTTTATCTGTGTGATATCCTTTATATGTGTGTCATCCTTTATCTGTGTGACATCCTTTATCTGTGTTTCATCCTTTATCTGTGGTACATCCTATATATGTATGTCATTCTTTATCTGTGTGTCATCCTTTATCTGTGTGACATCCTTTATCTGTGTGACATCCTTTATCTGTGTGTCATCCTTTATCTGTGTGTCATCCTTTATCTGTGTGACATCCTTTATCTGTGTTATATCCTACATCTGTATGTCATTCTTTATCTGTGTTACATCCTACATCTGTATGTCATTCTTTATCTGTGTGTCATCCTTTATCTGTGTGACATCCTTTATCAAATTCTAGGGCTAATTAGGAGAACTATCACGTATAAGGAGAAACAGCTAATTGTACCCCTGTACAAAGCAATAGTTAGACCACACTTGGAATATTGTATTCAAGCATGGAGGCCATATCGTAAAAAAGACATAGATAAGCTAGAAAGAATACAACGAAGAGCAACTAAGATGATTCCAGAATTAAGAGACCTTAGTTACGAAAGTCGCTTATTACAATGTGGTTTGACAACACTAGAGACCAGAAGACTAAGAGGAGACCAAATAGAAGTGTTTAAAATAGTGAATGGTAATGAGAATGTTGATAGGAATATGTTCTTCAAACTTAAAGAAGGCAGTAGAACCAGAGGACACAAAGCAGCATTAGTTAAGGAGCAGTGTAGGTTGGACATGAGAAAGTACTCTTTCTCACAGAGGGTGATAAATGAATGGAACAAACTGCCAAATGATTGTGTTAATGCTAGTAGTGTGAATATGTTTAAAAATAGAATGACAGATATCTGATAAGGGCGGGCTACACATAGATGAGAAAATTGTTGGACTCTCGATAAGCCAATGGCTTCCTTGTCCACTTTGCCATCAGGAACTTGTTGTTCGAGATGGCAATCTTGTTAAATCTTGTTAAATCTGTGTTACGTCCTATATCTGTGTGTCATCCTTTATCTGTGTGTCATCCTTTATCTGTGTTACATCCTTTATCTGTATGGCAATCTTTATCTGTGTGTCATCCTTTATCTGTGTTACATCCTTTATCTGTGTGTCATCCTTTATCTGTGTTACATCCTATATCTGTGTGTCATCCTTTATATGTGTGTCATCCTTTATCTGTGTGACATCCTTTATCTGTGTGTCATCCTTTATATGTGTGTCATCCTTTATCTGTGTTACATCCTTTATCTGTATGTCATTCTTTATCTGTGTGTTATCCTTTATCTGTGTTACATCCTTTATCTGTGTGTCATCCTTTATCTGTGTTACATCCTATATCTGTGTGTCATCCTTTATCTGTGTGTCATCCTTTATCTGTGTTACATCCTTTATCTGTGTGTCATTCTTTATCTGTGTGACATCCTTTATCTGTATGTTATTCTTTATCTGTGTGTCATCCTTTATCTGTGTGACATTCTTTATCAGTGTGTCATCCTTTATCTGTGTGACATCCTATATCTGTATGTCATTCTTTGTCAGTGTTACAACCTTTATCTGTGTGTCATCCTTTATCCGTGTGACATCCTTTATCTGTGTGACATCCTATATCTGTGTGACATCCTTTATCTGTGTGTCATCCTTTATCTGTGTGACATCCTTTATCTGTGTGACATCCTTTATCTGTGTGACATCCTTTATCTGTGTGTCATCCTTTATCTGTGTGACATCCTTTACCTGTGTGACATCCTTTATCTGTGTGACATCCTTTATCTGTATGTTATTCTTTATCTGTGTGTCATCCTGTCACATTAAACAGATAGGATACTGAGTCACATTAAACAGATAGGATACTGAGTCACATTAAACAGATAGGATACTGAGTCACATTAAACAGATAGGATACTGAGTCACATTAAACAAATAGGATACTGCTATAAATATTAACTTAGACAAACACTGTATTTAGCTGTAATCATTATGTTTGTTGGGATTTCACCCAATAAGTCATTATGCCATAACAATCAGATCAGATATGACAATTATTGTTAATTATGCTTCATAGATGTGATACATTAATGTGTGATAATTGCCAAATCCAATCTAGTTTGTATATGAACACAAGGCCATTACATACAGCTTCACTCCATAATCACTGTGGTAATATATTTATAACAAACTAAACCTATGGTCTTTGGTGAGATAGACACATTATATCAAAAGTACTGAGATGGTTACTAATATTTTTGAAACTTGGGCAATTTTTTTCACCCCACGTTGCGTCAGTTCACTCAACTATTACCTGGCTATAGACAGTGGTGCGTATGTGTGAATGAATAGACTTGAGGCAGTTCACTCAACTATTACCTGGCTATAGACAGTGGTGCATATGTGTGAATGAATAGACTTGAGGCAGTAATTGTAGAGAAGTCAAGTTGGTGTTGAACATGACGGAGTGAAATGTGAAGTGCTTTGAATAGTATATAAGAACTTACCTGTGCTTACCTGTTCCCCCTAGACGAGGCAACCCTCTCCACCTGTGCATGGAGCGATACCGCAAGCTGCAGAAGCTCTGGCTCACTCACAGCATCCCGGAGGAGATCGTCCATCTACTCGAGGCCAACAGCAACCTCATGGCCATCGAGTGGCAGCACCTGTAGGGGGCGTCACTGGTGCACCAGTGACAAACGTTGACATGATGACAGCATTGACACTGATGCCAGTTGACATTGAAACTGATGCCAGTTGACATTGACACTGATGCCAGTTGACACTGACTCTAGCTGTGATACTGAACACAAGAGACATTACTATTACAATTGATGTGGACAACAATTGAATTGCCCGTGATGTTAACAAGAATGATGACAGCGATAGCAGCTTTTGCTGACAGGATTAAATTGTTGCTGCCACCATGGGGGGGGGGCAGCTCCAAATTTCAGTTGGTTTCTGAATGTCAAAAGTTTATTCGCTTTAGCCTCACGTAAACATATAGCAAGAGATGTATTGAACTTAATATCTTGGCAAAATTGGTTATGGTTTGTTGGGTTTGAGTGGGTTTATCACCTAAAATGAACATTGTTTGTATATTTGAATTATTTTTCAACTGGAGTAAGTCTGGAAGTTGGCCTGTTGATCGACGTGTGCCTGACTCATCACGTCTTGGCTCTGGATGCCAGTGCTGGCGCAAAGGGAGGACTTGAGTTGCCCAGGCACGAAAGGATGACGCATCTGAGCCATCACACACTGAAACTTGTGAACTGTGTAAAACTTGCAGTTTCAACGGTGTATGTATGATTAGTTTGTAATTTGTTTAGTTGTCAAAAAGGGTTGCATGCGTGACACCATGCATGAATATTACATCACAAGTACACTATGGGTATGTTACACGTACACTATGAGTACATATCAAGTTTATTTATATGTACACTACAAGTATGCTTGGTGTGACGTCTGTAATGACATGGTGTTATCTGCTATCATGGTGCAATATCTTTGGCAAGGATTACCCTGGCAAGTCAATATGATATGCACCCAAAACATTTCTTAAAAGCGAAACTTGAACGATATTTTGTGAGCGCACAAGTTGAAGCATTAGCTCTTTTCCTTGGATCACAAGTAAGTCAATTTGGAGGACAATTGTATTCGTGATCTCATAAATGTATTCTCTGCCATCGAATGATACTAACACTACTAGTAGTTATCTGCAGTGAGACGCCTGTCTGTGTTGGGATTTTGATGTGAGAGTTATGTAAATTAGACATGATATGAATACTTTATATTGACATAGTCAACAAAACTATTGCTATTGATACATTGATAATAACATAAGTGGATTTGAACATAGTGAAACTGAAAGTAAAGTATTTTCTCTGGCTGTGGACCTTGACGATAATGGCGAAAGTACTTCCTGTGGTGCCTTCATAGTGAAAGTTACGTAATCATAGGGAAACTGTTTTTGAGAATAATTTAAGTGGAATTGAGCATAGTGAAAGTGAAGTGTTTTGTGTGGCTAAGGACTGTGATTGAAACAGCAAAATTATTTCCTATGGCATCTACATAGTGAAAGTCGTGTGTAATGAAAGTACTTTATACAATTGGTTGGAGTTGCAGTGAAAGTATGTTTGCACAACAGATCATGTCCTCTCATATTGCACAGTTATAATGAAACTACTTCTAGAAGTAGACGGTGTGAAAGGTGGCCATGATGAAATAACTTATTTGCACAAATTAACTTAAGTACTATTATGTGAATTTATCAGCATGTACAAATCATATTCGTTGCCTGTGTAAATAGACAATTGTTGTTTTCATGAAGTGACATTAGCATTGCCTCTCTGCCTCCATGGAGATGTGTAATGTGGAAACGTACGAGCCAGTGTGAGATTAAATAATGAACTGTCCCTTTCTTCCAGGGATGGCTCAGTTGTTGAGGTTGGTTGTACTCAGAAAGGTTTTATTTATTGTGCGACGTGTAATGCAGTTTTAGTTGTGCAGAATTTGGCAGTGACCAAGTCAGTGTCTTGCTCCATATATACAAGACAGACATCACCTTGTTTCTATTTCGCATTTCTCAGTGCTGAATCATGTGACCACGTCACTAATTTAGTCTAATATTCTTTGTAAAGTATAATGCTCTTGCGTGATTGTCTATGATTACTGGCTAAGGCATTGCTTGATGTGTACTGGTTATAATGTATGCTGGTTTGTTGTGCAACCTCTGTCATTGCCATTGCTAACCTGTTTGATTACATCCTGTCATAGCAAGAATGAAAACTGTCTTGTGTTGCATCAATGGTACCTACAAAGTACTAATGGTACCTACGAAGTACTAATGGTACCTACAAAGTACTAATGGTACCTATGAGGTACTAATGGTACCTACAAAGTACTAATGGTACCTATGAAGTACTAATGGTACCTACGAAGTACTAATGGTACCTACGAAGTACTAATGGTACCTACAAAGTACTAATGGTACCTACGAGGTACTAAATATACATACAAAGTAGTAGTGGTGCCTACGAGGTACCAGTGTTGTTACGTACATTAGTTGTTTAGCATATGGCTTGCTCTAAAGGCACTAAATTGTACATCTACACTAAGAGAGTGAAGTGTATATCCAGCCCAGCTTGCCACACACTACAAAAGTGTGACAAATGTCAACTCTGTTTAGTTTGGTGCCTGCAAGAAGTCATCTTGTAACATACATTTCTCAGTCCAATGTCGGGTTTTGCAGAAGTTTCATTCAGTTGTTTTGCATGCGGTCATTGTTTTAGCCGTTAAATAGATCGGGTCAGATTTTGTTAAGCGAGTGCATATGGAATACCTTGTGTATGTGGACTGTAAATAAAATCTGTGCACAATCCTGTACATGGATATTTATTTATTCATTTCAGTATAATACTTTTCATTGATCTGTGTATAATTCTATACATCTTTGATAATTTTTTTATGTGTGTACTATCCTATAGATCTTTGGCTCTCTTTCATCTGTGTACCGTTCTATACATCTTTGGATGTCTTTCATCTGTGTACTGTCCTATATATCTTTGGATGTCTTTCATCTGTGTACTGTCCTATACATCTTTGGCTCTCTTTCATCTGTGTACTGTCCTATAGATCTTTGGCTCTCTTTCATCTGTGTACTGTCCTATACATGTTTGGCTCTCTTTCATCTGTGTACTGTCCTATACATCTTTGGATGTCTTTCATCTGTGTACTGTCCTATAGATATTTCGCTCTCTTTCATCTGTGTACTGTCCTATACATCTTTGGATGTCTTCCATCGGTGTACTGTCCTATACATCTTTGGCTCTCTTTCATCTGTGTATTGTCCTATACATCTTTGGATGTCTTTCATCTGTGTACTGTCCTATACATCTTTGGCTCTCTTTCATCTGTGTACTGTCCTATACATCTTTGGCTCTCTTTCATCTGTGTACTGTCCTATACATCTTTGGATGTCTTTCATCTGTGTACTGTCCTATACATCTTTGGATGTCTTTCACCTGTGTACTGTCCTATACATCTTTGGATGTCTTTCACCTGTGTACTGTCCTATAGATATTTGGCTCTCTTTCATCTGTGTACTGTCCTATAGATATTTGGCTCTCTTTCATCTGTGTACTGTCCTATACATCTTTGGCTCTCTTTCATCTGTGTACTGTCCTATACATCTTTGGCTCTCTTTCATCTGTGTACTGTCCTATACATCTTTGGCTCTCTTTCATCTGTGTACTGTCCTATACATCTTTGGATGTCTTTCACCTGTGTACTGTCCTATACATCTTTGGATGTCTTTCACCTGTGTACTGTCCTATAGATATTTGGCTCTCTTTCATCTGTGTACTGTCCTATACATCTTTGGCTCTCTTTCATCTGTGTACTGTCCTATACATCTTTGGCTCTCTTTCATCTGTGTACTGTCCTATACATCTTTGGATGTCTTTCACCTGTGTACTGTCCTATACATCTTTGGATGTCTTTCACCTGTGTACTGTCCTATACATATTTGGATGTCTTTCACCTGTGTACTGTCCTATACATCTTTTGATGTCTTTCATCTGTGTACTGTCCTATAGATGTTTGGCTCTCTTTCATATGTGTACTGTCCTGTACATCTTTGGCTCTCTTTCATCTGTGTACTGTCCTATACATCTTTGGCTCTCTTTCATCTGTGTACTGTCCTATACATATTTGGATGTCTTTCACCTGTGTACTGTCCTATACATCTTTGGATGTCTTTCACCTGTGTACTGTCCTATACATCTTTGGATGTCTTTCACCTGTGTACTGTCCTATACATCTTTGGATGTCTTTCATCTGTGTACTGTCCTATAGATATTTGGCTCTCTTTCATCTGTGTACTGTTCTATACATCTTTGGCTCTCTTTCATCTGTGTACTGTCCTATACATCTTTGGATGTCTTTCACCTGTGTACTGTCCTATACATATTTGGATGTCTTTCACCTGTGTACTGTCCTATACATCTTTGGTTGTCTTTCACCTGTGTACTGTCCCATACATCTTTGGCTCTCTTTCATCTGTGTACTGTCCTATAGATATTTGGCTCTCTTTCATCTGTGTACTGTCCTATACATCTTTGGTTGTCTTTCACCTGTGTACTGTCCTAACATCTTTGGCTCTATTTCATCTGTGTACTGTCCTATAGATCTTTGGCTCTCCTTCAGCTGTGTACTGTCTGATACATCTTTGGCTCTCTTTCATCTGTGTACTGTCCTATAGATATTTGGCTCTCTTTCATCTGTGTACTGTCCTATACATCTTTGGCTCTCTTTCATCTGTTTACTGTCCTATACATCTTTGGATGTCTTTGATCGGTATACTGTCCTATTAATCTTTGGCTCTCTTTCATCTGTGTACTGTCCTATACATCTTTGGATGTCTTTCATCTGTGTACTGTCCTATACATCTATGGCTCTCTTTCATCTGTGTACTGTCCTATAGATCTTTGGCTCTCTTTCATCTGTGTACCGTTCTATACATCTTTGGATGTCTTTCATGTGTGTACTGTCTTATAGATAGTTGGCTCTCTTTCATCTGTGTACTGTCCTATTAATCTTTGGCTCTCTTTCATCTGTGTACTGTCCTGTACATCTTTGGATGTATTTCATCTGTGTACTGTCCTATAGATCTTTGGCTATCTTTCATCTGTGTACTGTCCTATACATCTTTGGATGTCTTTCATCTGTGTACTGTCCTATACATCTATGGCTCTCTTTCATCTGTGTACTGTGCTATAAGTCTTTGGCTCTCTTTCATCTGTGTACTGTGCTATAAATCTTTGGCTCTCTTTCATCTGTGTACTGTGCTATAAGTCTTTGGCTCTCTTTCATCTGTGTACTGTGCTATAAATCTTTGGCTCTCTTTCATCTGTGTACTGTGCTATACATATTTGGATGTCTTTCATCTGTGTTCTGTCCTATAGATCTTTGGCTCTCTTTCATCTGTGTACTGTCCTATAGATCTTTGGCTCTCTTTCATCTGTGTACTGTCCTATACATCTTTGGCTCTCTTTCATCTGTGTACTGTCCTATAGATCTTTGGCTCTCTTTCATCTGTGTACTGTCCTATGCATCTTTGGATATACTGTCCTATAGATCTTTGGCTCTCTTTCATCTGTGTACTGTCCTATACATCTATGGCTCTCTTTCATCTGTGTACTCTCCTATAAATCTTTGGCTCTCTTTCATCTGTGTACTGTCCTATAGATCTTTGGCTCTCTTTCATCTGTGTACTGTCCTATACATCTTTGGCTTTCTTTCATCTGTGTACTGTCCTATACATCTTTGGAAGTCCTATACATCTTTGGCTCTCTTTCACCTGTGTACTGTCCTATACATCTTTAGATGTCGTTCATCTGTGTACTGTCCTATATATCTTTGGATGTCCTATACATCTTTGGCTCTCTTTCACCTGTGTACTGTCCTATACATCTTTAGATGTCGTTCATCTGTGTACTGTCCTATACATCTTTAGATGTCGTTCATCTGTGTACTGTCCTATACATCTTTAGATGTCGTTCATCTGTGTACTGTCCTATATATCTTTGGATGTCCTATACATCTTTGGCTCTCTTTCATCTGTGTACTGTCCTATACATCTTTAGATGTCGTTCATCTGTGTACTGTCCTATACATCTTTAGATGTCGTTCATCTGTGTACTGTCCTATACATCTTTAGATGTCGTTCATCTGTGTACTGTCCTATACATCTTTGGGTGTCTTTCATCTGTGTACTGTCCTATACATCTTTGGGTGTCTTTCATCTGTGTACTGTCCTATACATCTTTGGCTCTCTTTCATCTGTGTACTGTCCTATACATCTTTGGGTGTCTTTCATCTGTGTACTGTCCTATACATCTTTGGGTGTCTTTCATCTGTGTACTGTCCTATACATCTTTAGATGTCGTTCATCTGTGTACTGTCCTATACATCTTTGGGTGTCTTTCATCTGTGTACTTTCCCATTTCACCCGTGCTAGATTTCTTTACACTTCTGTGTTTGATATGTATATAAATCCTATGTTTACCTATATTTAATACGTGTACAGTTCTACATTGATCTATGCACAATTAAATTATTGTGTTTGGCATGTTGTACAACCAGACAGTGGATTGCTTGTTTTGGGCGATGTGAAATATATAACAGTGAAATAAATGCTAAAATTATATATAGAAAAACATCGATAATGATAAGCTGGTCCGACCATACTTGGATGCACCATTATAAAAAATATGCATTAGTCAGCTGCGTGCAGGCCTTTGACATGAAATGGTATGTCAAGATCTTGAAAATCTCATATCCCAACACGTCACAAACTTCTCCCGTTTGTCAGCAGCCTAATGTAGCAGTTTGTCGTCAGACAGCCACTCGCAGGTTTGTAGCAGTTTGTCGTCAGACAGCCACTCGCAGGTCTGCAGCAGTTTGTCGTCAGACAGCCACTCGCAGGTCTGCAGCAGTTTGTCGTCAGACAGCCACTCGCAGGTCTGCAGCAGTTTGTCGTCAGACAGCCACTCGCAGGTCTGTAGCAGTTTGTCGTCAGACAGCCACTCGCAGGTCTGTAGCAGTTTGTCGTCAGACAGCCACTCGCAGGTCTGTAGCAGTTTGTCGTCAGACAGCCACTCGCAGGTCTGTAGCAGTTTGTCGTCAGACAGCCACTCGCAGGTGTGTAGCAGTTTGTCGTCAGACAGCCACTCACAGGTTTGTAGCAGTTTGTCGTCAGACAGCCACTCGCAGTTCTGTAGCAGTTTGTCGTCAGACAGCCAATTTGTCGTCAGACAGCCAGTTTGTCGTCAGACAGCCACTCGCAGGTCTGTAGCAGTTTGTCGTCAGACAGCCAGTTTGTCGTCAGACAGCCAGTTTGTCGTTAGACAGCCAGTTTGTCGTCAGACAGCCACTCGCAGGTTTGTATCAGTTTGTCGTCAGACAGCCACTCGCAGGTTTGTAGCAGTTTGTCGTCAGACAGCCACTCGCAGGTCTGCAGCAGTTTGTCGTCAGACAGCCAGTTTGTCGTCAGACAGCCAGTTTGTCGTCAGACAGCCACTCGCAGGTCGCCAGTCCAGCTCTACAACGTTCGTTGGAGCGCCGCAAAATGTGCAGACGTCGATGACGTGGTCTGACAGTCACCACTTGGACAAGCTGTACGTTAGATGTCAACATCTGCTCACGGAAAAGTGGGAAACGCCATCCTTCACTCACATTTCATAGATTTCGAATCAACGTATGAATCAATGGTCCGCGCGACTTTCCCGGTACGCCTAGCTGTTGTCGGTATGTCAATGGTCTTTCTGGTTTGACGCCCATCTAAGTAGGGACTCTGTCAATGGTCTGTCCAGTTTGACGCCCAACTAAGTAGGGGCTGTATGTCAATGGTCTGTCCAGTTTGACGCCCATCTAAGTAGGGCTGTATGTCAATGGTCCGTCCAGTTTGACGCCCATCTAAATCGGGGCTGTATGTCAATAGTCTGTCCAGTTTGACGCCCCTCTAAGTATGGGCTGTATGTCAGTGATCTGTCCAGTTTGACGCCCATCTAAGTAGGGCTGTATGTCAATGGTCCGTCCAATTTGACGCCCATCTAAATCGGGGCTGTATGTCAATAGTCTGTCCAGTTTGACGCCCCTCTAAGTATGGGCTGTATGTCAGTGATCTGTCCAATTTGACGCTCATCTAAGTAGGGCAGTATGTCAAAGATCTGTCCAGTTTGACGCCCATCTAAGTATGGCTGTATGTCAATGGTCTGTCCAGTTTGACGCCCATCTAAGTAAGGGCTGTATGTCAATGATCTGTCCAGTTTGACGCCCATCTAAGTAGGGCTGTATGTCAATGATCTGTCCAGTTTGACGCCCCTCTAAGTATGGGCTGTATGTCAGTGATCTGTCCAGTTTGATGCCCATCTAAGTAGGGGCTGTATGTCAATGGTCTGTCCAGTTTGACGTCCAGCTAAGTCGGGGCTGTATGTCAATGATCTGTCCAGTTTGACGCCCATCTAAGTAGGGCTGTATGTCAATGATCTGTCCAGTTTGACGCCCATCTAAGTAGGGGCTGTATGTCAATGATCTTTCCAGTTTGACGCCCAGCTAAGTAGGGGCTGTATGTCAATGGTCTGTCCAATTTGACGCCCATCTAAGTAGGGGCTGTATGTCAATGATCTGTGCAGTTTGACGCCCATCTAAGTAGGGGCTGTATGTCAATGATCTGTGCAGTTTGACGCCCATCTAAGTAGGGGCTGTATGTCAATGGTCTGTCCTGTTTGACGCCCATCTAAGTTGGGGCTGTATGCCAATGATCTGTCCAGTTTGACGCCCATCTAAGTAGGGGCTGTATGTCAATGATCTGTCCAGTTTGACGCCCATCTGAGTAGGGGCTGTATGTCAATGGTCTGTCCAGTTTGACGCCCAGCTAAGTGGGGGCTGTATGTCAATGGTCTGTCCAGTTTGACGCCCATCTAAGTAGGGACTGTATGTCAATGGTCTGTCTAGTTTGACGCCCATCTAAGTAGGGACTCTGTGTCAATGGTCCGTCTAGTTTGACGCCCATCTAAGTAGGGACTATATGTCAATGGTATGTCTAGTTTGACGCCCATCTAAGTAAGGGCTGTATGTTAATGGTCTGTCCAGTTTGACGCCCATCTAAGTAGGGGCTGTGTGTCAATGATCTGTCCAATTTGACGCCTATCTAAGTAGGGGCTCTATGTCAATGGTCTGTCCAGTTTGACGCCCATCTAAGTAGGGGTTGTATGTCAATGGTCTGTCCAGTTTGATGCCCATCTAAGTAGGGGCTGTATGTCAATGGTCTGTCCAGTTTGACGCCCAGCTAAATAGGGGCTGTTTGACAGAAACGCGTGTGCTGTTCACAGACACGTCCACCTATCGTTTGTTCTTCTTGGAAACCAACGGAGGCAGTTTTCTCCTCGCTGACTTTAAGGCTTCACTGCCGCCGGTAGGTAGAGATGATGTTCATATCTCGTGTAAGATCCGCCTGGGCGTAAGACCACTTACTTACTTACTTACTTACTTACTTACTTACTTACTTATTTACTTATTTACTAACTTATTTACTGACTTACTTATCCTCTTCGTACTCTAGTTGGTGCATAAGACCACTCGTTGTTGAAGAGATGTGGTATGGAGAGAACCTTAGGAACACCTTTCTTTCGTCGTGTAAACCTGCTTCCGTCCGTCACTGGTCTTCGGTATGAAGCTTCGGTTGGAGATAAGTTGCACGACCATTCGTTTATCTGGCAGGATCCACATTAGCTTGAGTTGTAGGTCTCGGTGCCACAAGGTGTCTTAGGCAGCTGTTGGTCCCACATTGTGGCACCAGTTGTAGGCCTCGGTGCCACACGGTGTCTTAGGCAGCTGTTGGTCCCACATTGTGGCACCAGTTGTAGGCCTCGGTGCCACACGGTGTCTTAGGCAGCTGTTGGTCCCACATTGTGGCACCAGTTGTAGGCCTCGGTGCCACACGGTGTCTTAGGCAGCTGTTGGTCCCACATTGTGGCACCAGTTGTAGGCCTCGGTGCCACACGGTGTCTTAGGCAGCTGTTGGTCCCACATTGTGGCACCAGTTGTAGGCCTCGGTGCCACACGGTGTCTTAGGCAGCTGTTGGTCCCACATTGTGGCACCAGTTGTAGGCCTCGGTGCCACACGGTGTCTTAGGCAGCTGTTAAGTAGGTCCCACATTGTGGCACCAGTTATTATTTTTTAGCTTGGAAGCCACACGACAAATAATATTATACAGTAATCACGAAGACTGACTTTTGTAAAGCGACAACAGCTACGATGTTCCGGACACATCGTTAGACGTCCAGTTCCCCTGTCTTACTTATTGCTCGACAGGTTGCACTGGTCTCCAAGTGAAATGCCGCATCACATTCAAGACCCAACCTCTCACTTTCAAATGCCTTCGCTGGCTCGCACCTCCAAACCTATCGGCACTTCTCTCTCCTTATTGCCCCACACGCACCTCCGTACCTGTCGGTACTTCTCTCTCCTTATTGCCCCACACGCACCTCCAAACCTGTCGGCACTTCTCTCTCCTTATTGCCCCACACGCACCTCCGTACCTGTCGGTACTTCTCTCTCCTTATTGCCCGACACGCACCTCCAAACCTGTCGGCACTTCTCTCTCCTTATTGCCCGACACGCACCTCCAAACCTATCGGCACTTCTCTCTCCTTATTGCCCCACACGCACCTCCAAACCTATCGGCACTTCTCTCTCCTTATTGCCCCACACGTTGTCTCTGCTCATCCGACAATTTACTCCTTAACAACCTAATTCTCGCACACAAATCGGCGAACTTTCTCTTGTGCAGCTCCAAAGACATGGAACGAACTACCTACCACAGTGCGCCAAGGCACACCTTTAAAAAAAATACTTTAGGGTTATGTAGAACGTTTTGTGCTTTTTAAATCGTTGGGGGTGGAATTCCGTTTTCCAAGATATCTCCCATTTTGCAAGTTTGTCCAGATCCTCGTAGAGCACAATAACTTTGATTTGGGTTTAAGGGCTAGATACTGTAAAGTGTCATCAGGAAATAGTATAATTGTTGATGTACAACCAATACGTTAAACTGGCAAAAACCACAAGGAAAAACCAAACGTACGCCTCACCATATTCCACAAAGCCACATCAAATTAAGACAGTACTAAGCAAACGCGACAAAGCAGCAATCACCCCATGTGAACACAACCCTGAACGTCTGACTGCTTGGTAATGTTGGCCAGTATTCAACACAACACAAGAAGACCGCCACATTCCATTGCTTAGAAGCTTCCCATAACGCGACAATTGTGTGACGTTATATGCAACGTAGTCATGCAGACAGGAAGCCTACTCCCCCACGTCATTTCCGATGCGTGTTGGCCTGCGTTTTAGACACGACACACTCGTCGGTAGGGATCACTGATCAAGCATGTCGGCTCGGATTGGTTTGGGAGCAACGTCGATAGTACTGAATCTGATCGGAATGATATTGAACATGCTTGCCTTTGTCCTGGGTCTCTACCTAAAACACACTACTGACATTCACAAGCACTTCGTCTCTGGCTCTCGCTACGACATCATGATCAGTGTGATCTTCGCAGCTAGTATCGCGATGTCGCTGACAAACTTTCTGGGAATCGTGGTTTGCTCATGCGCACTAATGACTTCCGGTCGTGGTGGGTGTGGATCATGGCTCGCCATGCAGATGATTCTACTCTTTCTCTTCGCGTGGCTGCTGCTCGCCTCCGGTGTACTCATGTTACTGGTTTGTGAACTATGTTTTGATTGGTTAAAACTTCTCGTTTATAAGAACGCAGTGCACCACGGTGTGTGTGTGTGTGTGTGTGTGTGTGTGTGTGTGTGTGTGTGCGTGCGTGCGTGCGTGCGTGCATGCGTACGCGCTCGTATGCGTGCGTGCGTGCGTATGTATATACACTGACAGTGGCCTACTAAGTTATTCTGAGACCAGCTGTGTGATGACAGGAGACAGTCCGGCTGGAGACGAAGCTGTCGCTCGGCCTCAAAGCCTCCATAGGTCAGTACAACGTGTCTTTGGAGACGAAGGAGAGGGTCGACCGAGTCCAGCTGGAGTATCAGTGCTGCGGCTCTGACAACATGTCTAACTGGCTGACGACGGAGTGGATCAACAAATCGCTCGTAGTTGACCCGAATCGTATATAGTAAGTTAGGAAACGTCATCAACGACACGTTGGTTTGTCCCTTTGTCAATCACGGAGGCCACATCGCAAGGACAGAGATCAGTTACAACGAATACAGCGAAGAACAACTAAGCTGATTCTAGAACTGCGATACCTTAATTATGAAAGCCGCTTAATAGAACGTGGTCTTACAAAACTAAACACCAGGAGACTAACTTACTAAGAGGAGACAAAATATTTTTTTAGACATTTTAATAATATTGAATGGTTTTAAGGATATATATATATATATATATATATATATATATATATATATATATATATATATATATATATATATATATATATATATATATATATATATATATATATATATATATATATATATATATATATATATATATATATATATATATATATATATATGCTGAGATGAAATCCATGCTGCTCTTGCAAAATGTTGTTAAGTTTTTGACACTGATCTACGTGTAGGACGACACAACCGGCCAAGAATGCGCGCCCCTGTGCTCCATTGCCACAGTCGTGCTTTTGTATATCATAATAAAACAAAGTTTGATCGAATTCGTATGAAAAATTGTTCATCCTGATCATGTTAGTTCCGTAGCATTCCACATTGGCAATTTATGTTTTGATTTGAGGCTTAGACAAGCGATCAATGCGGGACAAGTTTATATTAATTTACCAGTTATATTATTGAGTATTTCGTGCTTACAAATGATACACGTGGACTGAATGTTTAATAATTCTAAATAACATCCATTGTTTGCATCAATACAACACCTTGTGATATGCTTTGCGGACCGTATAAAATGTGCGGGCTCTTAGACTGGCCCGTTCGCTGTGTTAAACTGGCTCGTCCGCTCTCTTAGACTGGCTCGTGCGCTGTGTTAGACTGGCCCGTTCGCTGTGTTAGACTGGCTCGTCCGCTCTATTAGACTGGCCCGTGCGCTGTGTTAGACTGGCCCGTGCGCTGTGTTAGACTGGCTCGTGCGCTGTGTTAGACTGGCTCGTGCGCTGTGTTAGACTGGCACGTCCGCTCTCTTAGACTGGCCCGTGCGCGGTCTTACACTGGCTCGTGCGCTGTCTTAGACTGGCTCGTGCGCTGTGTTAGACTGGCCCGTGCGCTGTGTTAGACTGGCCCGTCCGCGGTCTTACACTGGCTCGTGCGCTGTCTTAGACTGGCTCGTCCGCTCTCTTAGACTGGCCCGTGCGCGGTCTTAGACTGGCTCGTGCGCTGTGTTAGACTGGCTCGTCCGCTGTCTTAGACTGGCCCGTGCGCTGTGTTAGACTGGCTCGTGCGCTGTGTTAGACTGACCCGTGCGCTGTGTTAGACTGGCCCGTCCGCGGTCTTACACTGGCTCGTGCGCTGTGTTAGACTGGCTCGTGCGCTGTGTTAGACTGGCTCGTGCGCTGTGTTAGACTGGCCCGTGCGCGGTCTTAGACTGGCTCGTGCGCTGTCTTAGACTGGCTCGTCCGCTGTCTTAGACTGGCCCGTGCGCTGTCTTAGACTGGCTCGGCTGAAGGCTGACAGTCTAAGACAGCGCATTTGGAGAAGTTGACTATTCAGCCAATAACTATTATAATTATTAACCTTCTTCGGTAAAACCAATTAAAAAATAAGTAAGAATAAATGTTCTTCGCGACATGCCAACTGTGTGAGTTTTCGTTATATTGTTTCACTTTTATGCGCAGTTGGATGTTAGGTGCGCGATCTTATCCGCATTCCCCCTATATACATCAAGGACTGGCTGATTAACGTAGATGAGAAATCGAGCCTGTAGCTTTTGATGGCAAACTTGTTTAATACCTTGCTAAACGCACACTTGCACGCACACGTATAGCTTATAGCTTAAGCATGGGCGCACTGTCTCCTAAGGTTGCAGCGCCTTTAGACGTGTCTAACTAAGACCAGCTTTGTGTGAAGACCGTATATTTTACATTAACGTGTGTTTCATTCAGTCTCACGGGCTCTGAGTTCGTCGTCAACGCCGTTCCATTCAGCTGCTGCAACATCTCGGCCAAGACGCCGTGCGCCCATTTCCCTCTACCCACCTTCCAGGAGCCAACCATCTACCCGGCGGGCTGCGCGGCCGCTGTGGCGACGAGTTTCCGACTCATGCTCTGTTGGTATTTTGGCATTGGCAGCATCGTCGCATTCTTTGTCACGGTAACTGACGCGAATACTTTGTTGTCATCCCACCTTTGTCGTATGTTTGTTTAGTCTGTCTTTTTCTGTCTGTCCTTGTCATCTCAGAATGTCATCGCCTGGTTGTCTCCTCATCTCGTCTGCTCTCATTTCTCTTACCACTGGTAAGTCTCCTGAAGCGTCTGCCATGTTGTTGTTGTTGTTGTTGTTGTTGTTATAATTTACTATTCGTCTTCTCTTCCAGCCACGTGCCATGTCCATTTAAATTTAGTTCCAGTATCTTAGTTACGATGTTTACGTCGCTAAGTTTCTCTAATCCAAGTATTCGTTTGTTTCAGTAATTTGATGGAATACAAACAAGATGGTGGACAATGGAATTTTACTCATGATCTACTGATCTGCTTAAATTAATTCTTTATTATGCCTTCCCTTATGAGGAATCACTATATGCAATATATGCAATAAATACAAGTTAATTATTGATAATTGTTCCAACGTAATAAATTGCCGCAATCATGTTGCATTTTGTGGCAATATGTTATATTTTCGCAAACATTTACAACGGTTCCTGCCCACACAATAATAAGTAAGAGTGTATAGTCAATATAAACATACGACATATTTATTTGCCAATCAATGGTCAGTTCATTGGTCAGCAGTGACTCTTCTTTGTCACAGTTGATCCTCTGTGTTCTCGTGCGAAGTTTCTTCTTGGCTAACGTCGCTGAGAGTGAAAGACAAGAAAGAGTCGCTCTGCGTGCGGAAAAACGTGCCCTTCGCCTTCAAGGAAGGCAACCTCTCGGTCAAGGAAGGCAACCTCTCGGTCAAGGAAGGCAACCTCTCCGTCAAGGAAGGCAACCTCTCCGTCAGGCAAGGCAACCTCTCCGTCAGGCAAGGCAACCTCTCCGTCAGGCAAGGCAACCTCTGCTTCAGCCAGGTAAGTACCATAGGACATCTACTCGACACATCTAGGTGTAACCGTTTCTGGCTTGTAGATGTTGCCTTTACACACAATACGCATTGTTTCAGCTATATACTAGATATTTCGCAAATTACGCTCTGACATTTTATTAATTATGTTTGTGCGTGAAAGTGGTAAGATAATCTTTGATAAAGATCAAGTAATTTCGAATGTTTCGCATACATCGACATATTTTAATTATTTTGTAACGAGCCTGCCAAATTGAGAGGTTACCAAATGAAAACATGGCGGCCACGTTATCAATGATGGTTTATAAAGCCTGGAATGTTGTTAGTTCTTACACCACCGCATGGCGGGTAAACACAAAATTATGCAGCTCTGCAGCACGATAGACAAAAATACACAGGCTCTAATAAGCGAGTCAATGAGTCAAAAGTGTGGGGCGAAATAATCTTGTTCTATCCTGAACACATTCGCAGTTGTAGCTTGGGTCTGTGTGGCTTCACGAAGTACTCGGGTAGATCCAGAGGTTCGTGTGACGACATAAATGTAGCTTGGGTCTGTGTGGCTTCACGAAGTACTCGGGTAGATCCAGAGTTTCGTGTGACGACATAAATGTAGCTTGGGTCTGTGTGGCTTCACGAAGTACTCGGGTAGATCCAGAGGTTCGTGTGACGACATAAATGTAGCTTAGGTCTGTGTGGCTTCACGAAGTACTCGGGTAGATCCAGAGGTCCGTGTGACGACATAAATGTCTAAATTACGTAGACAATGCCAGCAGTTATATGGAAAATAAAACATGTTAGGCTAGACAATTTCTGATTACAATTACTTCGACCATAAACCGCTTTCGCTCAATAGATGCTGACATTGCAACACTCCAAGTAATTCGTATTACTACTGCTGTGTTAGACTTCGAGGAAGACGATTTCGAGGAAGAGATCGAGGATGAATTCGACGACGGCGGCTACGACGACAGACGGCGACCGAGGAGAAGGCGAAGTAGACACTCTAGCCGAAAGAGAAGACACCGAAGTCACGGACGACGAAGGCACCATAGATCAAACCGACGACGATACTCCTCCTACTGACTGGCAAGACATACTACTGTATGTCTTGTATTATTAATAAAACCTGTCTTTTTTTGTAAATATGCAGTTGAATATTGTGTTTGTGTCAATTATATTTATTTGCTTTAAGTCAGACATTTTATTGACATCGACAGGTGTACCGAACATTCTAAGGCCAGTGTACAATTTACACAGGAATACGCCGAATAGTGCGAAGCATTTCACTGCGCACTATTTAAACCCGAACCCTTTGAGAACACTATCAAAATAACGTTCTTCGTCCTTGCGGCGTTTTCTTTGTAGTTTCTTGTTCTTTATTTCCAGTAGTGTAATCCTTTCCTCCCTCGCGGCGCCCTCTTCCCAGTACCAGGCAGCGCCCGCAACGACCGCAAACCCGACGACAATGAGACCGACGATGGCGAGAACAAAGGCCCGTCTCACCGACGTCTGGAAACAAACACATATCACCCGTCTGACATCCGTCTTAGAGCAAACACACAGCTTCCGTGTGTCACACGCCTTAAAAACAGCACATTTCACCCGTCTGTGATACGCATACTTATTTTACAATGACTGTATTATTGTAAATAGTTAAAATATAGGTAATGTGTTAGCAAGTAGTGAACAGCCTATGCACCAAGAGCTGTTCGGTGTATGACATATTTGTATAATAATGTATGTAGATATGTCAGTAAGCTTTCGGTGTGATCTACTCTTAAAGTGTAGATCTACTCTTATCATGCTGGCGAGAACGAGTCCCACACGAAACGAAGGACTCAAATATAATCACCAAAAAAATATGTGCACGTATTATTCTTACACGTCTAGAAACGCTGACTGAACGGGTGTGCCCTGACTCACAGTGTGCCCTGATTCACGGTGTGCCCTGATTCACGGTGTGCCCTGACTCACAGTGTGCCCTGATTCACGGTGTGCCCTGACTCACAGTGTGCCCTGACTCACGGTGTGCCCTGACTCATGGTGTGCCCTGACTCACGGTGTGCCATGACTCACAGTGTGCCCTGACTCACGGTATGCCCTGACTCACGCTATGCCCTGACTCATGGTGTGCCCTGACTCACAGTATGCCCTGACTCACAGTGTGCCCTGACTCACGGTGTGCCCTGACTCACGGTGTGCCCTGACTCACGGTGTGCCCTGACTCACAGTGTGCCCTGACTCACAGTGTCGTTTCCGCTCAAGCAGAGGAATTGTAGATATGATTTCCTGTGCAAGACAACTACAAGAAAAAGCAACGGAGCAACATATGCCACTCCACGTGGCCTTTGATGTTCTCACAAAACAAAGGAGCAACAGATGCCACTCCACATGGCCTTTGTGGTTCTCACAAAACAAAGGAGCAACATATGCCACTCCACATGGCCTTTGTGGTTCTCACAAAACAAAGGAGCAACAGATGCCACTCCACATGGCCTTTGTGGTTCTCACAAAACAAAGGAGCAACATATGCTACTCCACGTGGCCTTTGTGGTTCTCACAAAACAAAGGAGCAACAGATGCCACTCCACATGGCCTTTGTGGTTCTCACAAAACAAAGGAGCAACAGATGCCACTCCACGTGGCCTTTGTGGGTCTCACAAAACAAGGGAGCAACAGATGCCACTCCACGTGGCCTTTGTGGATCTCACAAAACAAGGGAGCAACAGATGCCACTCCCCGTGGCTTTTGTGGATCTCACAAAACAAGGGAGCAACATATGCCACTCCACGTGGCCTTTGTGGATCTCACAAAACAAGGGAGCAACACATGCCACTCCACGTGGCCTTTGTGGATCTTACAAAAGCTTTCGATTACGTGAATCGAAAAACACTCTTCACTGTTCTTAGCAAAGTTGGATGCCCTCCAATCTTACTTGATCTTATCATTCCACGAAAACATGCAAGGCACTGTCCATGTGTGCGAGGCCCTCTATGCAGATGACACAGCCTTCTGCTCTCAACAGAACAGCTGCAGTTTATATAAGACAGTTTTTCCAATACTTGCTCAGCGTTTGGCCTCAAGATTAGTGTCAAAAAGACTCATCATGAGTCACGGGACCCAAGTAGCCAAAAATCACTCTCAGTGATGAAGCACGCGAAACCCTGGAAAACTTCTCATATTTAGGCTCCATCATGTCCAACAATTTCACGCTTGACAAGGAACTTAACACACGACTTGGTAAAGCTGCAACATCCTTTGGAAGACTCTCAAAAAGAGTTTGGTCCAACAAGAGCCTGACACGTCATACAAAACTTAAACTGCGTCATGCATGCGTGCTCAGCATCCTTTTATATGGTGCAGAGACCTGGACTACCTGTCGTAAACAAGAATTGAAATAAAACAGTTTCCACGTACGCTGCCTACGTACTATCCTTGGCGTGAAGTAGCAAGACAAAATTACCAACCTGGAAATCCTACAACCCTGCAACTCAACTCCACTAAGCAGCATTCCAAAACAGAGACGGCTACGTTGGCCTGGTCACGTACACCGTATGCCCATTGAGCGCCTTCCTTGGTCACGTACACCGTATGCCCATTGACAGCCTTCCTTGGTCACGTACACCGTATGCCCATTGACCGCCTTCCTAAACAAATTATGTATGGGGAGTTAACTGGAGGCAAACGACCAGTTGGCCAACCCAAATTACGATACAAAGATTCACAAAAAGAGACCTGAAAGAGTATGCCATCGATCCTATGCACTGGCAAACAGTTGCTGAAGAACGACCTACCTGGCGAACCAGTCTTACTAGCGGTTCTGCTACAGACATCAAAGCATACCTGACTCACCAGGAGATCAAGCGTCATGCTCGCAATCTTCCGACATAATGCAGCAAACACAAGCATTGTCTCACGAAACAGACGCTGGGCACTACGTTTGATGTGATGTGATGTCCCGTCCACGATGAGCTGTCTCCAACCAATCAAGTCTCTTGTTACTTCTGGTGACGTCCATGATGAGCTGTCTCCAACCAATCAAGTCTCTTGTTACTTCTGGTGACGTCCATGATGAGCTGTCTCCAACCAATCAAGTCTCTTGTTACATCTGGTGAAGTCCTGTCGCATGCTGTTCCTCTCAAATCGTTCATCGTTAGTCTTGTTTTGTAACACATTGATAATTAAGGATGACATGGCACAGCGTAATGATAGTAGGTCAATTTGGACTTTAGGACAAATGTTACATCTTTGCACTGGACAGATGGAAGCCATGTTAATTAACATATTGTACGCCATGTTCGCCTGTTGCGAGACTCAGCACATACCCATTTGTGTACCTGCCGTTCCTTTCTGCCGTCGGTGCTATTGCATATTGGCCCATCGTAGCCAGCCGCACATTCGCACCCGACGCCGTCGCCGTCGCCGCCGCCGTCTTCCAGAGGGCGACACGTGCCTCCGTTCTGACAAGGGTTCCGGACCCCACAGCGTCGCCCACAGTAACCTATCGGACACCTACACAAGCTCTGGTTCCTCGCGGCCTGGTATACGCATACACCTCCGTTATGACACGGGTTGATGCAACCGTCGTGCATGGGACGGAACATCATCTTACTTCCAATTAGAGAATGCCCGAATGTGTTCATGGTGATGCCCGTCGTCGAAGGAAAGCCCGGGACCATGTGGTCGTACTGGCCGTTTAGGAAGAACTCGAAACAATTCATGAACCACCAGCCGCCCGAGTGCGCCTTCACGCAGTGGCCGTCGCCATCGAAGTTGTCGACCGTGCTGAAGCGAGTGTTGTTATGAACAGAGAGAGTCGCCGCTGCAACACCGCGGCCAGAGACAGAGGAGAACGACATCTTGTAGCGGGTATTATCACCGCCTAGCGTGAAGTTACAGGCGTCGAAATAAGCAGAGCTAGCATCGAATGCGTATCCTTCTATCCGGAGTCGGGCCCTGCCGCCGGCATACTGCCGCAGTATCTGGTGGACGTGTTCGTTACCAAGCCACAGTTCCGTCGCGTCCCCGTACATGCCAAAGCCGTATTTGTACTCGGCCCAGAGGCGGTTGAAGTCGACGCTGCCGTCAGCTCGGCGCTGGAAGACGACCCAGCCACCCTCTAATGTCGTCTGGTCGCACGAGACGGGCAGCGGGTCGTCATGCTCCGGGTAGATGATTTGTGGATCGCTGTTGTGGTTGTCACTCGGAAACAAAGCAGGTCGGCACAGTCTCGCGGCTTGCAGTGCACTGTGGACGCCGTTACACATGCCGGGGTCAAACACACCAGCATCGACACGGCGGCCAGCAGAGGACTCATTCTCCCGTAGTTTGGTCGACCAGTTATCCACGTCATCGTTCACGGTGACGTACATCCGCCGCGTTGCTAGGCGACGAAACGTTTTGCGTTGTGACCAAACATCAGACGTTATTCGCATCGAGAAAAGACACAGGAGGAGGGCCTTGCCACTGGCGTCCACTGAAATATTTGGTGAGACTAGTTGGAATAGAAGTTGTGTTTTGTCTGTTAGCAGGTGTTCGTAAAAAGAACGCATGAAAATTATGCAAAAGTCAAAACGTACCCGCCAGAGAAAGAATGATGTATGACTTGAACCAAGATGAACATCCGTAGAACACAGGATCACATGAAAGATGAGTTCAACGAATATTCTTACAAAATGTAAAAGTAAGTTCAGTGTTAAAACATTTCTTATGAAAGAAAGAGATGGGATCTAGGCTGGTTGGAACTGCACGAGCAAGCGTCACGACCGCCGACCAGTAGATGGCGCCCTTACAAAAAAATACAAGGATAAGGGATAGTTTTTACAAAATTGATGCTTGCTGCAACGTACACTTAACTTCTCTCCCATATTAAACAGATACACACAGAGAAGACAAACAAGTTGTACCTACGATACGAGCACGCACAGAAAGAGCGCAAGAGAGAAAGGGCCACCAACACAAATATATAGACAAAGCGGTGGAGATGAAATGATGAAAAATGATCTACGAGAACGTGGCAGAGTCTATTGTGGGATACGGCAATGGTTTACTTAGTGCTACTGTATGCTCCAGAAACATGGAGGACATCATATCATTGGGATCCGACTGTTTTGAGGGACGATGCTTCAGATGACGTTTGCAGCAGCGAATGACCAACAAGGAAATCTCTGAGGTGAAGCAAAGAAGGCACAGTTGACTTGACCATGTTCTCTTCACGGACACAACTAGTCTTCCACATGCTGCTTTGAAACGGGCAACACTTAGAAAAATGAGACGAGGCAGACCACTTGGCACATGGAGAAGAACTGTGGATGAAGAAATGAAGCTGGATGTGAAGACGTTGAAATAACTGAGATCACGCTGGCTGACAGAGAGTTACGCTCCAGCAGGAGCAAAGAGGAATAGTAATGATCACGGCAATGATTTTCCAATCATTCTATTCAGTCCTCTTGCTGCCATTCAAAGCTTTGGCAACTGCTTTCAGTCCAGACTAAAAAGCTAGCCCGTCTGCATAATTAACTAGGCCGACACCCAACGGGCAGTGGTGGTACTAATAGCAGGAATTAACACTTTTCATCTTCAACGAAATTGGCGCAGTGATCGAGCAGGTTTCCGGTGTAAAATGTAAGCACTTAGATTTATCTCGCAAAACCTTGTTTAAACTTGCTTATTCCCCATAGCTCCCAGCCTACCAATCCACCTGTTTACAACTGGAACTACTTATCGATTATGAATATGAACTGCTTAACCCCTTTTGTTTTGGTGCGCTGCCGAGCTTGAGTCTCCCGACGATTTAGCGCAATATAAATATTTTATAGATTATTATTATAGCATTATAGATTAACAGAGATTCAACTTATCCATTCCACGTGCCGTTTATATGTATGTATAAATGACGTCGGCTAACTGAGAGAAGAACCAACAGCAGAGCATATATATATATATATATATATATATATATATATATATATATATATATATATATATATATATATATATATATATATATATATATATATATATATATATATAGCATAATCTTTAAAATAACGAGACATTCAATTTACAGTTGGCGTAAGGTAACTTATTTATTTATTTATCACGAGTTAGCAAAACAAATATTGAATTGACAAAGTATCATTTCCGTGAATGTGGACATGCGCTGTCCGAAATGTGAGTCCTCAGTTAGTCAGAGAAGCATAAAACTATGGCTACTGATATATGCACCGGCTTTCCGATTAAGCTTTGTCCATGCGAGGATTCTTGTACATGCAACGTCACCGCTGTGCGACATAGAAGTGTAACAAAGGTTTGTGTGTTTCCCGTCGCAATCTCGTTTATTATTATCTTCGCCTGCCTCCCCGTCTTGATACTACAGGCTTCTTGACGACCTTCGCTGGCTTCCCTTTCTGAACTCCTGGCGTCGTTTTCTGAACTCCTGCAGTGTGAAACATGTTCGTTTTGTAAAATACCCTCTCACATCATACACACGCACGGGGGCGATCACGCGCACGCACGGAGGCGATCACGCACACCCACGGAGGCGATCACGCGCACCCACGGGTGCGATCACGCGCACGCACGGAGGCGATCACGCACACCCACGGAGGCGATCACGCGCACCCACGGGTGCGATCACGCACACCCACGGTTGCGATCGCGCGCACCCACGGGGGCGATCACGCGCACCCACAAGGGCGATCACGCACACCCACGGGTGCGATCATACACATTCATACAAACATGCAAATTCCGACATGCACAATCAAGACATATACACACGCACGCACGTGCGCACGCACACAGGCGCACGCACGCACCCACATAAACATGCCCCACATGTACAGTTACGCCCTGTGTTTGATGTTGTTACCGATTTTCTTTGCGCCCTTTTTCTTTCCTTGTTTCCTGATTCCCGGCCCTCCTTCCACCCCGTTGCTCCCCCCTCCGTCTCCTAGTCTGACGTCAGGAAAGCTGCCTGAAAAAAGCTTAGTTAATGACAAACATGACTTCAACGTAAAAAGGTATTTTGTCGTGTATATTAAGTAATGTTGTATTGTTTTTATAACATCAGTTCATTTCTCGCAGTTGTGTCTCGAATATATCATTGACAACATCTCGGTGTGACGTCACTGACAACATCTCGGTGTGATCTAGCCAACCCTAGTCACCCAGGCCCTATGTAGATTTAGACAACCCTAGTCACCCAGGCCCTATGTATATCTAGACAACCCTAGTCACCCAGGCCCTATGTAGATCTAGACAACCCTAGTCACCCAGGCCCTATGTAGATCTAGACAACCCTAGTCACCCAGGCCCTATGTAGATCTAGACAACCCTAGTCACCCAGGCCCTATGTAGATCTAGCCAACCCTAGTCACCCAGGCCCTATGTAGATCTAGACAACCCTAGTCACCCAGGCCCTATGTAGATCTAGACAACCCTAGTCATCCAGGCCCTATGTAGATCTAGACAACCCTAGTCATCCAGGCCCTATGTAGATCTAGACAACCCTAGTCACCCAGGCCCTATGTAGCGGAGCAACTAAACAATACTGTAAAAAATAAAAAATGTTAAGCCAAAGGGGCATGACCAAATGGCTTCCTCCTAAATACCCCACTGAGTGTTCGCATGATCCATTGACTTCCCCCCTAAATACCCCACTGAGTGTTCTCTCTGACATGTTCTGTTAAAGAGCCTAAGACATACCTTTGGCGAATGACCCGAGCAGCATGCGTGAGAAAATAAAAACAAGTACCTGGAAGAGACGCGCAGAGATGACAGGTGACAGGACTTGGGGTCAAGTACATTATATCAACTTCAATTACACATACCGATTCCAGTTCCAATTCCTCCTCGAATATACCAATTCCAATAAAAACATACACATTCCAATTATCAATATATATATATATATATATATATATATATATATATATATATATATATATATATATATATATATATATATATATATATATATATATATATATATATATATTATGAAAGTAACCCGGTGACAGTGCAAGATTTAACAAGATTGCCAAGCGTACAAGGAAGCCATTGGCTTACCGATAATCCAACATTTTAAAATCTGTGTGTAATCTGCCCTCCTGAGATATGCGTCAGCCTTGTTTTTAAACACATTCACACTGCTAGCAGTTACACAATCTGTAGATACTTTGTTCCATTTATTCATTGTCTTCTGTGAGAACGAGTACTTCCTGATATCCAATCTACACTGATTCTTTACTAATGTTACCTCATGTCCTCTAGTTCTACTATCTTTCTTTCTTGAGAAAAAATATTTCTATCAATATTTTCTTCAGTTTGATCTCCTCTTAACCTCCTGGTCTCTAGGGTTGTTAAACGACATTATTTAATGCGTTCTTCATATCTAAGGTCTCTAAGTTCTGGAATCATTTTACTTGCTCTTATATTATATTATATATTATATTCCCAGCACTGTCTTCTAGTGGTCCAACCTCGTCTCATACGCTTTGCTTTTTATCATAGCTTCTTTTAGATGGTCTGATTTAAGTTGTAGCTGCATTAAGTGCCTCTTTGTAATTTGCATAGTCTTCTTCCTTTCTGGTACTCCTATAAACCATCCACATAGTTTGCTTGTACACTATTTTTCTAATAGCTTCTTTTGATAAGTGTTTCTTTCTAGACCGTTTTCCTTGTTTTTTTTTTCAAGGAAACAAATTGATCAATGATACTCTCAATTTCATATTTTAGAATGTTCCAACATTCAATTGCGGTCTTATTCATCAGCATGTTATTCCAATCTAGCTTTGCTAAGTATTTTCTCATATCTTTATATTTATCTTTGTGGAAGACGTATTTTTTTACTTTTACTTTCTGATTTTACTTTTATGTTAAAATGTATTTGATTACGATCACTGTTACCCAATGGTTGATATATTTTGACATTGTCCACTAATTAATGTTGTGAAGACAACATTATATCTAATACATTCTCTCCCCTGGTTGGTTCTAGCACGTGTTGAGTAAGGAAGCTATCATGTATTTAAAAAAACTGTTGGTCCTCACCCCCTAATCGCTAGAGGTTTCCATTATATGTGTTCGTGGTTAAAATCTCCCATTATGATACATTCCCATTTACTCACTTATTTGATAGCGTTTTGTATTTTTGCGCTATCTTCTTCGTCTATATTTGAACTTCGGTAAACTAATCCAATAGTTAATGTTGAATTTCCTGTAACTATATTCCACCAAACAGCTTCATCACAACCTGCTTCCCTTTCAAATTTTATTTCGTAAGCCTGAATAGATTCTTTAGTATATAAAATACCACCCTCCCCTTCTTCCTATTCGATCTCTCCTAAACATTACGTATCCTGTCAGCCCTAATTCAGTATCTGCTATGTCTTTGTTGGCCCATGATTCAGTTATACCAATCACGCGAGGGTCAATATCTTCTACAATAATGTTTAATTCGTTATTTATTTACTGCGCTCATTGCATTTAAACACAAGCATTTATAACCAGCTTCAGAAATTGTTTCCGGACATTTTATTACTGGTTTGCGTGTATTACTGGCCTCTTGACCTATTTGAGGCACCTCTATGTAACCCCCGCGCTTCTAGTTAAAATAATGTTTGCTATCAAAAATAGTTTTGATGCTACCCATGCCACTGTCGACTGCTGCGGAAAGTTCATGTACAAACACCGCTGCACCCTCTCCAATTAGACGAAGCCCATCCCTCATGAACATATCAGTCCTCCCAATAAAACATCCCCACAAAACCAACTTCCTCTTCCTTACATAGCTGCTGAACTAGCGAGTTAACTGCCACCCCCGGCAGTTTCCATAACCCTGACCTCCGCTTCCTATTACTGGTAAAATTCCTCACAGAATTTATATATTGTTGCAAATGTACGTGTCAGACAACCGTTAAATAAATAACAATTAAACATGCACTGATATTTCGCTTAATGATGCTCCGTGATACCAACAGTGTGATGGCGGATATTCTTCAAACGTAGCAATGATAACAATAATGAAACATGTAACATTCCAACCCTGATTGCTACGGGAAAATAATAGCGAATATTGTTTAATAACATAGTTGGGCGCGTGCTCCTGGCACACCATCAATAATACTGAGGCTGAAGAACAACCTCCTGGCACACCATCAATAATACTGTGGCTGAAGAACAACCTCCTGGCACACCATCAATAATACTGAGGTTGAAGAACAACCTCCTGGCACACCATCAATAATGCTGAGGTTGAAGAACAACCACCTGGCACACCATCAATAATACTGAGGTTGAAGAATAACCACCTGGCACACCATCAATAATACTGAGGTTGAAGAATAACCACCTGGCACACCATCAATAATACTGAGGTTGAAGAACAACCACCTGGCACACCATCAATAATACTGAGGTTGAAGAACAACCACCTGGCACACCATCAATAATACTGAGGTTGAAGAACAACCTCCTGGCACCATCAATAATACTGAGGTTGAAGAACAACCACCTGGCACACCATCAATAATACTGAGGTTGAAGAACAACCACCTGGCACACCATCAATAATACTGAGGTTGAAGAACAACCTTCTAGCACACCATCAATAATACTGAGGTTGAAGAACAACCACCTGGCACACCATAAATAATAGTGAGGTTGAAGAACAACCACCTGGCACACCATCAATAATACTGAAGTTGAAGAACAACCACCTGGCACACCATCAATAATACTGAGGTTGAAGAACACCCTCCTGGCACACCATCAATAATACTGAGGTTGAAGAACAACCTCCTGGAACACCATAAATAATAGTGAGGTTGAAGAACAACCACCTGGCACACCATCAATAATACTGAGGTTGAAGAACAACCTCCTGGCACACCATCAATAATACTGAGGTTGAAGAATAACCTCCTGGCACACCATAAATAATACTGAGGTTGAAGAACAACCACCTGGCACACCATCAATAATACTGAGGTTGAAGAACAACCACCTAGGCCAACTTACCAACAGTCCAAACACCACCAGGGCGAATATTCCGAACTTGGGCAGGAAGAGGAAGATCTTGCTGAGCAAGACGGTGTCCCCGCATCCCCGCTCGTAGACCGTCAGGTCTGTCACGGCCGACGGCTCGATGTTGTAGGCTCCTAGGATGGCCGTGTGCTCGCAGTCCCGGGCCGCCGACACATTGCAGCAGCTGAAGGGCACCGAATCGAAGAAGATGAGCAAGAGCTGGTCGTACGAGTGCACCTGGCTGCCGAGAACACAACGAGAGCAGAACCACGTATTGTTTGAACACCCGGCAGAGCAGGAACAGGACACCATGATCACGTACACGACTAATAGGAAATATAGCACCATGGTCACGTACAGGACAAACACCCAGCAGAGCGGGATGTTTCTGTTATAAAGGCGATAACGAGCAGATAATTGGAAAGAGGCCGAACAATTTGGGCGGACACATGGAAGAAAATGACACCAGCTTCAAAGAAGCGTTAAGAACAGAACGATCAACACAAGAACCGTACAGAATGATTTCTTGCCACACTGAAAGGAGTTCTAGTATGACTTGAATTCCTAACTGGAGTATGGTGATGAAGGAGTTCAAGATCGGGGGCATGACCACATGGTCACGTACAGGTTGAACATCCGAACATAGTGGGGATAGAACACCACGGTCACGTACATATTTAATCGCCTATACCTGGTGAAGAACAGACCACACATAATCAACAAAAACACAACAGAGAATACATCTCGGACAAACGTGATCAACAACATCTCTGCTCTGTAATTATGAGAGTATTTCAGCCAGTTATGTTATCATGGGTTCACGCTATTCGAAATAAAGATATGTAATTTTTGTCAATGCATAATCCATGAAATTGTGGGATGTTGTACAGATTAAACGTCACGATTCTTGTGCTACTAATCCGGATGACGAAAGTCATCTTCAAAGGGTGAACCAAATGACATGAAAAAACGGTTGAGATATTCTGTGATATTTGAAGACTGTGTAATAAAACATTGACACTTTAAACTTACAAAGAGTTAGTTTTGTTGCATTGTGACGAACCAATAAGTTGTCTTATGTCAACTTTAAATTGGCATGTTGAAATGTGCGAAATTTAAAAATGGGGCGCCAGGGACTTCTGGACAGTCCTTGTGTTATGTCCTCCCTGTCAGTACAAGAGGCGTGTCCTAGAACGTCACGCTTACTAGACTTTGCCGACTTCGAACACATCGACGTATTTCGTGTTGTACCAAGCGACATGGAACCAGTCTCTGTAGTTCTTGAGACCGCAGCACTGGTAGGCGATCTGAAGGACATCGACTCTCTCCTTCGCCGTCTCCGTCGTATTGTAGGCAACCATGGCTTCCCTGAAGCCGGATACGAAGTTCTTGTGCATCGTACCCGTCTCCTTGAAGGCAAGGATGGCCGTCGCCAGCACCACCCACAGGAGCACGAAAACTGTGCATGGAGTAAGACGACAGTTTATGTTCATATTAGTTGAAAGGCCAGTCGATAGTTTACATTCACATTGGTTGTAAGGCCAGTCGATAGTTTACATTCACATTGGTTGTAAGGCCAGTCGATAGTTTACATTCACATTGGTTGAAAGGTCAGACCACAATTTAGGTTCATATTGGTGGCAAAATTTGCGTGATTATATACAATATAATAAAATACAATATAAAACACTTCTATTGCACTAAAATCATCGGGAGGCCCAAGTTCGACAGCACACCAAAACAAAAGAGGTTGAGCAGTTCCTAATCGATAAGCAGTTTCACGTGTAAACAATTTGACTTGGAGCTGGGGAGCTATGGAGGATAATCAACAGGGAGTGAGTTCCACAGAGTCGGTGCATCAACTGAAAAAGTTCCGACATTTGTCATAAAACAGGAAACAAAAAGTAGATTAGAATTAGATGATCGAAGCTGTCTGGGCTGTCTTGCAGGAGTGAGCAGTGAATGTAAATATGCAGGTTGCTTGGATGAAAGTGCTTGATAGGTAATCGTGCATATCTTAAATATAATGCGAGAGAAACGACGGGACCGGGTAACTACCCTTGCCAAAAAAAGTTGCGTACGTTGAAGTTTCAAGATGTCTTTGAGAGCAATATTGTGATAAAGTCAAGTCAACTGCTAACAAGAGCAGTTGCAATAGTTTTGGCGACAGCAGGAGACACCTATCGGCGAGTACGACGAAGTCACGAATGTGATCAAAGCAGCAAAGACAAATTTGTGAAATATGCTGTCTAAAATTTAAACGTACATGTAGCTTGCGAACTGTGCAAGCCTTTTTGGACCCCATTGCCATGACGTTGCCTTCATGCTGAACCATTTGGGGCAAATCCATATCCGTACCATTCTTAGTCTCGTTGAAGGCAAAGCTGACAGTGTTTGCCAAATATTGCTGCGCCGAGGCGCTTTTTGGGGACGTCTCAATACATTAAGTGTCAAAGCCGGTCGGCAGCGACCCAAATGCGAAGTCCGGATGGGAAGTTTGAATATGGGAACAATATGGGAACAATATGGGAACAATGTGGGAACAATATGGGAACAATGTGGGGGGATCAGAAGTGACATACATGATGGATAGAAGGAAACTAGATGCTGTGCACCCAAGAGACCAAGTGGAAGGGAGACAGACACTGGCGGGTGGGTATAAAATGCTGCACACAGGAGGAGATGGAAAGAGCAATGGTGTCGGTATCATACTATCAGAGGAAATCAGTAAGGACGCGGTGAGAGTGGAGAGATGGCTAGGGAGGATCATTGTTACACGGATGATGGTGAAAAAGCAACTTGTGTGCATTATGTCTGTGTGTGGGCCTCAAACAGGAAGGGCGGAGACAGAGAAAAGGGCCTTCAGTGAAGAGCTGGAGAGAATGGTGAGATTGGTGGAAGAGCATATGATGATGTACATAGTTGGACAATTTAATGGACATGTGGATGTAGCAGAAATGGGAAAAGAAGACTCAATCAGGGGATTCGGACGGGGAACAAGGAATCGAGAGGGTTGAGAGCTGGTAGAACTGGTTATGAGAAATGGGCTGGCTGTGGCAGCAACATTCTTCAAGGAGCGAAAAAGCCACAATATATCGTATAGAAGTAGCCAGCATAAAACAAAACTCGACCTGTTGGTAGTAAGGAGACAGCAGATGTGGAGAGTAAAGGACTGCAAGATCATTACTGGTGAGCATGTGGCCACACAGCACAAGATCATTGCTGGTGAGCATGTGGCCACACAGCACAAGATCATTGCTGGTGAGTATGTGGCCACACAGCACAAGATCATTGCTGGTGAGCACGTGGCCACACAGCACAAGATCATTGCTGGTGAGTATGTGGCCACACAGCACAAGATCATTGCTGGTGAGCACGTGGCCACACAGCACAAGATCATTGCTGGTGAGCATGTGGCCACACAGCACAAGGTCATTGCTGGTGAGCACGTGGCCACACAGCACAAGATCATTGCTGGTGAGCATGTGGCCACACAGCACAAGATCATTGCTGGTGAGCACGTGACCACACAGCACAAGATCATTGCTGGTGAGCATGTGGCCACACAGCACAAGATCATTGCTGGTGAGCACGTGGCCACACAGCACAAGGTCATTGCTGGTGAGCATGTGGCCACACAGCACAAGATCATTGCTGGTGAGCACGTGACCACACAGCACAAGATCATTGCTGGTGAGCATGTGGCCACACAGCACAAGATCATTGCTGGTGAGGATGTGACCACACAGCACAAGGTCATTGCTGGTGAGCACGTGGCCACACAGCACAAGATCATTGCTGGTGAGCACGTGGCCACACAGCACAAGGTCATTACCGGTGAGCATGTGGCCACACAGCACAAGGTCATTACTGGTAAGCACGTGGCCACACAGCACAAGGTCATTACTGGTGAGCATGTGGCCACACCGCACAAGGTCATTACTGGTGAGCATGTGGCCACACAGCACAAGGTCATTACTGGTAAGCACGTGGCCACACAGCACAAGGTCATTACTGGTGAGCATGTGGCCACACCGCACAAGGTCATTACCGGTGAGCATGCGACCACACAGCACAAGATCATTACTGGTAAGCACGTGGCCACACAGCACAAGGTCATTACTGGTGAGCATGTGGCCACACCGCACAAGGTCATTACTGGTAAGCACGTGGCCACACAGCACAAGGTCATTACTGGTGAGCATGTGACCACACATGTAAAAACTGGATCAGTAATCATCGACAAGATGAGAAGCTAGTCACGGACTGGACAATGTGTTACAGGTCTGGGTGGATTATTTCAAGGAACTGCTAAACCAAAGGGAAAACAGAGAACTAGAGCTACAGACTTTAGTAGAGGGAGGAGTGAAGCTGGAGGAGATTGGGAGATGCAGAGGTAGAGAGAGCAATGAAGAAGATGAAGAGAGGACGAGTGACAGGTATTGATGAAGTGTGAGTGGAGAGGCTGGTGATGGCTGAGCGTGTTGGGGTCAGGTGGACAAGGTGATTGTTAAATAACTGCTTGAGAGAGGGGAAGATCCAGAGGAGTGGCGGATGGGGTTGATAGTCCCTGTATGGAAGGGAGATGTTCACGACCCTGGAAATTACCGAGGCATCACGTTGCTAAGTCATGTTCTGAAGGTGTTAGAGAGGATTCTGGGTGGAAGGTTAAGGAAGATAGTGGTGTGTGAAATGTGAGAAGAACAAGGCTTCAGAAGAGGAAGGGGTAAGGCGGAAGGTTCCAGAGGCGGAGGTGAGGATGATCGAAGGCACATATGAAGGTAGAGTAGTGTGCGGACCGGGAATATCGGAGGAATTCAAGGTGGACGTCGGACTGAGACAGGGCAGTGCACTAAGGGTGGACGTCGGACTGAGACAGGGCAGTGCACTAAGGGTGGACGTTGGCCTGAGACAGGGCAGTACACTAAGGGTGGACTTCGGCCTGAGATAGGGGAGTGCACTAAGGGTGGACGTCGGACTGAGACAGGACAGTGCACTAAGGGTGGACGTTGGCCTGAGACAGGGCAGTACACTAAGGGTGGACTTCGGCCTGAGATAGGGGAGTGCACTAAGGGTGGACGTTGGCCTGAGATAGGGGAGTACACTAAGGGTGGACTTCGGCCTGAGATAGGGGAGTGCACTAAGGGTGGACGTTGGCCTGAGACAGGGGAGTGCACTAAGGGTGGACGTTGGCCTGAGACAGGGGAGTGCACTAAGGGTGGACGTTGACCTGAGACAGGGGAGTGCACTAAGGGTGGACGTTGGCCTGAGACAGGGGAGTGCACTAAGGGTGGACGTTGACCTGCGACAGGGGAGTGCACGAAGGGTGGACGTTGACCTGAGACAGGGGAGTGCACTAAGTGTGGACGTCGGACTGATACAGGGGAGTGCACTAAGGGTGGACGTCGGCCTGAGACAGGGGAGTGCACTAAGGGTGGACGTCGGACTGAGACAGGGGACTGCACTAAGGGTGGACGTCGACCTGAGACAGGGGAGTGCACTAAGGGTGGACGTTGACCTGAGACAGGGGAGGGCACTAAGGGTGGACGTTGACCTGAGACAGGGGAGTGCACTAAGGGTGGACGTTGACCTGCGACAGGGGAGTGCACGAAGGGTGGACGTTGACCTGAGACAGGGGAGTGCACTAAGGGTGGACGTTGGCCTGAGACAGGGGAGTGCACTAAGGGTGGACGTTGACCTGAGACAGGGGAGTGCACTAAGGGTGGACGTCGGCCTGAGACAGGGGAGTGCACTAAGGGTGGACGTCGGACTGAGACAGGGGAGTGCACTAAGGGTGGACGTTGACCTGAGACAGGGGAGTGCACTAAGGGTGGACGTTGACCTGAGAAAGGGGAGTGCACTAAGGGTGGACGTCGGCCTGAGACAGGGGAGTGCACTAAGGGTGGACGTCGGACTGAGAAAGGGGAGTGCACTAAGGGTGGACGTTGACCTGAGACAGGGGAGTGCACTAAGGGTGGACGTTGACCTGAGACAGGGGAGTGCACTAAGGGTGGACGTTGGCCTGAGACAGGGGAGTGCACTAAGGGTGGACGTTGACCTGAGACAGGGGAGTGCACTAAGGGTGGACGTCGGCCTGAGACAGGGGAGTGCACTAAGGGTGGACGTCGGACTGAGACAGGGGAATGTACTAAGGATGGACGTTGACCTGAGACAGGGGAGTGCATTAAGGGTGGACGTTGACCTGAGACAGGGGAGTGCACTAAGGGTGGACGTTGGCCTGAGACAGGGGAGTGCACTAAGGGTGGACGTTGACCTGCGACAGGGGAGTGCACGAAGGGTGGACGTTGACCTGAGACAGGGGAGTGCACTAAGTGTGGACGTCGGACTGATACAGGGGAGTGCACTAAGGGTGGACGTCGGTCTGAGACAGGGGAGTGCACTAAGGGTGGACGTCGGACTGAGACAGGGGAGTGCACTAAGGGTGGACGTCGACCTGAGACAGGGGAGTGCACTAAGGGTGGACGTTGACCTGAGACAGGGGAGTGCACTAAGGGTGGACGTTGACCTGAGACAGGGGAGTGCACTAAGGGTGGACGTTGACCTGCGACAGGGGAGTGCACGAAGGGTGGACGTTGACCTGAGACAGGGGAGTGCACGAAGGGTGGACGTTGACCTGAGACAGGGGAGTGCACTAAGGGTGGACGTTGGCCTGAGACAGGGGAGTGCACTAAGGGTGGACGTTGACCTGAGACAGGGGAGTGCACTAAGGGTGGACGTTGGCCTGAGACAGGGGAGTGCACTAAGGGTGGACGTTGACCTGCGACAGGGGAGTGCACGAAGGGTGGACGTTGACCTGAGACAGGGGAGTGCACTAAGTGTGGACGTCGGACTGATACAGGGGAGTGCACTAAGGGTGGACGTCGGCCTGAGACAGGGGAGTGCACTAAGGGTGGACGTCGGACTGAGACAGGGGAGTGCACTAAGGGTGGACGTCGACCTGAGACAGGGGAGTGCACTAAGGGTGGACGTTGACCTGAGACAGGGGAGTGCACTAAGGGTGGACGTTGACCTGAGACAGGGGAGTGCACTAAGGGTGGACGTTGACCTGCGACAGGGGAGTGCACGAAGGGTGGACGTTGACCTGAGACAGGGGAGTGCACGAAGGGTGGACGTTGACCTGAGACAGGGGAGTGCACTAAGGGTGGACGTTGGCCTGAGACAGGGGAGTGCACTAAGGGTGGACGTTGACCTGAGACAGGGGAGTGCACTAAGGGTGGACGTCGGCCTGAGACAGGGGAGTGCACTAAGGGTGGACGTCGGACTGAGACAGGGGAATGCACTAAGGATGGACGTTGACCTGAGACAGGGGAGTGCACTAAGGGTGGACGTTGACCTGAGACAGGGGAGTGCACTAAGGGTGGACGTTGACCTGAGACAGGGGAGTGCACTAAGGGTGGACGTTGACCTGAGACAGGGGAGTGCACTAAGGGTGGACGTTGGCCTGAGACAGGGCAGTGCACTAAGGGTGGACGTTGGCCTGAGACAGGGGAGTGCACTAAGGGTGGACGTCGGCCTGAGACAGGGGAGTGCACTAAGGGTGGACGTCGGCCTGAGACAGGGGAGTGCACTAAGGGTGGACGTTGGCCTGAGACAGGGCAGTGCACTAAGGGTGGACGTTGGCCTGAGACAGGGGAGTGCACTAAGGGTGGACGTTGGCCTGAGACAGGGCAGTGCACTAAGGGTGGACGTTGGCCTGAGACAGGGGAGTGCACTAAGGGTGGACGTCGGCCTGAGACAGGGGAGTGCACTAAGGGTGGACGTTGGCCTGAGACGGGGAGTGCACTAAGGGTGGACGTCGGCCTGAGATAGAGCAGTGCACTAAGCTCACTGCTGTTCGTCGCAGTAGTGGAGGTGATTAGCAGGAACGCGAGTACGCGGCCACGGGATCCCAAAATAGAAGGAACTGGCGAGATCTTGCGCGGGATCTTGCGCGAGCCATATGTGCTATACCTGGGCACGAAGAAGATAACTAAGTTAGTAACTCGCCAAACTATGACTCACCAAGAAACATGTATAAAACAACGGGAAATGTGATCTTGGAGCGAGACGTCGCGGTCCGACAGACACAGAACAGTCTGGCGCCAACAGAGTGGATGACTATGAGAAGGACGCCCGTAGCAAACATCATTTTGTGAAACGCGTTATTGTAGTAAGTGACAATGAAGTAGGCGTACTTGGCGGCTGCCTCCTTCACGTAGATGGCGATGCCGAAGACACAGACGCCCGCAAGAGCCAGACATACGTTGAGCAGAATCAAGACGAGCGCTAAGCACTGGCGCTTCGCCTCGCTGACCGTCATATTGCCTTTCGACAGCAGTGTAGCGATGCCACCCGTTCACACGTGTAACGTTCTATGTTGTAGACAGGTAAAACAACGTTATTTGAGCAGATCCGAACGAAACGCGTTGTCTGATTGTGACGTCACTGCACAGGCCCGCTTCTCCTTCTTGTCGGGTCATTCACACGATGTGTTGCCAGTTTCGGGCGCGGGAGGTGGGATATTGTCTTCTTCGGAGTCATCGGTGTAGGCTGTTACAACACCATCTCCCCATGCTATGGAGTATGATTGTCTTTACTCGGCCAACTCCACTGCGCAGGCTCTGATGATACTCATTCATATGGCATGTTATGAACTGAGCAGAGTTACGGATTCCCCAGAAAGGTCCATGAAGAGGACGGCTTTCCATAAGAACTATTCAAATGTTGAACGACGAGGATTCTGTCAAATCACAATGACCTCATTCGGCGAGTTGGACGGAAGATTGCGGGAAACTAACAACACGTTCACCTTTGTCCATCAACTGTAGGTTGTAACCCTCCACTAGACATTTGACCTAGACCTTGTCCATCCACTGCAGGATGTAGCCCTCCACCAGACTTTTCACCTAAGCCTTGTCCATCCGCTGCAGGATGTAGTCCTCCACCAGACCTTTCTCCTAAGCCTTGTCCATCCGCTGCAGGACGTAGTCCTCCACCAGACCTTTCACCTAAGCCTTGTCCATCCGCTGCAGGATGCAGCCCTCCACTATACCTTTCACCTAGGCCTTGTCCATCCACTGCAGGACGCAGCCCTCCACTAGACCTTTTACTTAGGCCTTGTCCATCCGCTGCAGGATGTAGTCCTCCACCTAACCTTTCACCTAAACTTTGTCCATCCACTGCAGGACGTAGCCCTCCACTAGACCTTTCACCTAAACTTTGTCCATCCACTGCAGGACGTAGCCCTCCACAAGACCTTGCACCTAGGCCTTGTCCATCCACTGCAGGACGTAGCCCTCTACTAGACCTTTCACCTAGGCTTTGTCCATCCACTGCAGGACGTAGCCCTCCACTATACCTTTCACCTAGGCCTTGTCCATCCACTGCAGGACGTAGCCCTCCACTAGACCTTTCACCTAGGCTTTGTCCATCCACTGCAGGATGTAGCCCTCCACTAGACCTTTCACCTAGGCTTTGTCCATCCACTGCAGGATGTAGCCCTCCACTAGACCTTTCACCCAGACCTTGTCCGTCCACTGCAGGATGTAGCCCTCCACTAGACCTTTCACCTAGGCTTTGTCCATCCACTGCAGGATGTAGCCCTCCACTAGACCTTTCACCCAGACCTTGTCCGTCCACTGCAGGATGTAGCCCTCCACTAGACCTTTCACCCAGACCTTGTCCATCCACTGCAGGATGCAGCCCTCCACTAGACCTTTCACCTAGGTCTTGTCCATCCACTGCAGGATGTAGCCCTCCACTAGACCTTTCACCTAGGCTTTGTCCATCCACTGCAGGATGTAGCCCTCCACTAGACCTTTCACCTAGGCTTTGTCCATCCACTGCAGGATGTAGCCCTCCACTATACCTTTCACCTAGGCTTTGTCCATCCACTGCAGGATGCAGCCCTCCACTAGACCTTTCACCCAGACCTTGTCCATCCACTGCAGGATGCAGCCCTCCACTAGACCTTTCACCCAGACCTTGTCCATCCACTGCAGGATGTAGCCCTCCACCAGACCTTTCACCTAGGCTTTGTCCATCCACTGCAGGATGCAGCCCTCCACTAGACCTTTCACCTAGGCTTTGTCCATCCACTGCAGGATGTAGCCCTCCACCAGACCTTTCACCTAGGCTTTGTCCATCCACTGCAGGATGTAGCCCTCCACTATACCTTTCACCTAGGCTTTGTCCATCCACTGCAGGATGTAGCCCTCCACTAGACCTTTCACCCAGACCTTGTCCGTCCACTGCAGGATGTAGCCCTCCACTATACCTTTCACCTAGGCCTTGTCCATCTAAACTTTGTCCATCTAAACTTTGTCCATCCACTGCAGGACGTAGCCCTCCACTAGACCTTTCACCTAAACTTTGTCCATCCACTGCAGGACGTAGCCCTCCACAAGACCTTTCATCTAGGCCTTGTCTATCCACTATCCAATGTAGCCCTCCACCAGACCTTTCACCTAGGCTTTGTCCATCCACTACAGGATGTAGCCCTCCACTAGACCTTGCACCTAGGCCTTGTCCATCCACTGCAGGACGTAGCCCTCCACTAGACCATCACAATATTCACGAAAAATGTTCTAAATATAATCATTTTAGTTTAATATATAATTCACCCAGGAAATGTGTGTGTGCGTGTGTGTGTATGCGTGTGTGTATATATCTTTATCTTGCACAGTACTTGTGTCACCCTCTGTGTTGGATAAATATGACCCCCCACATGTGAACTTGTAACGACCCCGGAGTTTGTTTGGTGAAACAAATTACACCCGTGTAAATTTGCAGCGTCCTCCTGGAGCCGATTAAGAAAATGTGTCCCCGCATGAACTTGTGGTGCCCCCTGTAGTCTGTACTGGGGAAAAATTAACCCCCCTAGTGAAAAACTGGCTACGGGCCTGTGCAGTATGGAAGACCTGTAAGTATTAAATAAGATAACATATCAACAACACAAGAGAAAATGTTTGGACTTATGTTTTATTATGCTGCATACCAAACTGCCTTAAGTCAGCGGACGATTCTTGACATCCATTTCAACAATATAATATTCTCAACATCAAGAGTCTGGCACTTCAACGCTCACAAATATAAAGGTCCACACAGCAATTAAATTAACATTATAAGAATGCCAAGCAGCTGGAGTATACCAGCATGTTGAATGAAATAACCTAGAAATGGCTGCCTTGTCAAGCATCAACCAGGACAGTACCTGTCCGTCGGATGTTTCAGGACAATACCTGTCTGTCAGAAGTCTCAGGACAATACCTGTCCATCGGATGTTTCAGGACAATACCTGTCCGTCAGATGTTTCAGGAAAATGCCTGTCTGTCACATGTCTCAGGACAATACCTGTCCGTCGGATGTCTCAGGTGAAAACCCGTCTGTCAGATGTTTCAGGACAATACTTGTCTGTTGGATGTTTCAGGACAATCCTGTCCGTCGGATGTTTCAGGACAATACCCGTCTGTCAGATGTCTTAGGACAATACCCGTCTGTCAGATGTTTCAGGACAATACTTGTCTGCTCGATGTCTCATGACAATACCTGGCCGTCAGATGTCTCATGACAATACCTGGCCGTCAGATGTCTCAGGACAATACCCGTCTGTCGGATGTCTCAGGACAATACCTGTCTGTTGGATGTTTCAGGACAATACCTGTCCGTCGGATGTCTCAGGACAATACCTGTCCGTCAAATATTTCAGGACAATGCCTGTCTGTCAGATGTCTCAGGACAATACCTGTCTGTCGGATGTCTCAGGTGAAAACCCGTCTGTCAGATGTTTCAGGAAAATACTTGTCTGTCGGGTGTTTCAGGACAATACCTGTCCGTCAGATGTTTCAGGACAATACCTGTCCGTCAGATGTTTCAGGACAATACCCGCCTGTCAGATGTGTCAGGACAATACCTGTCCGTTGGATGTCTCAGGACAATACCTGTCCGTCGGATGTTTCAGGACAATACCTGTCCGTCAGATGTTTCAGGACAATATCCGTCTGTCAGATGTTTCAGGACAATACTTGTCTGCTCGATGTCTCATGACAATACCTGGCCATCAGATGTCTCAGGACAATACTTGTCAGTCGGGTGTTTCAGGACAATACCTGTCCGTCGGATGTTTCAGGACAATACCTGTCCGTCAGATGTTTCAGGACAATACTCGTCTGTCAGATGTCTCAGGACAATACCTGTCTGTTGGATGTCTCAGGTGAATACCCGTCTGTCAGATGTTTCAGGACAATACTTGTCTGCACAATGTCTCATGACAATACCTGGCCGTCAGATGTCTCATGACAATACCTGGCTATCAGATGTCTCAGGACAATACCTGTCTGCTGGATGTCTCATGACAATACCTGGCCGTCAGATGTCTCAGGACAATACCCGTCTGTCGGATGTCTCAGGTGAATATGATGCGTAGTACGTGGCAATGTCTTTGACATACTCGTCACAGATCAGTAGAGCAATGCTGGGAGTGTTTCAACACTCGTCTAGCAAACTGTGAATTCTCTCAGAAATAAGTCAAACTGGACCTGGCTACAGCTTCATCGTTGGTTGGTTCATTTTAAAACTGTTGAATATTAATTTGTTAAATCATTAAGAAAACAGCGAAGGATAAACAAAGGTATACCGTATAGTTTCCAATACAAGAATACCTAATAAACGCACACCCCTCTTTTTCAAGTGAAACAACATGCAAAAACATCACATTTTCAGGAGTGAAGGCAAGTAGTTACATAAACATTGGCACCAGAACCATGTGTAAAGATCAATAAAATATTCAAACACGCCCATGTAAACAATAGCCCATGTTACAACTTACCGTACATGCCTAAAATGAGGACTATATTTATTAGCATGCGCCATTTTTGAGAAACTAGTAGAGGCGTACCTAAGTCATCGCATCCATACTGGAAACTACATGGTGTATATTGGAAACTACATGGTATATATTGGAAACTACATGGTATATATTGGAAACTACATGGTATATATTGGAAACTACATGGTATATATTGGAAACTACACGGTATATATTGGAAACTACATGGTATATATTGGAAACTACACAGTATATATTGGAAACTACACGGTATCTCGATTTATTATGGAAACATGAATATTTCATGGTTCCTTCAGAATGTAATACCAATCAAGAGGGTGCCCAAACACTACAGCAACAACTATTTGTATCACACCTTTAAATGCATTAACCTGGTCAATCACATTATAAATGGTTTATCCTGTGTTTCTTAGTATGGATTTCAGTTCTGGATCAACACGATATAATCATAATTGTCTGTGACACAAGACTGAATACAGATGCTGGTAAAATATGCACCAAACATTAGGTAGCACTCTACGTGGGATTCTGGCAGTCAGTAACACAACTTTTCATTTAAGAAACAGTTTGTGATCAATCTCAACTATCAATGTCTTAAAATTCACTAATAAATAATTCGCATAACACTTTTTGAAAGGTTACGACAACGCTGGTCAGAGCATGTAATAACACATGTAATAACACATGTAATAACACATGCAATGATCCCAATAACAACAACGTGTTTCCTTGAATCTGCCTGGCAAATGTTAACAAATAATGCTACACATTCGCAGTCATGACTGGCCTTTTCAATTCATGTCAGCATTAAATAACTTTCTTGCAAGTCATTTGTTTTCATAAATCTTACAATACCATAAATCTCCATCTCACTCCTAGTCCATCTCACTCTTAGGCCATCTCACTCCTAGTCCATCTCACTCCTAGTCCATCTCACTCCTAGTCCATCTCACTCCTAGTCCATGTCACTCCTAGTCCATCTCACTCCTAGTCCATCTCACTCTTAGGCCATCTCACTCCTAGTCCATCTCACCCCTAGTCCATCTCACTACTAGTCCATCTCACAAGATTTACAAATATACGGAAATTATAGTACAACACTCATGAGTTTAATGACTCCTCCTGTAAAACCAACCTCAAAATGTTGTATGAAATAGCAATGTGGACACAATCATTGTATTTTGAGAAGGATATAAAAGAAAAACTTATTTTGTCAACTTCAGCGACATCTTAACTAGACAGTTCCAGGCATTCATACCTGGCACAAAACACCGAAATGCTAATAAACGTATTCTACAGAAACGAAGCATGTGAACTTACAGTTTCGCTGCCAGTTCATGTCATAAATAGTACAATTCATCATCATCACAATTTGTCACGTGCATGAAATCACACATATACTCGCTACACACACACACACACGCACGCACGCACGCACACTCACACAATGGCAGGAAATGATGTTCACTTTTAAAAACTACAAAATGCCTTCTCTCCAGTGTCTACTGTACATGAACTAGATACAACAACGCGACACTCGACCAGGCATCGACTGTAGCAGTAGGAACATCAATAGATGACAATAACATTAATAAATGCCAATAAATATAGGACATAAACAACTAGATACACATCCACATGACACAGCACTGACTGTACATTAGCACTGACTGTACATTAGCTGTTTTGGCTGCAACATCAGAGACCTCTGGTGGCTCAAACAAGAGTTTCTGGCTTGTTTGCCAATTTTGCTTCTTGGTGGATTACATCAGCGAGTTCTTCTTGCTGCAACAGAAACAAAAACATTACAGTCGACTAATATTGATAATCACAAAATGATGTAACGTAACTGTTTCTAAAGTTCTATTCTCCCAAACCCTTAAAAACATCATAATGCTAGAAAAACAAACAAACCTTGTCCTTTATGACAGATGGTTTTACCCTTCACCACTGGTAGACCTGAATTCTTGAACTACAACTCAACTTCCCAGGAAATCATTCAGCCACACTGCAATTATTTTGCAGATATTCTTTCAAATAATCCTACCACTATCTACATATTTACTCAGCTGAGTGAACTGGGGAATGTAGAATAAACAGAATTGCCCAAGCTGTGAACTTTGACCCCTGCTAGTGGATAATATGGCCCAGCAGGTATCAACACTGACCCGCTGTGAATCCTTGCCCAGGATATCTCCCTGTTCGACGTGCAGTTTCTTGAGCAGTTCGATCTGGCGCGACTGCAGCACGGCCTGGCGCTTCCGCTCCTCGATGAACTTCTTTGTGTTGTTCTCGTTCAACTCACGGATTCGCCTGTGGAAACACAAGGCAAAGTGTTCAATTTAAAGCATTCAATTGATATTGAACCCCTCCAACATTCGTTATTCAGAGCATGTTACACTTTTCGTCTGGCAGACATATTCGTTCCAACACCAACTCAAATTCTCTGTGAAGCATTCAGCCATGCAACAATTACTGTGCAAAGACTATTCATTAACATGTATCCTACACTGTTTATAACCAGGTATACATTTATACAGCTGAGTACAATTCTACTACTAACAGTAACATTTGTAAATAACTGGAGAATTATAAAATACTGTAATGAGCAAATACTGTCATCGCAACTGTAATTTGACACATGAACTGTAATATTAATTATAAATGAAACTGTAAATCATAGTGGCCCTGTAACTATAAAGTTCTGGGTGAGTAAATTTGCTAGATTGAAAGAGCCACTGCAACCCCTGGTGGCAGGGAGATGAGACGAACCTGTCGCGTTCAGCCTTGTTCTTGATTGTCTTGTCAGACATCACTTGTTTGCACGTCTCCATCGACATCTTCGCCTGCCTTGCCTTCAAATCCTTCTTGTCTCTGACAACACAACACAACCACTCAAACACGACACTTCAAATACAACCACTCAAACACAACCACTCAAACACAACACCTCAAACACAAGGTTCATTCATGTATCCACTAGGCTCATTGATGTATCCACTAGGTTCATTCATGTATCCACTAGGTTCATTCATGTATCCACTAGGCTCATTCATGTATCCACTAGGCTCATTCATGCATCCACTAGGCTCATTCATGCATCCACTAGGCTCATTCATGCATCCACTAGGCTCATTCATGTATCCACTAGGCTCATTCATGCATCCACTAGGCTCATTCATGCATCCACTAGGCTCATTCATGTATCCACTAGGCTCATTCATGTATCCACTAGGCTCATTCATGTATCCACTAGGCTCATTCATGTATCCACTAGGCTCATTCATGTATCCACTCGGCTCATTCATGTATCCACTCGGCTCATTCATGTATCCACTAGGCTCATTCATGTATCCACTAGGCTCATTCATGTATCCACTCGGCTCATTCATGTATCCACTAGGCTCATTCATGTATCCACTAGGCTCATTCATGTATCCACTAGGCTCATTCATGTATCCACTCGGCTCATTCATGCAAATCTTTCAATTTGCTTTTATGAAATCATAGGACAAATCATAAATAACTTTTTACCAGATCTGGTCAAAATTCAACGAGAAAAGGGCAAAAGTGGTTGAGCTGTATATACTATGACAAAAAGCTATTTATACTTTTACAAGTTACCCAATGTAATGATCAAAGGGTAGTAGAGAGGGGTAGTGAGAAGACCTCTAGGGGTGCACCTACTTTTCCTGCCGAGCCTCAAGGTCGCGCAGTTGCTGTGCGTGAGCTTCGTCCATCAGTCGCCGCATCAGCTCGTTCTGTTGCTTCACATGCGTCTTACACAAGTCAAACTCCTCGTTGAGTTCCCGGGCCGTCATGTCTCCGTACTCCTTTGTCTGGTCCGCAACCAACTCCTTCACCTGTGACAAGCAATACGGTCATGGATGGCTGATTACACTTCTACAATCATGCATAGCTAATTACAATAATCACTTTTACACTCAGTAATCACTTCTACAGTCACTGATGGTCGATTACAGGAGTCACTTCTACAATCACAGATAGCTGATTACAGCAGTCGCTGACATAGTCATGCAGGGCTGACTACAATATTAACTATTTCTACGGTCTCAGATGGCTGATTACAATATTCACTTCTACAGTCACTTCTACAGTCATGGATGGCTGATTACAATGACTTTTACAGTCATGAGTAGCTGATTACAATAGTCACCTCTATACTCATGGGTGGCTGGTTACAATTCACTTCTATGGTCACAAATGGCTGAACACAACCAGGCACCATTCAATATTTCAAAGAAAACTTGCACTAGGTTTCTCCTTAAACCCTTTGTCTCTTACTGTCCCTGCATTCTACAGGTGACCTCTGCCCTCTCACCTTGGCTTTGTGGTCGTTCACCAGAGACTTTACCCTGTTTTCCGTTTCCACCTTCAGGTCGTTGCAATTTCTCTCCCTGTTTAAACAAGGCAGTCTTAAAGAATTTCCGTCGAGTAAGTAACAACATTCTTGCAGTCACTTTTAAGAAACAAAATATTATAGGAAACCGAGAAAAATTTACTATGTTGCCTCTTGATAACAAAACAGTGACAACTTAAACTTTGCAGGAGTACTGAAGTATGGATTAAGTTGCATAATTATAAAATTGATTGGATGATGCTGTCACTTGTCAAGGCACTAAAACAATAGGATAATATCAACAAATTGTACAAGGACAGGAACTTTGATGTAAACTGTTAAATGGTAGATACTGTTCTAGGTATATACTATCGTAAAAGAAAAGGACTTAGGAGTTATAATAAGAGCTGACATGAAAGTTTCAGAGCAGTGTGGTATTGCAGCTCCAAATGGTAATCACATTCTTGGGTTGATTAGGACATATTAGGACATATTAGGACACATTAGGTCATATGAGTCATTCCCTGTCAAATCAACACATTTTTAGGAAATTTCAAGTCTCAGAATATGCATAAATTTTTACCAATGAATAAATAGCTATGCCTGAGCACGTCTGCAAAAGAAGCATTTACAGACTGTGTCTGTAAATCCTTATAATGTGAACGGGGGTAAAAGGCTGAATTATTGTGAAAGTATAGCAACTAGAAGTGTACTGAACTACAAGGTTATTCCTGTCAACAGATGGCAGCAATTTGGACATTATATTGCAACACAATAATGAAATACAGACAGCTGAAATCCTTATCATAATAACCCACTGCTCTATTAGTCTTGAATTGTGCATAGACAATATGTCTGCATATTCAACATATTTCAGATACGTAGCTTGTAAACTTCTCATGTTAGAAGCTGCTGAAAACAGATAAACAATAATGGGTTAATTTTGGGGCGCTTACCCTCTGTTCACATTATAGGGTGCTACAGACACAATTTGCAGGTAAATCCTTAGTCTTTTTGCAGAAATGCTCAGGTATAGATCTACTTATTCATTGGTTAAAATTTAAGCAAATTCTGAGACATCAACTTTTTTACAACTGGTTGATTTGACATGAACTGACCCACCCATATAAGACAAAAGAGCTAATTATATGTCTGTATAAAGCAATATGAAAAAAGCAAATCTTATTTAAATACAAAAATAACTGTAGGCACTGTGCATGCGCACAGTTAATGTAGTGAATGGAAAGCCGATAAATACACAATTTCAACAGTGAACTCATGACCCAGTAACACCAACATTTGGGATTATTTGAATTTTTTTAATATTGCCAAATCCCCTTATTGAGAGTGTGACATCATCTGATGTTATGGGACGTTCACAAATCCCCTTATTGAGAGTGTGACATCATCTGAAGTTATGGGACGTTCACAAATCCCCTTATTGAGAGTGTGACATCATCTGAAGTTATGGGACGTTCACAAATCCCCTTAATGAGAGTGTGACATCATCTGATGTTATGGGACGTTCACAAATCCCCTTATTGAGAGTGTGACATCATCTGATGTTTTGGGACGTTCACAAATCCCCTTATTGAGAGTGTGACATCATCTGATGTTATGGGACGTTCACAAATCCCCTTATTGAGAGTGTGACATCATCTGATGTTATGGGACGTTCACAAATCCCCTTATTGAGAGTGTGACATCATCTGATGTTATGGGACGTTCACAAATCCCCTTATTGAGAGTGTGACATCAACTGAAGTTATGGGACGTTCACAAATCCCCTTATTGAGAGTGTGACATCATCTGATGTTATGGGACGTTCACAAATCCCCTTATTGAGAGTGTGACATCATCTGATGTTATGGGACGTTCACAAATCCCCTTATTTAGAGTGTGACATCATCTGATGTTATGGGACGTTCACAAATCCCCTTATTGAGAGTGCGACATCATCTGATGTTATGGGACGTTCACAAATCCCCTTATTGAGAGTGCGACATCATCTGATGTTATGGGACGTTCACAAATCCCCTTATTGAGAGTGCGACATCATCTGATGTTATGGGACATTCACAAATCCCCTTATTGAGAGTGTGACATCATCTGATGTTATGGGACGTTCACAAATCCCCTTATTGAGAGTGCGACATCATCTGATGTTATGGGACGTTCACAAATCCCCTTATTGAGAGTGCGACATCATCTGAAGTTATGGGACGTTCACAAATCCCCTTATTGAGAGTGTGACATCATCTGATATTATGGGATGTTCACAATTGTCAACATGTATTTATTCATACAGAGTTTACTAACCCTCCTACCTACCCCCTCCCTCAATTATTAATTTAACATGTTGATAATTTTCCAGATTGCTGATGCAACAGTGGTCAAATCTCACATGCGATCAACATTAATTTTAATTTGTAAGCATATCTTGACACCCCAGTACGCAGGTCTTGACCCCCCTAGTATGCTGGTCTTGACCACCCAGTATGTGGGTCTTGACCCCCCAGTACGTGGGTCTTGACCCCCTTAGCATGCTTTGTAAGAATAGCAAATGGTGACAATTGTGAACTGCCCCTAACACAGTAGAAAACTGACCCCTTTTTCTTGATGGCCTTCTCGAGACTCCTCTCGTGACCCTGCTTGTCTCTGTCATGAGACGCCATCATGCGGTCAACGACGGTGCAGTGCTGCTTGAGGATGACCGACTTCTCCTTGCCGTGTTTCTTCTTCAGCAGCTGCAGCTCCCGCTGCTGTTTGTGCAGCAGCTTCAGGAGCACCTTGTCTGTACGCAGCAGCTCCGGCGTGATTGTGTCAAACAACATGTCATCTACAAGACAGGAAATACTTATTTATCTCAAAGACACAACAAAACAAAATAATTAGTACAGAAACCATAAAAAAATTAATTAATTTTTAGTCAAAAGAAAACTGGCAACAATATATTACACAGCATGAAAATAACAGTTCATGTGACACATGGAATGGGAGACTCCTACTAAGACTAAGTTTTTTATTTTTATAATTCTTTAAATGTCAGAAACCCTCTTGCAGTCTTACTATTGTGTCATTACTAAAACATATGTCATGTTGATGTATTACAAGTAGTAAATACATACAACTAGTTAATGATTGACTGAATCCAAATCCACCACACGGTAAAAAAACAACTAACAAATGCCTCACCTAAATTAATTTGGCATATTTAGGCAACAACCTAACTGTTGTTTTCAAATGTGAAGCCCTGACGTCTCTTCTAGAAGCCAGCCACATATTCATATAAGCGACGTCTCTTCTAGAAGCCAGTCACATGTTCATATAAACGACGTCTCTTCTAGAAGCCAGCCACATATTCATATAAACGATGTCTCTTCTAGAAGCTAGCCACACGTTCATATAAACGACGTCTCTTCTAGAATCCAGCCACATATTCATATAAACGACGTCTCTTCTAGAAGCCAACCACATATTCATATAAACGACGTCTCTTCAAGACCCCAGCCACACGTTCATATAAACAGCGTCTCTTCTAGAAGCCAGCCATACATTCATATAAACAATGTCTCTTCTAGAACCCAGCCACACGTTCATATAAACGACGTCTCTTCAAGAACCCAGCCACACGTTCATATAAACGACGTCTCTTCTAGAACCAAGCCGCATGTTCATATAAACGACGTCTCTTCTAGAACCCAGCCACACATTCATATAAACGACGTCTCTTCTAGAACCCAGCTACATGTTCATATAAACAAAGTCTCTTCTAGAACCCAGCCACACATTCATATAAACAACGTCTCTTCTAGAATCCAGCCACACATTCATATAAACAACACCTCTTCTAGAAGCCAGCCACACATTCATATAAACGACATCTCTTCTAGAAGCCAGCCACACGTTCATATAAACGACGTCTCTTCTAGAAGCCAGCCACACGTTCATATAAACAACGTCTCTTCTAGAACCCGCCACACGTTCATATAAACAACCTCTCTTCTAGAAGCCAGCCATACATTCGTATAAACTTCTCTTCTAGAATCCAGCCACACGTTCATATAAATGACGTCTCTTCTTGAAGCCAGCCATACGTTCATATAAACTTCTCTTCTAGAATCCAGCCACACGTTCATAGAAACAACATCTCTTCTAGAAGCCAGCCATACATTCATATATACTTCTCTTCTACAATCCAGCCACATGTTCATTTAAACTTCTCTTCTAGAATCCAGCCACACGTTCATGTAAATGACGTCTCTTCTAGAAGCCAGCCATACATTCATATAAACTTCTCTTCTAGAATCCAGCCACATGTTCATAGAAACAACATCTCTTCTAGAAGCCAGCCATACGTTCATATATACTTCTCTTCTAGAACCCAGCCACACGTTCATAGATCATTCCACCCACCCTTCTCCTTGTCAGAGGATGCTGACATGCTGGTTGCGATGCCCTTGTTAGAGATTTGGGTGTTGTAGTTGGGCTTCGAGTCACTATTCCTGTGAGGCTCCTTCTTGTTGGTGCTACACATGTCATTGCCTGCCTCACACAGGTCAGCCTCGTCTATGCCCATCTCCTGCAGTTGCTTTGCCCGCTTCTCTGCCTGGGTCATGAACTGTATGGGTGCAGACAGGGCGTCCACAAAGTCTGCAATCACATGGCATCTTACAAGGTACCAAAAAGTCTGCAATCACATTTTACAGGACATCCATAAAGTATGCAATAATATGACATCTTATAGGGAGTCCACAAAGTCTGCAATCACATGGCAACTTACAGGGTACCAAAAAGTCTGCAATCATGACATTTTACAGGACATCCATAAAGTCTGCAATAATATGACATCTTGCAGGGCGTCCACAAAGTCTGCAGTCATGTGACAACTTACAAACTTCACACACAGTGAATTTCTAACTCTCTTAGTTTACATTAGAAAAATCAATTCAAAAAAGTCAAAGACAAAAGACGCCTTAAATAAGTTCGGCACTGGCGCTCAAACATCGTCGTGGCGAGTGTTTTTTAATAGTGGGCGACAGCTGGCAAATTCATTTTGTAAGTTGTATTACTTCGAAAAGAAGCTCAAGTCGGACCTCCATAAGTTGCAATTTTTGTAAGTTACACAAATCATTCAAAAGAAACATTTAGCAGCTGACTTAAAACCGTAATACTGCCAGCCTCTGTGGGTGGAAGAGCCCTCGGTTTGGTTGTGCCTGTCGCTAGTTCATTCCGACACTTGCCATATTTCCGTTGTTACTGGTAGGCTTACATGTATTCGCCACAGTTTGAAGAAAGATAATTACCACATCACCGTGATTAATAATTGTTTCATAAAACATTTAAATGATTGTAGTATCTAACTTGTGACATGTGCTGCAAGGGTCTTACTTTGAAACTAGTTTGTGTGCTGAGCGTGGCCGATAACAAGGAAGTTGATCGTTTGAATTACTAGCCGGCATCACTATACATAAATCTTTTTAAATTATGATATATAACTAATATTGCATGACTTTGTGAACCTGCATTTTATGTTTGCTGTGAAAATGTGATCAGACACGACTGCCCATGCACTACCATGCGAACGGCGGGAATATCCATTTTAATGGGACAGGATGCAGCCCGCGCGATAACTCAGCATTCTTTTTGTAAACTGCCTCTGAATTCTACCGAATTCAATTTGTTATCAGATTCTGTCTACTATACTAGTTTATGTGAGTAATATTTTAGCGGTATGATTGGAACTTCTGTTAAACATAATTGTGAACTTCAGAAGAGATAGCACACGGTCAGTTTGATGCTAATAATGTGATGTGATTCAGCTATTAAACTGGAAAATACTTTTCATGGCATTTGCACGTTAAAAATTCTAAAGATAGGATTTTCTCCATCTGCCCTTCACTCTGGGCATATTGGCTGTCTTTGTTAACTGTTCCCCTTCCACTCGGTCCACGTGTGCAGCCCACTTTAACCAACTCCTCACCAACTTCCTCCCTAAACTCTCTTTCATGCCAACCTCCTCCCTCGGCTCATCCATTCTTCGCAAGTTCACTTTTTTTACTCCCCCAATTCTTCTCACCCAGTTAATTCCGCAAATGTGGACTTTCTCTTGTTAGTTTTCCCTCATCGCCATAGTCTATTATTCTAGGCAGTATAGATAGGCTGGTGTTACTAGATGAAACTCGTCGCCATAGTCTATCATTCCAGGCAGTACAGATAGGCTGGTGTTACTAGATGAAACTCGTCGCCATAGTCTATCATTCCAGGCAGTACAGATAGGCTGGTGTTACTAGATGAAACTCGTCGCCATAGTCTATCATTCCAGGCAGTACAGATAGGCTGGTGTTACTAGATGAAACTCGTCGCCATAGTCTATCATTCCAGGCAGTACAGATAGGCTGGTGTTACTAGATGAAACTCGTCGCCATAGTCTATCATTCCAGGCAGTACAGATAGGCTGGTGTTACTAGATGAAACTCGTCGCCATAGTCTATCATTCCAGGCAGTACAGATAGGCTGGTGTTACTAGATGAAACTCGTCGCCATAGTCTATCATTCCAGGCAGTACAGATAGTCTGGTGTTACTAGATGAAACTCGTCGCCATAGTCTATCATTCCAGGCAGTACAGATAGGCTGGTGTTACGCACAAACTACGCACCTTAGTATCTGGTAATTAATAGATGAAACCTGCTATCCTGGCCAATTGGCCCCTAAATTTCAATGTTGGCCCCTAAGTTCAGGGCCAGCTGGCCCCTAAATTGTCAGACCAATTTTAAGGCCTGAAAGAATCAGCCAAAAAAGCAGCCTACTAGGAAATTATGGGGAATTAGGTTACTATAATTATATCTGGATTTACAATCCTTGAGTACAGAAATTTTACTTTGAGGAGGGTGAGTACAATAACTAATAAAACTAATTTACAGGTAATCTAATTAAATATATATGTAATTAAAAATTAGTAAAAGTAAAACCTAACTGAATATAGATAAATAGAATTATTAAAAAAAATTTTTTATTTAGTTAGATTAAAAGGAACTTTGGCAACAATAAAATATGATAGTTGTTAAAAATTCTTCTTTAAAAGTTTAGTTGTTCAACAATACTCTTGACAGAAGAGGTGTGTTTGGACGACCGAGACACGTACCTCCGTATCCATCAGGGACGTACGTCTTGAGGATGATGAGACAGAAGACAGTGGGAAGGGAGAGAGGGAAGTTTCCCTCTGTGCGCAGTGAGATGTGTCGGTAACCTGGACAGACAGATAGATGGTCACTCATCTAGCAGTGACCAGTGACTGGACAACACCCAGGACCACACAGGGCCACTCTCACGGCAATCTTTCTGAGTCAGGCACAACCTGAGACCCCAAAACAACATTATCTTTATTATAATTGGAGATAAGTCCAGCAGAAACCCTTATTAGCAGTGCAACCCACAAAGGGCTTGAGGTGTGTTGATGACCAATACTGCGACAATCTATCTATATTTAATTTTGATGAATAAAGGAATAAATAATAATGAAGTTCTGTGCAAAATAATAATCTAAATATTAAATAAGTTAAACATTTTATTTGACTCAAAAAGGGAAAAAATAATAAGATAATTGAAGTATTTTAATATTATATGTTACTTATTTTCTAGGATCAACACTGACATGTGTATATTTCAAACCTTGCATAGTAATACATTCCATGATACACTATATCATAAGATTACATAGATGATAGGGTAACCAGGGAAAAATAAATTAATATGCATGGGTAAAATGGAACTTGGACTGACCTGCCTGCAGGCCATCTAGTGGTAGAATCCTCTGTCCAATTAGTCGACCCGCCTCCTCATACACCGCAATTCTCAGCACTGCCAAGTCCGGCAGCACCACCTAGTGTCAACACCATACATTACATGTGCATCAGCAGTCCTCCATTCAATGGTGAAGCTTCATTCTTAATGTACATAATATTTGTGGCTTTGGGAAGCTCTGATATCTTCACACTGTTATCCTGTGACATGGCAAAGAATCTGATAAGTCCGCGATCTTACCCAGCTGTTAATTATACTGGAGATAATGCTTTAAAAATTTACATTTCTTTGTTGAAATATACATTACTCATTAAACCATTCCATTTCTTTATTTCAAAATTTGGCAAAAAATGCAAAATGCTGTCTGGCTTTATATTGGGGCACGGTGGTTGAGTGGTAGTGTTGGACTTTTGGTCAAAGGGACCGGGGTTCAAAACCACCTCCGCTGTTTCGAAGCTTGGGCAACTTCGTTTACCCCACTTTGCCTGTGTAAATCAAATATAAAAGCAAATAAAAATGTAACTGCACATCTCAACCACATTAAAAATACACGCAGTATGTACAGCCACGTTGGGGGTTAAGGGGCTGCTCGCCGCTGATTGGTCAACATTGAAAACACTGATGAATATGTCAGCCTCCACGAAAAATTACATCAGACCAAAATTTTGTGCTTTTATAACAGATTCCCAGTAAACCACTTGCTTGATATTTTTTATTATAGTTGCAAATGGTTAGTTTTTAGGCACTTTTATAGGTGCAATGGCCCAAAACAATGCCTTCGGTTTCACTTTAAACTATTCACACACTACAAATCTGAACATCAACAAACCTGATTTGTGACGGGCGAGGTGAAAAAGGTGCGCCTACCTTCCTGAACACAAAGGGTTCCTCGTTGTACACAGGATTGAGGCCGTTGTTTGGCACCATGCGTGTGCGGAACTCCTTCCTGATTGTGTCAGTCGGCAGACCGTACATGTCAACTTCCACATACGTCCCAATCTTCTTGTCCGACAGAAACTGACCAGATATAACCTGCAGGAAGACAAGCAAGGTCAAGGTCAAGGTGGGTGAGACAAAACTTTGTCTTTGTAATTAGATGACACTAGAGACAATATTGCAAGTTTGTTTAAAAGTGGCAGCACTTAAAGGTTGGGTCAACTTTCAAGTCTTGATGAAGTCTTAAACAGGAGTTGGTTGCGCTTCAAAATGTTGTTTTCTAAAAGTACTCAATTGTTTTTACTAAATCTCGTTGCAGAAGAACAATCTAAATTTATGAGCTTCAACTGAAGAAAAATTCTCTGAATATATTATGTGGAATAAAAAGCCTAAAAAACAAATTAAAATGATAAAATTGTATAAAAATAGACACAAACACTGAAGTAAAGCTCCTCTTTGTGAAGCTCACATAAACAATATCAGTATTTCATACATACTTTGTCATCCGAAACTGCCCAAGATACGAACTGTTGAAACATTGAATAGTTCGGTACTTTACCTTGACGCTACACATCGCTGCAATCACGCCATCTACTGGACTTTCAGAGAATGGATCGAATGTGCGGTCCGGTCTTCGCATGAAATCTGGCTTCAATAAATATCTGCAAAAATTAAATGTCTTAATTTTTAATTTATATCTTTTCTGACAATTCTGTCTGCACAAGGCTACAAGGCACAAGGCTACAAGGACTATTGTTGATAACATTCTATTAATTAAATTATCTTGCAATTATCACAGCATAACCTTTCTTAAAAAGCTTTCTGTAGACATCATTCTACAGTAGACAAAAGATCACAGTATTGGGATGTCATATCACAAAGGTCACAGTAAAATTACAGATGTAAATAATATGATTATAATAAAATTTTATTATAAAATGTACATTTATAATACCTGAAATCATAAGGTACAACTAACACCATTAATTTATATCTATTAACAGTAAAAACAACACAATTATGAATATATTTTCATGTAGTAAAATAACTTTATTACAAATGTGTTTTTTACAAACAAAAACAACCCTGACGTACCCGCAATTGTTATTGTATTCAAACTTGCCCTGGTTGAGCTGCATGGCAAGATCTGGTGTCTGGAAGTTGAGGGAGACCATCTGACAGCCAGCATTCCAGAAGATCTGAAATAATAATGTGTGGTCTTATATAGCACTAGTATCCACCTAGACAAGGTATTGATGGCTCTCCAGTATCACAGCACTGGTATCCACCTAGACAAGGTGTTCATGGCTCTCCAGTATCACAGCACTGTTATCCACCTAAACAAGGTGTTCATGGCTCTCCGGTATCACAGCACTGGTATCCACCTAGACAAGGTGTTCATGGCTCTCCAGTATCACAGCACTGGTATCCACCTAGACAAGGTGTTCATGGCTCTCCAGTATCACAGCACTGGTATTCACCTAGACAAGGTGTTCATGGCTCTCCAGTATCACAGCACTGGTATCCACCTAAACAAGGTGTTCATGGCTCTCCAGTATCACAGCACTGGTATCCACCTAGACAAGGTGTTCATGGCTCTCCAGTATCACAGCGCTGTTGTCCACCTAGACAAGGTGTTCATGGCTCTCCAGTATCACAGCACTGGTATCCACCTAAACAAGGTGTTCATGGCTCTCCAGTATCACAGCACTGGTATCCACCTAGACAAGGTGTTCATGGCTCTCCAGTATCACAGCGCTGCTGTCCACCTAGACAAGGTGTTCATGGCTCTCCAGTATCACAGCACTGGTATCCACCTAGACAAGGTGTTCATGGCTCTCCAGTATCACAGCATGTATTTGGTAGCAGCTGATGCAAGTTTGGATTGTTGTAGATCAGGTTCAGTGAGTCCGTGACATGCTTTTTCCATTTCCTCTGTGGGATCTTTCAGTGTCTCTTCAGGACAGACGGAGTGGGATGAAAGACGCTCCAAAACGGTAGCAGGTGGCATCAGAGCCTGGTCCTTTCAATCACAGTCCGGTACTCTAACCGCTGAGCCATGACGCCCCGCAAAAATCACATACACCACTGACATGTACCACAAACTGGCAGAGAGTGCATGTAACTGAGTGAGTACACTGACACACACAAGACCACCCACACACAGCCCACTGACTAGGGGGAGGTAGTTGCTTGAGTCGACCCATCCTCCCCTCGTACACTCACCCACACAAGACCACCCACACACAGCCCACTGACTAGGGGGAGGTAGTTGCTTGAGTCGACCCATCCTCCCCTCGTACACTGACCCACACAAGACCACCCACACACAGCCCACTGACTAGGGGGAGGTAGTTGCTTGAGTCGACCCATCCTCCCCTCGTACACTGACCCACACAAGACCACCCACACACAGCCCACTGACTATGGGGAGGTAGTTGCTTGAGTCGACCCATCCTCCCCTCGTACACTGACCCACACAAGACCACCCACACACAGCCCACTGACTAGGGGGAGGTAGTTGCTTGAGTCGACCCATCCTCCCCTCGTACACTGACCCACACAAGACCACCCACACACAGCCCACTGACTATGGGGAGGTAGTTGCTTGAGTCGACCCATCCTCCCCTCGTACACTCACCCACACAAGACCACCCACACACAGCTCACTGACTAGGGGGAGGTAGTTGCTTGAGTCGACCCATCCTCCCCTCGTACACTCACCCACACAAGACCACCCACACACAGCTCACTGACTAGGGGGAGGTAGTTGCTTGAGTCGACCCATCCTCCCCTCGTACACTCACCCACACAAGACCACCCACACACAGCTCACTGACTAGGGGGAGGTAGTTGCTTGAGTCGACCCATCCTCCCCTCGTACACTCACCCACACAAGACCACCCATACACAGCTCACTGACTAGGGGGAGGTAGTTGCTTGAGTCGACCCATCCTCCCCTCGTACACTCACCCACACAAGACCACCCACATACAGCCCACTGACTAGGGGGAGGTAGTTGCTTGAGTCGACCTATCCTCCCCTCGTACACTCACCCACACAAGACCACCCACACACAGCTCACTGACTAGGGGGAGGTAGTTGCTTGAGTCGACCCATCCTCCCCTCGTACACTCACCCACACAAGACCACCCACACACAGCTCACTGACTAGGGGGAGGTAGTTGCTTGAGTCGACCCATCCTCCCCTCGTACACTCACCCACACAAGACCACCCACATACAGCCCACTGACTAGGGGGAGGTAGTTGCTTGAGTCGACCCATCCTCCCCTCGTACACTCACCCACACAAGACCACCCACACACAGCTCACTGACTAGGGGGAGGTAGTTGCTTGAGTCGACCCATCCTCCCCTCGTACACTCACCCACACAAGACCACCCACACACAGCTCACTGACTAGGGGGAGGTAGTTGCTTGAGTCGACCCATCCTCCCCTCATACACTCACCCACACAAGACCACCCATACACAGCCTACTGACCTGGGGTAGATAGTTGCTTGAGTCGACCCGTCCTCCTCTTGGGTAGATTCTGCTCATCTGACGTTTGTTATAACTCCAGGTTAAGGAACTAACACAAAGCAATGGTTCCATAACAATAAATCCAACAACTGCTCATACTTCAGCAATGTAATATGTGCTTTTCATAGTAAAAACAAATTCAAATAATACAATTATATTGTTAAGCAAAACATAAAGTGTTGACACTGATCGTGTGGGCCAAATTTGGTCAGTGGTCACCTCTAGGGTTATAGATTTACAATTCCATTGTAAAGCAAAAGATAACGTCCAACCTTCAAGTGGTTAACATGACCTTCAAGTGGTTAACATGACCTTGAAAGGATACTTGACTAATTCTATAGCTTGTTGCTTCAGATAGATGAGTGCGACGGATTCATTGAATGAAGACATGTGGTAGTAAATCTTCAGTTCTACAACAGAAACAGTTGCATGTACGTGAAGCGCTTGAGAGCAATCTTCATTGACAGGCCGCTATATAAATACTTTTATTATTATATTGTTATATGCAGACATCTGAAGCTGTCTTTGACTGACTAACACTGCAGAAAGCCTGTGTATCTATTTAGCTAATACTGAAAATGTTATGTAGTTTTCACAAGCTCTGTCAATTTCTAATGCTAGTACATTTATATTTCAGTTAAAACAGTAAATGTAAAGCCCTCTATGTATATTCAGACAGATATTGTCTTCAACAAAAAGGGTTTCTGTTTCTTGGTGTAACGAGATGTAGAAAAGCTAATTATTTTTTTGTTGCACAACATTTAGTGTCATTAAAATCATAAAGAAATCACTATGAGAAGTAAATAATACATGACATAATTGGAGCTAAGAATTGAGTTTAGGTAGCTGGGGCGGCTATTATATGCTTGTCTTGAATTGCGTAGTTTCAGTAGAAGTTTTTAAGATAAATTACCCATTTCTTCATATATTGTTGCTGAAATACTATGTAATATTCCAGATGAATAACACTGAGTTTTTCATTTATTTGGTTATGTTACAAGATGCCTAAGAAATAAAGGACATACATATAAGTATGACAGTGTTACTGATAACTTTGAGGAAAATTTTGGTTAACATAAATGAATTACGTATGCTACACCGCCATGAATAAATTAAGCAAAAGTTGAATGACAGCCTAAAGTGGCAGTGTATTTTTGACACAAACCCTTCACCAATCATAATTCTAATTTGTGTAATGCTGCCTACATGTAAGATGGGTTCTTATGCTGAATTGCAGCATTGTAGTTGTTGTAGTTTTTATAAAAAAAAGAATTAGGTAACATTTCCTGATTGTGAAAACAGAAATGTCAATACAGTCGAACCTCGATACAGCGAGTGCGGTGGTCGGGGTCCACAACTTCGGACCGTGCTGTAGGCAAGGTGCATTAGGTATTCCCATATCTGCCACCAGGAGCTACTAATAAAACAGCGATTGCCGCCCGCTGCACCAAGCCCAAGAACACTGTCGAAGCCACTGTATGCTTGCAGCACTGTCTCATATGCCAATAAATAGTTTATAGAGCTTATTAAACGAGGCAACTAGCATCAAGGTGTATTATTTTTAAATGTCACACCTTATTGAATTTTTAACTGAATAAAATACATGTATGTATACTATTGTGGAATAGATCTACGATAATGATGTACTGGACCAATAGGCCTACGAATCGAACATAATAACCTGGATCTGAGCAGCTGAAAACATTTGATTAGACACACATAGTATGTTAGCTGATTAAACACAGAAAACGACAATAGGTAGAATTAATAATTGTTTCACTTCGTCTTTCAACTGATCTCGACTGAAGCATAAATTTATGACGCACCACTTAACATTGGTTCACTGTTTCATATGCGGATGATGAAATCGTATTTTTGCGCACTGGTAGCACCTTGGGTTAGGCATTTGGCATGTTGGTTTCACGTTGCGAAAACGATTAGATTTACGATGCAATGGAAGCATGCCATTTCACTCCAGTGTTATATTGGCACTGCATACTAAATGCGGTTCCAAGACTGTTAAGCCGGGGTGGGTATGTGAGGATAAGCTCTCACTACTTATAAAATGCCCCAACGGTGTGCGTCTCGTAAAGCCTCTGACAGTCCAGTCCAGCTCCTGGCCTTCTTGCGGCAGAACTGTTTTTACTGACAGGAGAAGGGGCAAAGGCGGACATCTGGCGCCTTAGAATCAGAAACTTCGGGCAGATGGGGCTCGTTAACCTTGACTGGTCGCCCGTCTAGGAGAAGGTAAACTCTTATTTCAAACCTCCGCTGCCTTGTGGCTATACCCTCTCATGGGGAAGGCTAGGGGAGTAAACCCTACACAAATCAGGAGTGGAGTCCCGAAGACGGTCAGCCAAGCTGGTGCCAAACGTCATGCTTCGCATTCCTTTGGATCCCACCGGTAAGGCCGAGAGCGGGATCCTGATGACTGGGCAACCCAGGATCTCGTAACTCTTGCCCAGGCTTGCGCCCTGGAGAGGCTACTCCAGCCTCACTTCACAGTGTGGAACTAACATGGGAGACAGCAGTTACGAGTGATAAGCCCAACTCAATTGGCGTAGAGTACGGGCGCTACGGGTTGTCTCTGACGGTGGGAGAGATCATCGTGTCTCACTGGTCAGCTACCTCCCGCCTAAGCTGGGCAGCCCCCAGCCAATAAGGTGCTGACTCGCCAACAACTGCCTGCTTCAGTGGGTGCTTGGAGCTTAGTGTTTAGGCACAACAAGCAGATGGTAACACTGCACCAGGCAAACAACAAAAAACTAAGAAGTACCCAGCACTTCGCTTCGCAAGCTGGAATGCACGGACCATGTGTCCCGGTATCTCAGATGACCTGCAACAGGTCAATGACAGCAGGAAAACAGCTATTATCGAAAGGGAGCTAACCAGACTCGATGTCAGCATCGCAGCTCTCCAGGAAACCAGACTTGCCTCCAGCGGATGTCTCAAGGAAGAGAACTTCACCTTCTTCTGGAAAGGGAAGGAGCCCGAGGAACCCCGCTTGTACGGGGTTGGTTTTGCTGTCAAGAACTCTCTCCTTGATACTGTGGAGCCTCCCACTGGTGGCAACGAGCGCATCATATCTATCCGTCTCGCCACTGCTGCAGGGTTTGCCCACATCTTCAGCATCTACGCCCCTACATTGGGAGCCTCTGAAGATATCAAGGACCATTTCTATGATGAGCTTGACAGCCTGATTGGCAACATTCCCAAAGGTGAGCCGCTCATCCTTCTTGGCGACTTTAATGCCAGAGTAGGCTCAGACCATCAATCATGGCCGTCCTGCATTGGACACCACGGCACTGGGAGGATGAACGACAACGGACAAAGATTATTGGAGCTATGCTCATTTCATGGTCTTTGCATCACCAACACCTACGTCCAGTCAAAGCATCAGCAAAAAGTGTCGTAGAAGCATCCAAGGTCTCATAAATGGCATCAACTAGACCTCGTCATCGCCAGACGCTCTGCTCTGAACAATGTCCTAGCAACACGTAGCTACCACAGCGCAGATTGTGATACAGACCATGCCATGGTGTACAGTAAAGTGAGACTCTCTCCGCGTAAGCTGCAACGCTCCAAGCCCACAGGTCGCACTTGCATCAATGTTGCTAGCACTGCAAACCCCAAACGAAGGGAGCAGTTTGTAGCCTCCCTTGAGCAGTCCCTTCAGGACTTTCCGGATCAGGACGCCACAGCAAGGTGGAACACCCTCAGTAATACCATTTACAATGCAGCGATAACTGCATTTGGCAAGAGAGAAAGACCAAACCAAGACTGGTACAATGCTAACCTACATGTTATGGTACCCGTCATTGAAACCAAACGAGAAGCCCTGCTTGCATACAAACACAATCCATGCGAGAAGACACTGTCAGCTCTCAGATCTTCACGGAGCATCGCACAACGGACAGCAAGACGCTGTGCAAATGACTACTGGCTGAAACTGTGCGAGAGTATCCAAAACTCAGCCGACTGTGGAAACGTATGCGGCACGTACGATGGCATCAAGAAAGCCGTTGGCCCCACTGTAAGGAAGATGGCTCCACTGAAATCCACATCAGGAGAGATGCTCACAGACCGGGATAAACAGATGGAGTGATGGGTTGAACATTATTCAGAACTGTACTCCCGAGAAACTGTCGTTACTAATGCTGCTCTCAACGCCATCAGGGACTTGCCTATGATGGAGGAGCTGGACAACGAGCCCACAGTCGAGGACCTGGGCAAAGCTATTGACTCCCTCTCTTGCGGCAAGGCACCAGGATGTGACAGCATACCGCCAGAAGTGATTAAGTGTGCGAAGCCCGCCTTACTACACCACCTACATCAACTGCTCTGTCTCTGCTGGAATGAAGGAACAGTCCCTCAAGAAATGCGGGATGCTACAATAGTCACCTTGTATAAAAACAAAGGCGACCGCAGTGACTGCAACAACTATAGGGGCATATCATTATTGAGCATTGTGGGAAGGCCTTCGCTCGGGTCCTACTAATCAGACTTCAGAAACTTGCCTCATGTGTCTACCCAGAATCCCAGTGCGGGTTCAGAGCAGGAAGATCCACCATAGATATGATCTTCTCAGTACGCCAGCTCCAGGAAAAGTGCAGAGAACAGGGAATGCCCCTCTACGTGGCGTTCACTGACTTAACCAAGGCCTTCGATCTTGTCAGCAGGAAGGGACTCTTCCACCTACTTGAGAAGATCGGCTGCCCTCCCAAGTTACACAGTATGGTGGTCTCCTTCCATGAGAACATGAAGGGTACAATTATGTACGATGGTTCGACATCGGAGCCCTTCCCTGTCTGCAGCGGTGTCAAGCAAGGCTGTGTCCTTGCTCCAACATTGTTTGGGATCTTCTTCTCCCTCCTTCTGTCATATGCCTTCGACTCTTCCTCAGACGGTATCTACCTGCACACCAGATCTGATGGGAAGCTGTTCAACCTGGCACGTCTGCGTGCCAAAACAAAGGTGACAGAGGTATACGTCAGGGAGATGCTGTTTGCAGATGATGCAGCGCTCACTGCCCACTCAGAAGAGGCCCTTCAGAGGTTGGTCGATCACTTTGCACATGCCTGCAGTGAGTTTGGACTCACAATCAGCCTGAAGAAGACGAACGTCATTACACGGGATGCCAGCCAAGTCCCCTCCATCAAGATCAATGACTACACCCTGGAGGTAGTAGAAGACTTCACCTACCTCGGGTCAAACATCTCTAACAACCTTTCGCTGGACAAGGAGATAAACAGGCGCATTAGAAAAGCCGCATGCACTATTGCCAAGCTGACCAAAAGAGTATGGGAAAATAAGATGCTCACTGAGAACACCAAGATGAGAATCTACCAGGCCTGTGAGTTGAGCACCCTCCTCTATGGCAGCGAATCGTGGACCACATACATGTGCCAGGAGCGCCGCCTCAGCACCTTCCACATGCGGTGCCTCAAGCGTATCCTTGGCATCACCTGGCAGGATCGTATCCTCTACAGCGACATACTGGACCGTGCCAGGATCCGCAGCATGCATTCACTGCTGAGCCAGTGACGCCTGTGCTGGTTGGGCCATGTGCGTTGCATGGAGGACGGCCGCTTGCCGAAAGACATCCTCTATGGACAACTCACAAGGCCAGTGGGACGCCCAGCCCTCAGATTCAAGGATGCCTGCAATCGTGACATGAAGGCCTGTGACATCAGCCCCAAAGGCTGGGAAGCAGTGGCCGAAGACCGCACTGCTTGGTGTCAGGCAACACGCAGAGGCATTGAAAGGGCAGATGAAAGGAGACACCAGCATGCGGCAGAGAAGAGGATGCGGTGAAAACAAAACGCAGCACTACCACCAATGTCATCCTGTTTCGTCTGCTTTGGCTGCGGAAAGAACTGCCACTCAAGAATCGGCCTTCACAGCCACAGTGGACGCTGCCAAAATTTAAAATTTGACAAATTGACAACAGGGCGCATCAGCATCGTCTCTACGAGACTACGCTCTGCCTATATACTAAATTGCATTTAAGATTGTTTATCTGATTCTTACGCGAGGCGTATTTGTGAATCTCGATTGCAATTTACCAACCATTGACGCGAAGCCAGTGACAGCAATTGATGTCGGCGACAGTGCAAAACAAACACGTTGTCACACGTTCATTGACATTGTTCACCTCATGTCTCTTGAGAATTGCGAAAGTAATTCTAAGTAGGTTAAAGCAGGTCCATTTTGGCTTTCACCCTGGCGGCCGAAAATTGGGGTTCATGACCGTTTGCGTAATAACGGGGTGCGCAATAACGAGGCGTGACTGTAGATACATGTATCATGATTGAAATGTGATGATTTTCACTGGCATTTTACGTATTGTTGACAAAACATAATGTCCATTTCTAATACTGACATGTCCCCTTAATTTGCCACCACAATGGCTCTTGAATCTGTATTTGTAACGTGTTGTCGTCTATGATATCAAGTTAAGCCAGCCATCTGACAAACATGTGGCAGGGCATGTTTACGAACATTATGATTGGCCTGTTATCCGGCGGGGTCACCAGGTCACATCTAGGTGCCATTTCCATTATAGCTTCAAAGGCACAATAAACTATGTTAGCACTGATATTTGCTGGTTTAAGGACATGATTTAGTTAGGTAGATATAATATTGATGTGTACTGGGATCACAGTAACCAAACGACATGTTCTGCATTAACGGCAAACGAATAAAATTTGTTTAAAGATTGAAGCACTATGGAAACATGGTCAGCATTTCTAAGTCAGGGGGATTTCCAAAAGGACTGTTTTTTAAAGGATGGATTGGCGAAATGATGTTAGTGCCAGGTGATTATTTGTGGTGTCGACATTCAGTTCAATATTTCCTAGCATGTTATGAGGACGAAAATTAAAAAATCAACTGACACTTTAGCCACCCCAGCTACGTTAAGATAAATGCTTCAAATGTTCTCGGATGAAAGGCAAAAGAGATTACACAGTGTTTTTTTGTGCCTAAGCAGTTCCAGTACCCATGAATCCCTGGTGTATTTGGTTAATAACGGGGACGTGCAACCCGTTCTTAGTTTGTGTGGAAAAAAACCAACTCCTATGTAGGTTGAAAACGGGCAATTCGTCCAATTTATTTGGAGGTCATATTTCAACGTAATTGCCACTTAGCACACCTCAGTAAATGTAAAATGACACCTATGCCTGCAGCACTGGGTGCACAGTCAGAATTAAATAGTCTGGATAACTACATCAGTGTAGAAGACAAACTGCTACCAATAAAAGTGTGACCAAAAAACTCTTGTTGCTGTTATATAATGTTCCAGCATAACAATTTACAAAGGAAAAAGATACTTAATTAAGACTGCACGGTACCAGCTAACACTATTTAAAAATAATACAATGCTTCAAATGTTCTCGGATGAAAGCCAAAAGAAATGACATAGCGTTTTACCCTCAGCGACGTCAAAGCCCTGGAACTTGACAGGCTGTGTATAGTTGACCATAGCAGACAGGTACGGGTGGATGTTGGTGGTGGCGCCGGTGTAGTGGTAGTTCGTCATGAGAGCCGCCTCCTCCTCTGCTGTCAGACTGCCCTGTGGAAGACACGTCAAGTCGTCAACTTCGCTCCAAGTCTCAGGCGTAGACATCTGGAAAGAGAGTCACGTGCCAGCCATGTACTCCACCGGGTGGCACCACCTGGTGGTGCAGCCAGATAAAACAGTATTTGTTGTTGTTACTGATTTGTGAGGGTTATCAACTTTGCTAAGGATTTTTTCATAATAAAACACATTGACAGGATTAATCACACACACCCACCCACCTACCCACCCACCCAAACCCTTTCCAAAAACAAACAAATTGCAATATTGGAGGTACAGACGCACATTGCCAATGCAGTGTGTGGAAAGCCAAGTATTGAGAAATGTCAACCGTACACTATTCCAATTTTTGTTGGGGATAATCCAAGTGGGCCATTGACCCACTCACCCACCCACATCCAAATTTTTTGGGGATTTTTTTTATTTTTTATTTTCAAAGCCAATAAGGCCCCTATTAAGAATGAAATGAACATACTACGTGTGACGTACCTTGTTGCCTGAGATCTTGATACTCGCTTGCTTTGACTTGAAGTCATTCACCTCAGGGTGGGCGTCGTCTGTGTATGTCACATCTGCATGGGACGTAGGATGAGGAGGTTAGAATGTGTATGTCACATCTACATGGGACGTAGGATGAGGAGGTTAGAATGTGTATGTCACATCTACATGGGACGTAGGATGAGGAGGTTAGAATGTGTATGTCACATCTACATGGGACGTAGGATGAGGAGGTTAGAATGTGTATGTCACATCTACATGGGATGTAGGATGAGGAGATTAGAATGTGTATGTCACATCTACATGGGACGTAGGATGAGGAGGTTAGAATGTGTATGTCACATCTACATGGGACGTAGGATGAGGAGGTTAGAATGTGTATGTCACATGGGACGTAGGATGAGGAAGTTAGAATGTGTATGTCACATCTACATGGGATGTAGGATGAGGAGGTTAGAATGTGTATGTCACATCTACATGGGACGTAGGATGAGGAGGTTAGAATGTGTATATCACATCTACATGGGACGTAGGATGAGGAAGTTAGAATGTGTATATCACATCTACATGGGACGTAGGATGAGGAGGTTAGAATGTGTGTCACATCTACATGGGACGTAGGATGAGGAGGTTAGAATGTGTATATCACATCTACATGGGACGTAGGATGAGGAGGTTAGAATGTGTATGTCACATCTACATGGGACGTAGGATGAGGAGGTTAGAATGTGTATGTCACATCTACATGGGACGTAGGATGAGGAGGTTAGAATGTGTATATCACATCTACATGGGACGTAGGATGAGGAAGTTAGAATGTGTATATCACATCTACATGGGATGTAGGATGAGGAGGTTAGAATGTGTATGTCACATCTACATGGGACGTAGGATGAGGAGGTTAGAATGTGTATATCACATCTACATGGGACGTAGGATGAGGAAGTTAGAATGTGTTTAGGTTAAGTGATTAAACGAGGCAGTGCATCCTCATGGTTCAGTTTGAGTTGAGACGGGCTTCAAGTCATCCAAGTTTGGATGATGTACTGTGCACACACGCATGCATCTGGTGTATATGTATGTATTCATGCATGCACACATATGTATATGCATTCATGCATACATCATGTATGTATGTATGTATGTATGAATTTATGTATGTATGTATGTATGCAGATGCTGACAAATTTAAGAGAGAACATGTTCCATAGAAGATAAATGTAAGGTGCATGATCAAAAAGTTTCTCCATGACAGACAGACAGAGACAGAAACAGACAGACAGAGACAGACAGTAGATGTACTGGATTGAGATGTCAACAGAAGGTCACAGTGATGTATGCAATGAAGAAACTAAATCAACCACTCATCCCAATTAAACATACCAGAAAGTACTGATTAATGTTTCAAAGGAGCACACATACCAAAATACACACGCATGCGCAAGCGCACGCGCACGCACACACACTCAAATGCACATACAGATACATGCACACTCATGCATGCATACACACACACAAACATGCATTCATGCACAGTCATGCATGCATGCACACATACAAACATGCATTCATGCACACTCATGCATGCATGCACACATACAAACATGCATTCATGCACACTCATGCATGCATGCACACATACAAACATGCATTCATGCACACTCATGCATGCATGCACACATACAAACATGCATTCATGCACATAAACAACACAAAGATGCAAGTAGAAGTGCAAGGCAGTACAAAATAAATTAAAAAGAAACTACTGCAGAGACGTCTAACAACTTGCTAAAGAAACACGACTACTATCCACATACAATGTCATACATACACAAACAATGTCTTATTTTGTGTGCATGTGTGCTTGCATGCATGTGTGCGTGCGCGTGCGTGTGTATGAATGTTTGTGTATATATAGTGCAGAAGACATGTCTCTGAAAGAGAAGTGAACTAGGAAGTAGAACCAGTTCTAACCGAGCAGTCTGTGGATTGGCTCTGTGTGTTGAAGTGGTATCTCACTGCTACTCATCGAACTGCTATCATCATCTGACAGACAGAGACACAGAACTAGGACAATGACTACACCACACAGTGAGGGGTGTAGAGGGGGCATCAACTCCCACTTCCTGCCACACCCCTCAGGGTAACATTAGGGGCATCATTACTAGCAGTGGGGTTACTGGGGTAACCATGGAGAGTCATAAATCATCAGTTGTCCTGTCATTTATCAAATAACCAACAACCACTTTTTAAATAGTATCTTTTTAATCAGTAGACATTAGATAGATCATATTGAGAGATGTTTTGAGTAGGTTTCTACCATTATATGGCAAACAGAACTTTCAAAAATATTAACGCTGTCCTAGTATAATACATGCAACTATTATTTTTTAACAACAACACAGTCAAAGAAATATAACAATAAATGTAAATGTAAAAAAAGGTAAATTGAAAAATATTTGGTTTAAATATTTACCCCTTTATTGCTATATTAATCTATCAAAAACTGTAGACAGGGTGGATTAAATGGTTAACACACTACACAGCTGTGAACATCAATGTGCGTTACTTTCATGTCACCTAGTACAAAGAGTGCAGTTAGTAGAGTTAATACAAACTGTGTCACAAGTTCAATGTTACACATGTCACCTAGTACAAAGAGTGCAGTTAGTAGAGTTAATACAAACTGTGTCACAAGTTCAATGTTACACATGCATAAACAAACTAGTGTGAAAAGACAGGCCCATGACAGCAAAGTCTAAAGGCTACATTATAAGATGTGAGACTACTTCATACGAAAGCCAGAGAAGCTGCATATGACAGATATAATTAGTCTACACAAATCTAACCTAAAACAGCGACAATTCTACTTTTCGTGTTCTGCAAACCTACACTTATATGAACGCTAGAGAGAAACAACCGAGAGGTGTGAACAAGTGTAAACAGCAGACATGACATATGAAATGTAACAAGTGTAAATAACAGACATGAAATGTAAATGTAAGTGTAAGTGTAAATGACAGACGTGATGTGTGAAATGTAACAAGTGTAAACAACAGACATGACGTATGAAATGTAACAAGTGTAAACAGCAGACATGACGTATGAAACATAACAAGTGCTAAGAGCGGACATAATGTATGAAACGTAACAAGTGTAAACAGCAGACATGATGTATGAAGCGTAACAAATGTAAACAGCAGACATGTTGTATGAAACGTAACAAATGTAAACAGCAGACATGACATCAATTTACCATTCAATGACACATCAACGACGACTGGGTCTGGGTTCTCGACTGGCTCGTTCTCTTCAATGATGACATGCTCCTGGCCCTTCATGAACAACTCCAACTGCTCTGTGGCAGAAATAACAAAATAATGGTGAATGTCACTAATAACGCTGTACACGTCGACTTTGAACTATTTAAGAGGTTATGATGCTGGCATTGAAGGTAAGCTCACAGCTATGTAAGTTTCCTGCAAAACCTAGCAGGCTGTCATTTGATGTAGGTATGTCATAGCTTGATAGACAAAACCTAGCAGGCTGTCATTTGATGTAGGTATGTCTTAGCTTGATAGATAGACAAAACCTAGCAGGCTGTCATTTGATGTAGGTATGTCATAGCTTGACAGATAGACAAAACCTAGCAGGCTGTCGTTTGATGTAGGTATGTCTTAGCTTGATAGATAGACAAAACCTAGCAGGCTGTCATTTGATGTAGGTATGTCATAGCTTGACAGATAGACAAAACCTAGCAGGCTGTCATTTGATGTAGGTATGTCATAGCTTGACAGATAGACAAAACCTAGCAGGCTGTCGTTTGGTGTAGGTATATATCATAGCTTGACAGATAGACAAAACCTAACAGGCTATCGTTTGGTGTAGGTATACGTCATAGCTTCATAGATAAACAAAACATAGCAGGCTGTCGTTTGATGTAGGTATGTCATAGCTTGATAGATAGATAGCCTACACTGGAATTTGAATGATGATTAATCAATGAAAATATTTATATGAATTTAGTAAAATTTATTCAGAATTTCAAGTAAAAAATATGGATTTAAAAAAAAAAGGCCCCTCTGCAGACTGTTACGTCTACTGTCTCTCTCTTGGTCATCGTCCTAAAACACTGTCTTGGAATTACTACAAAGACACTTACTTTTCTCCATCTCTGGCTTCAATCTCTTGTTCTTGATAAGTATCTTGCGACGGAGTTGATTTGGAGATGGCAGTGGAATATTGGACTCAAGCTGGAAATGACATAGTTCTTATGATACAGCCATCTGATGGAGGGGAGCAACTCAGTTAGCAGAATAGAACAGTATTTCGCAATGATTGTTGTCTATGTCCCCATGTTCTGTGTGGAGGCATTTACATTTCCCAAAATTTAATAACATGTCATTTTTCATTTTAATAATATAATGCCGTATCACTAGGTGGTGCTGGTGTACTTACGGGGAAGTCTCCAAGTGACTTTGTGAGTAGTAGGTCCCCCAGAACGTCCTCACAATACTTGGCTATCTTGTACTGCTGGGGCTTGCTGGGGACACACAGATGTCACACAGATGAATGACTCATACAAACACTCAGCCTTCAATGTCACATTTTTTTGCATATATTAATAATAATACATAGTTTACATAGTGCACCAGGGCATTTTCATGATTACACACATATGTGGACCAGGACAATCTCCTAGAGGTACAGTTGAGTGGAGCAGTACAACCCCCCTAGAGATACAGCTGAGTGGAGCAGTACAACCCCCCTAGAGATACAGCTGAGTGGAGCAGTACAACCCCCCCTAGAGGTACAGCTGAGTGGAGCAGTACAACCCCCCTAGAGGTACAGCTGAGTGGAGCAGTACAACCCCCCTAGAGATACAGCTGGGTGGTGCAGTACAACCCCACTAGAGATACAGCTAAGTGGAGCAGTACAACCCCCTAGAGGTACAGCTGAGTGGAGCAGTACAACCCCCCTAGAGGTACAGCTGAGTGGAGCAGTACAACCCCCCTAGAGATACAGCTGAGTGGAGCAGTACAACCCCACTAGAGATACAGCTAAGTGGAGCAGTACAACCCCCCTAGAGGTACAGCTGGGTGGAGCAGTACAACCCCCTAGAGGTACAGCTGGGTAGAGCAGTACAACCCCCCTAGAGGTACAGCTGGGTGGAGCAGTACAACCTCCCTAGAGGTACAGCTGAGTGGAGCAGTACAACCCCCCTAGAGGTACAGCTGGGTGGAGCAGTACAACCCCCCTAGAGGTACAGCTGGGTGGAGCAGTACAACTCCCCTAGAGGTACAGCTGAGTGGAGCAGTACAACCCCCATAAAGGTACAGCTGGGTGGAGCAGTACAACCCCCCTAGAGGTACAGCTGGGTGGGGCAGGACAACCTCCTAGAGGTACAGCTGGGTGGGGCAGGAAAACCTCGTAGAGGTACAGTTGATCAGGGCAGGACAACCTCGTAGAGGTACAGCTGGGTGGGGCAGGACAACCTCGTAGAGGTACAGCTGGGTGGGGCAGGACAACCTCGTAGAGGTACAGCTGGGTGGGGCAGGACAACTTGGTAGAGGTACAGCTGGGTGGGGCAGGACAACCCCCCTAGAGGTACAGCTGGGTGGGGCAGGACAACCTCCTAGAGGTACAGCTGGGTGGGGCAGGAAAACCTCGTAGAGGTACAGTTGATCAGGGCAGGACAACCTCGTAGAGGTACAGCTGGGTGGGGCAGGACAACCTCCTAGAGGTACAGCTGGGTGGGGCAGGACAACCTCCAAGAGGTACAGCTGGGTGGGGCAGGACAACCTTGTAGAGGTACAGCTGGGTGGGGCAGGACAACCTTGTAGAGGTACAGCTGGGCAGGCAGGACAACCTCCTAGAGGTACAGCTGGGTGGGGCAGGACAACCTTGTAGAGGTACAGCTGGGTGGGGCAGGACAACCTCCAAGAGGTACAGCTGGGTGGGGCAGGACAACCTTGTAGAGGTACAGCTGGGTGGGGCAGGACAACCTTGTAGAGGTACAGCTGGCCGGGCAGGACAACCTCCTAGAAGTACAGCTGGATGGGGCAGGACAACCTTGTAGAGGTACAGCTGGGTGGGGCAGGACAACCTCCAAGAGGTACAGCTGGGTGGGGCAGGACAACCTCGTAGAGGTACAGCTGGGTGGGGCAGGACAACCTCCTAGAGGTACAGCTGGGTGGGGCAGGACAACCTCGTAGAGGTACAGCTGGGTGGGGCAGGACAACCTCCTAGAGGTACAGCTGGATGGGGCAGGATAACCTTGTAGAGGTACAGCTGGGTGGGGCAGGACAACCTCCTAGAGGTACAGCTGGGTGGGGCAGGACAACCTCGTAGAGGTACAGCTGGGTGGGGCAGGACAACCTCCTAGAGGTACAGCTGGATGGGGCAGGATAACCTTGTAGAGGTACAGCTGGGTGGGGCATGACAACCTCATAGAGGTACAGCTGGGTGGGACAGGACAACCTCGTAGAGGTACAGCTGGGTGGACTAGGACAACCTCCTCACTGATGTACAAGGACGACGGATGATGATATGCAGACACAAAGACATACAAACTGACCGAACCAACTTACCTGCAGTGGTTCTCGAAGGACAGTATCACAGGATAGTCGGACGTCACAAAGGCTGTGTCTCGGATCGCATAAATCACATCCTGCAAAGGGAAAAAATTGCTGAAGTGAAGATATATATCTGATTACTTTGACCCTGTATAAACTAGCAACATGCTTGAAATGTACATCCATTGGGTTTATGTGTTTATTTTTATTTGCGCTTTTTGAAAAAACGAACAATATTAGGCTACAAAGTAACAAGCTGCAGAGCCTCAGAGTGAATGGATAAGGAAGCCACTGGCGTATTGTTCATGTAGGTGTTGCCTGCCCTTGGCAAGGATAAGGAAGCCACTGGCGTATTGTTCATGTAGGTGTTGCCTGCCCTTGGCAAGGATAAGGAAGCCACTGGCGTATTGTTCATGTAGGTGTTGCCTGCCCTTGGCAAGGATAAGGAAGCCACTGACATATTGTTCATGTAGGTGTTGCCTGCCCTTGGCAAGGATAAGGAAGCCACTGGCGTATTATTCATGTAGGTGTTGCCTGCCCTTGGCAAGGATAAGGAAGCCACTGGCGTATTGTTCATGTAGGTGTTGGCTGCCCTTGGCAAGGATAAGGAAGCCACTGACATATTGTTCATGTAGGTGTTGCCTGCCTTTGGCAAGGATAAGGATGCTATTGGCATATTGTTCATACACGTGTTGCCTACCCTTGGCAAGGATAAGGATAAGGAAGCCATTGGTGTATTGTTCATGTAGGTGTTACCCGCCCTTGGCAAAGATAAGGAAGCCATTATCATATTGTTCATGTAGGTGTTACCTGCCCTTGGCAAAGATAAGGAAGCCATTAGCATATTGTTTATGTAGGCGTTGCTTGTTCTTGGCTAGTAGCTGCAGATTCTGTTTTTAAATGTATTAATGCTTGCAAACTGTACAATCAACTTTGAGATAGTGGGTGGTGCAAAAATAATGGTAATTCCTGCATAAGAATTCTTTATAATAACCAAGGTGTCAGCTGTTAAACAACTGTAGGAGTAATTACAACTGTCATAAGAATTCTTTATAATAACCAAGGTGTCAGCTGTTAAACAACTGTAGGAGTAATTACAACTGTCATAAGAATTCTTTATAATAACCAAGGTGTCAGCTGTTAAACAACTGTAGGAGTAATTACAACTGTCATAAGAATTCTTTATAATAACCAAGGTGTCAGCTGTTAAACAACTGTAGGAGTAATTACAACTGTCATAAGAATTCTTTATAATAACCAAGGTGTCAGCTGTTAAACAACTGTAGGAGTAATTACAACTGTCATAAGAATTCTTTATAATAACCAAGGTGTCAGCTGTTAAACAACTGTAGGAGTAATTACAACTGTCATAAGCTTTCAGACATGATAAAAAGATAAATAAAAGCAGAAGCATAAAAAGGGTAAATAGATTCATCATGTTTTAATGGAATCAGTCATTTGTTTATCACAGCTGTAGTGAAACAAGCTGCCCAGTTGACTGCACCACAGACCACAGCAACACACTGACAAGGAACCACAAGCAGATAAAAACACAAAAGACAATGTCATACATCTTATCCCTTGCTGTGCCAATGCCGGCATGACAAAAAAAGGTCTGTATAACATGAAACGATTTATACACATTACACATGAGGGTATGTACTAGGATATGTACAGCGTGACCAAAGCACATCAACCATACAATATAATACAATTTCCTTATTTTTATTTCAAATGACACGTTCTTTGGTACACATTGGCTTAACTTTGGGAGTATATACGTAGGCTTACACATTAAGTTTCAGAAATACAAATGCAGGAGATTTTTGCATAAATCAGAGGGTCCCAGAGCCTCAGAGAATTGTGCGTAAATCTCAGGGAATAAGAGAATTCTGCATAAATTGGAGTTTTCATGTCAGCGCCACGCATAAAAATTACACTAGATTATCTTTAGTTCCCAATACATTGCACATGTACTGTTAAGTGGTACACTGACATGTTAATATAGACGTTGTGGCCGTAGAACATTTCTTTGTGGACTAGTAATGATAAAATAACATGTTTAGTACTCATATGATCTACGAATAAAACAAATGGTTCTACTCCTGAAGTATACAAACAAAACAAAAATCTCTTACCTGACTGGCAGCAGCCTACATAGTTTATTACACACGTAGCTAACATAATAATTAGTGGCAGGGCTAGAACTGAAGCATTTTCTTTTCGTTAAAGTTTGATCCTGGGTGATGAAGGCATTTGAGACCTTATGTGACAGGCATTTTTTTAATTTTGAAATTTATTTTTAAAATAATTTTTTCTTTCATAATGTTCTCCAATTGTGACAATTAGCAAACATATATTAATTAAACAGAAGTTGTATAAAATGGAGATGTATTGATAGGCATCATTTAAAGTATGGTACATTTTTGATGAGCGATAATGGGGACTGTTCGTTTAACACATATTATATGCAATGCAAAATACAAGCCACAAGGAGACTGTTTAGTCAAACCTCCATCATTCAGTTTGTTTAGTCAAGCCTCCATCATTCAGTCTGTTTAGTCAAGCCTCCATCATTCAGTCTGTTTAGTCAAGCCTCCATCATTCAGTCTGTTTAGTCAAACCTCTATCATTCAGTCTGTTTAGTCAAGCCTCCATCATTCAGTCTGTTTAGTCAAGCCTCCATCATTCAGTCTGTTTAGTCAAGCCTCCATCATTCAGTCTGCACAAAACTGAAATAATCCCTGCTGTTGCTGTGGGTGTGAGTAAAAGTGGGAGGGAGACTTAACATGTATACTTGGGGTGACACACAAGGGTATGTACGAGTGTATGAATGGGAGTATACATGGGGTGATACACAAGGGTATGTACGAGTGTATGAATGCGAGTATACATGGGGTGATACACAAGGGTACGTACGAGTGTATGAATGGGAGTATACATGGGGTGACACACAAGGGTATGTACGAGTGTATGAATGGGAGTATACATGGGGTGACAAACAAGGGTATGTACGAGTGTACGAATGGGAGTGACACACAAGGGTATGTATGAGTGTATGAATGGGAGTATACATGGGGTGATACAAAAGGGTATGTACACGTGTATGACTGGGAGTATACATGGGGTGACACACAAGGGTATGTACAAGTGTATGAATGGGAGTATACCTGGGGTGACAAACAAGGGTATGTACGAGTGTACGAATGGGAGTGACACACAAGGGTATGTACGAGTGTATGAATGGGAGTATACCTGGGGTGACACACAAGGGTATGTACGAGTGTATGAATGGGAGTATACGTGGGGTGACAAACAAGGGTATGTACGAGTGTATGAATGGGAGTATATCTGGGGTGACACACAAGGGTATGCACGAGTGTATGAATGGGAGTATACGTGGGGTGACACACAAGGGTATGTACGAGTGTATGAATGGGAGTATACATGGGGTGACACACAAGGGTATGTACGAGTGTATGACTGGGAGTATACATGGGGTGACACACAAGGGTATGTACAAGTGTATGAATGGGAGTATACCTGGGGTGACAAACAAGGGTATGTACGAGTGTATGAATGGGAGTATACGTGGGGTGACACACAAGGGTATGTATGAGTGTATGAATGGGAGTATACATGGGGTGACACACAAGGGTATGTACGAGTGTATGAATGGGAGTATACATGGGGTGACACACAAGGGTATGTACGAGTGTATGAATGGGAGTATACGTGGGGTGACAAACAAGGGTATGTACGAGTGTATGAATGGGAGTATATCTGGGGTGACACACAAGGGTATGTACGAGTGTATGAATGGGAGTATACGTGGGGTGACACACAAGGGTATGTACGAGTGTATGAATGGGAGTATATCTGGGGTGACATACAAGGGTATGTACGAGTGTATGAATGGGAGTATACATGGGGTGACACACAAGGGTATGTACGAGTGTATGAATGGGAGTATATCTGGGGTGACACACAAAGGTATGTACGAGTGTATGAATGGGAGTATACGTGGGGTGACACACAAGGGTATGTACGAGTGTATAAATGGGAGTATACATGGGGTGACACACAAGGGTATGTACGAGTGTATGAATGGGAGTATACCTGGGGTGACACACAAGGGTATGTACGAGTGTATGAATGGGTGTATACATGGGGTGACACACAAGGGTATGTACGAGTGTATGAATGGGAGTATACATGGGGTGACACACAAGGGTATGTACGAGTGTATGAATGGGAGTATACATGGGTGACACACAAGGGTATGTACGAGTGTATGAATGGGAGTATACATGGGGTGGCATACAAGGGTATGTACGAGTGTATGAATGGGAGTATACCTGGGGTGACACACAAGGGTATGTACGAGTGTATGAATGGGAGTATATCTGGGGTGACATACAAGGGTATGTACGAGTGTATGAATGGGAGTATACATGGGGTGACACACAAGGGTATGTACGAGTGTATGAATGGGAGTATATGTGGAGTGACACACAAGGGTATGTACGAGTGTATGAATGGGAGTATACATGGGGTGACATACAAGGGTATGTACGAGTGTATGAATGGGAGTATATCTGGGGTGACACACAAAGATACGTACGAGTGTATGAATGGGAGTATACATGGGGTGACAAACAAGGGTATGTACGAGAGTATTAATGGGAGTATACATGGGGCTACACACAAGGGTATGTACGAGTGTATGAATGGGAGTATACATGGGGTTACATACAAGGGTATGTACGAGTGTATGAATGGGAGTATACGTGGGGTGACACACAAGGGTATGTACGAGTGAATGAACAGGAGTATACATGGGGCTACACACAAGGGTATGTACGAGTGTATGAATGGGAGTATACGTGGGGTGACACACAAGGGTATGTACGAGTGCATGAATGGGAGCATACACGGGGTGACACACAAGGGTATGTACGAGTGCATGAATGGGAGCATACATGGGGTGACATACAAGGCTATGTATGACTATAAATGAGGATATGTGAGTGTGTACCTTGAAGAGTATGTCAGTACACATGGCCTTCCCGTGGGTGATGATGGGTTCCTGATCTTCCCCTCGACCATCCCAGAAGTCTAGCTCTATACACCTGCAACAACGTAGGGCTATGTCTGTCACCTTTATCATGCACAGTAACAACACAAAGCAGAGTTCTGTCGCCACCGGTCAGCTCCAATCACCCCCACACACTGGACTTCCAGGTACAAGGTACATCAAGTTCACTCATCACTAATATTAGGCCAAAGTATTAAATGTAATTTATTTTGATGCTTTCATCGTCCATTGTTGTTATTATAACTGTGTAAAGTGACAGTCAGTTGCTAAGCACCTTTTCAATGCTTATTTAAGGAGTATACTTCTATCAAATCTTCATTTGTCAAACAGCCTATGTTGCGTCATGTACACTTCTGTGATGGAGGCCACAGCAGGCTACACTTTTACTCCCTGTGTGGGATCTTTTACTTCCCCTGGCATAGACACCAGGTAGAAGGGACCAACGGCTTTTAGTGTCTCTTTTGAAGCACACAGGCAATGCCAAAGTGGGGTGAACAAAATTGTCTAAGCTTCAATACAGCAGTACGTGAATTTGAACCATGACCCTGTAGACAGTCAGCCTGGTGCTCTCACTACCAAGCTACAGCCGCCCCTCAGGGACTGCACTGGTTGGGTGGGTTACCATCTACCAATGTATTATCTAGTATCTACCTCCACTCATTCTCACCTGCAGCCAGCCAGGAGCACCTGGCGGTACATCTCGACAGACGACTTGCCCCCGAACTGCCGCCCAATGAGGTAGGAGTTGTGTGAAGAGTTAATGTAGTAGTGAGTCAGTGGCTGGTCCATGTCCTGGTAGATGTCCAGGCGGTCAAGGAACACTGGTGCGTTCTCATCAGACATCAGGTAGCGACACAGACCATCCACTGACAGCCAACCTGGCGACAGAGAGAACCAAGATGTGAAGAAAAGACGCGGCTTGACACATGGTAAGATAAGACAGCACGCAACTAACCACGGTAAGATAAGACAGCACGCAACTAACCACTAAACATGGTAAGATAAGACAGCACGCAACTAACCACTAAACATGGTAAGATAAGACAGCACGCAACTAACCACTAAATCTTTCCCAAAATGTACTAGACATATTGAATACGCAATAATCTTCTCAAGTTCTAGACTTGAAAAGATCAAACTTTATTATGCTTATTTATTACAAATATTAATTTATTTTAATCATATACTCTGTCTATTTATTAACACCTTGCTGATGGCCTGGTAGTGACAAACTTTGTACAGCGGCAGCCATTAACACCTTGCTGATGGCCTGGTAGTGAAAAAACTTTGTACTGTGGCAGCCATTAACATCTTGCTGATGGCCTGGTAGTGACAAACTTTGTACTGTGGCAGCCATTAACACCTTGCTGATGGCCTGGTAGTGACAAACTTTGTACTGTGGCAGCCATTAACATCTTGCTGATGGCCTGGTAGTGACAAACTTTGTACTGTGGCAGCCATTAACACCTTGCTGATGGCCTGGTAGTGACAAACTTTGTACTGTGGCAGCCATTAACATCTTGCTGATGGCCTGGTAGTGACAAACTTTGTACTGTGGCAGCCATTAACATCTTGCTGATGGCCTGGTAGTGACAAACTTTGTACTGTGGCAGCCATTAACATCTTGCTGATGGCCTGGTAGTGACAAACTTTGTACAGCGGCAGCCATTAACATCTTGCTGATGGCCTGGTAGTGACAAACTTTGTACAGCGGCAGCCATTAACACCTTGCTGATGGCCTGGTAGTGACAAACTTTGTACTGTGGCAGCCATTAACATCTTGCTGATGGCCTGGTAGTGACAAACTTTGTACTGTGACAGCCATTAACATCTTGCTGATGGCCTGGTAGTGACAAACTTTGTACTGTGACAGCCATTAACACCTTGCTGATGGCCTGGTAGTGACAAACTTTGTACTGTGGCAGCCATTAACACCTTGCTGATGGCCTGGTAGTGACAAACTTTGTACTGTGACAGCCATTAACACCTTGCTGATGGCCTGGTAGTGACAAACTTTGTACAGCGGCAGCCATTAACATCTTGCTGATGGCCTGGTAGTGACAAACTTTGTACTGTGGCAGCCATTAACATCTTGCTGATGGCCTGGTACTGACAAACTTTGTACTGTGGCAGCCATTAACACCTTGCTGATGGCCTGGTACTGACAAACTTTGTACTGTGACAGCCATTAACACTTTGCTGATGGCCTGGTAGTGACAAACTTTGTACTGTGACAGCCATTAACACTTTGCTGATGGCCTGGTACTGACAAACTTTGTACAGCGGCAGCCATTAACATCTTGCTGATGGCCTGGTAGTGACAAACTTTGTACAGCGGCAGCCATTAACATCTTGCTGATGGCCTGGTAGTGACAAACTTTGTACTGTGACAGCCATTAACACCTTGCTGATGGCCTGGTAGTGACAAACTTTGTACTGCGACAGCCATTAACATCTTGCTGATGGCCTGGTAGTGACAAACTTTGTACTGTGGCAGCCATTAACATCTTGCTGATGGCCTGGTAGTGACAAACTTTGTACTGTGGCAGCCATTAACACCTTGCTGATGGCCTGGTACTGACAAACTTTGTACTGTGACAGCCATTAACACTTTGCTGATGGCCTGGTAGTGACAAACTTTGTACAGTGGCAGCCATTAACACTTTGCTGATGGCCTGGTAGTGACAAACTTTGTACAGTGGCAGCCATTAACACCTTGCTGATGGCCTGGTAGTGACAAACTTTGTACTGTGACAGCCATTAACACCTTGCTGATGGCCTGGTAGTGACAAACTTTGTACAGTGGCAGCCATTAACATCTTGCTGATGGCCTGGTAGTGACAAACTTTGTACTGTGGCAGCCATTAACACCTTGCTGATGGCCTGGTAGTGACAAACTTTGTACTGTGACAGCCATTAACACCTTGCTGATGGCCTGGTAGTGACAAACTTTGTACAGCGGCAGCCATTAACATCTTGCTGATGGTCTGGTACTGACAAACTTTGTACTGTGGCAGCCATTAACATCTTGCTGATGGCCTGGTAGTGACAAACTTTGTACTGTGACAGCCATTAACACCTTGCTGATGGCCTGGTAGTGACAAACTTTGTACTGTGACAGCCATTAACATCTTGCTGATGGCCTGGTAGTGACAAACTTTGTACTGTGGCAGCCATTAACACCTTGCTGATGGCCTGGTAGTGACAAACTTTGTACAGCGGCAGCCATTAACATCTTGCTGATGGCCTGGTAGTGACAAACTTTGTACTGGGACAGCCATTAACACTTTGCTGATGGCCTGGTAGTGACAAACGTTGTACTGTGGCAGCCATTAACACCTTGCTGATGGCCTGGTAGTGACAAACTTTGTACTGTGGCAGCCATTAACACCTTGCTGATGGCCTGGTAGTGACAAACTTTGTACTGTGGCAGCCATTAACACCTTGCTGATGGCCTGGTAGTGACAAACTTTGTACTGTGGCAGCCACTAACACCTTGCTGATGGCCTGGTAGTGACAAACTTTGTACTGTGGCAGCCATTAACACCTTGCTGATGGCCTGGTAGTGCCAAACTTTGTACTGTGGCAGCCATTAACACCTTGCTGGTGGCCTGGTAGTGACAAACTTTGTACAGCAGCAGCCATTGACATCTTGCTGATGGCCTGGTAGTGACAAACTTTGTACTGTGGCAGCCATTGACACCTTGCTGATGGCCTGGTAGTGACAAACTTTGTACTGTGGCAGCCATTGACATCTTGCTGATGGCCTGGTAGTGACAAACTTTGTACAGTGGCAGCCATTAACATCTTGCTGATGGCCTGGTAGTGACAAACTTTGTACTGTGACAGCCATTAACACCTTGCTGATGGCCTGGTAGTGACAAACTTTGTACTGTGGCAGCCATTAACACCTTGCTGATGGCCTGGTACTGACAAACTTTGTACTGTGGCAGCCATTAACATCTTGCTGATGGCCTGGTAGTGACAAACTTTGTACTGTGGCAGCCATTAACACCTTGCTGATGGCCTGGTAGTGACAAACTTTGTACTGTGGCAGCCATTAACATCTTGCTGATGGCCTGGTAGTGACAAACTTTGTACTGTGGCAGCCATTGACACCTTGCTGATGGCCTGGTAGTGACAAACTTTGTACAGCAGCAGACATTAACATCTTCAGACAACAACAATGCATTCACTACCCTCAAAAAAATTAAATGTTGTCAACTTTCACCAAATAAATGTGAGATTATTAGGAATGTAAATTCTCTCACTTTTTTCCTTGTAGCGTTCATCCGTCTCATACGTGTCAATGATCTGTCTCACCCGCTTCGCATCGTAGAATGGAAAGAGAATCTCGTTTAGCCGATCATCTCTCTGCCACTACAAACCATAACATGTCAACATAACATGTCAGTGAAAACACTGTCGCAGCATGAAACTCTTTTAAAAACACATCTTTTTTATGATTTGCTGATGTGAAATTTTTTTTTATTATATATTATTTATGTTAGTACAATTTAGACTGTATTTTAGAATATTTATTATTAGTATTGTTTTTTAATATAATTAATATAAATTTTAATATATATATATTTATATAATTCATATATTTATTTTAATATGATTAATAATAATTTAATCTGATTAGTAATTAATATGTTAATAAGTTATGATTATATGTATGCAAAGCACCTGAGAGCAATCTTGATTGATCGGGCGCTATATAAATACTTTTATTATTATTACATGTCAATGTACAACACGTCAGTTAGTACACAGTAACCATGGGTTGTGTACATGTCAATGTACAACACGTCAGTTAGTACACAGTAACCATGGGTTGTGTACATGTCAATGTACAACACGTCAGTTAGTACACAGTACCCATGGGTTGTGTACATGTCAATGTACAACACGTCAGTTAGTACACAGTAACCATGGGTTGTGTACATGTCAATGTACAACACGTCAGTTAGTAAACAGTACCCATGGGTTGTGTACATGTCAATGTACAACACGTCAGTTAGTACACAGTAACCATGGGTTGTGTACATGTCAATGTACAACACGTTAGTTAGTAAACAGTACCCATGGGTTGTGTACATGTCAATGTACAACACGTCAGTTAGTACACAGTACCCATGGGTTGTGTACATGTCAATGTACAACACGTCAGTTAGTACACAGTAACCATGGGTTGTGTACATGTCAATGTACAACACGTCAGTTAGTACACAGTACCCATGGGTTGTGTTGTTTAACAAGATTCACAGTTCAGATCATGACCTCTGGAATGACCAGGAATTTACCGCTTCACTAGAAGCAGCACTTCAGTAAGTGTCTGTTAGATACATATTTCCTCTATGGCTGATTTTTACTGAGTTTTGTTGTTACATCCAACAATAGGTGTACTTGGCTGAGATAACACTTACAGAATTATGATAAAGCAAACATCTTTCAATCAAATGTTTTCATGCAAGAATGAGAAATTATTTGCTAATCTTCAAAAGATCTTACCTCATTGAAAAATTCCACCAATTCCTTATTTGACAAGTGTGATTTTCCCTTGGTCCTGAAAGAAACAAAACACTGCAGAGAACTGATTGCTGAGCTACATGACTTAACTGTAGTTGTAGTTGTAGTTGTAGTAGTAGTAGTGGTAGTAATCCAAATTCTAGATGAAGTAAAAGTATGTCTTCTGTAAGATACTGTTATCATATATGCAGCTTTTGACACTGTTGGCTCACTGACCTGACCTAGTTCAAACACTGACCTGACCTAGTTCAAACATTGACCTGACCTAGTTCAAACATTGACCAGACCAATTACTTACAGTTCCTTGAAGAGCTCCTCGATGTCCGTGCGTGGACATATCTTGTGGTACAACTCGTAAAACTTCTCAAATGTAAATTCTTCCTTTTCTATTTCATCATTCTGAAACAGGGCAACCAACATCATCAAATGTCTACACATAGCATCGAAATCAATCACGTAATCAATGCTTAACATTTGCATTACAAAATGAGATAAATATCTCCAAAATAAAATATACATGAAATATTCTTTCTTAGAAGCTAGTCTGTCACATGTGTTCACTCAGTCATGTCATTTAAAATAAATAATATTTGCATTTTTGTATAACAACAAATGATTTAAAGCAAGTGTGACAGAAGCCATAACAATCATACAATACATTTCTATTGTGAAGGAGTTCAGAGGCGCATAGGTATGCAATTATTTCTATCAATTTATTTTCCACCTTGAAAGATAAGGACAAATGACAAACTGTACTACTGGATAACTTACTTTGCCGCTGGGGAACCCAAGGTCTCGCAAACACTGCATAATCATCTTCTCCGTTTTTCCAGATGCAAATGTCCGTGTAATACTGCAACACAAGGACAGTTCCTGATTACTCTGGTACAACAACGTCTAGGCGAGCCAACAATGTCTAGGCGAGCCAACAACGTCTAGGCGAGCCAACAAGGTATAGAATGGAAGGGATTTAGTTTTTTGTTGTTCTGAACATTTGGGTCAAAGTGCAGTCGAACTGGTCTGGCATTATGCGATGCACAACAGATTGGAAGTTTGTTGATTTTAACACAGCTAAACTAGATACATATACTTTGATAAGAGGAAGACCAATTTGGTGTAGAATCTGCTGCACACCCCGCACATGGGCAGGGCCAGTCAACCCCACATGTGAGCAGGGCTAGTCAACCCCACACATGAGAAGGCCCAGTCAACCCCAAACATGCACAGGGTCAGTCAACCCCACACATGGGCAGGGCCAGTCAACCCCACACATGAACAGGGCCAGTCAACCCCACACATGAGAAGGCCCAGTCAACCCCACACATGCACAGGGTCAGTCAACCCCACACATGAGCAGGGCCAGTCAACCCCGCACATGAGCAGGGCCAGTCAACCCCACACATGCACAGGGCCAGTCAACCCCACACATGCACAGGGCCAGTCAATCCCACACATGCACAGGGCCAGTCAACCCCACACATGAGCAGGTCCAATCAACCCCACACATGAGCAGTGCCAGTCAACCCCACACATGCACAGGGCCAGTCAACCCCACACATGCACAGGGCCAGTCAACCCCACACATGAGCAGGGCCAGTCAATCCCACACATGAGCAGGGCCAGTCAGCCCCACACATGAGCAGGGCCAGTCAGCCCCACACATGAGCAGGGCCAGTCAACCCCGCACATGAGCAGGGCCAGTCAATCCCACACATGAGCAGGGCCAGTCAACCCCACACATGAGCAGTGCCAGTCAATCCCACACATGAGCAGGGCCAGTCAACCCCACACATGAGCAGTGCCAGTCAACCCGACACATGAGCAGGGCCAGTCAATCCCTCACATGAGCAGAGCCAGTCAACCCCGCACATGAGCAGGGCCACTCAGCCCCACACATGAGCAGGGCCAGTCAGCCCCACACATGAGCAGGGCCAGTCAGCCGCACACATGAGCAGGGCCAGTCAGCCGCACACATGAGCAGGGCCAGTCAGCCGCACACATGAGCAGGGCCAGTCAGCCCCACACATGAGCAGGGCCAGGCACTTAAACTTATACTGTTGTATACAGAACCTACAATGTCTTATGAAATGACAGTCATTCTGAGGAAGAATATCATTAGATATTAAAAAATTTGCAAATATATAATATGGTCACATTGCAAAAGTGCACATACATGTTGCATCTTCATTAGAGAAAATATAACTGTGGTTGTAATTGAGGTTGTAACTGTGGTTGTAACTGAAGTTGTAACTGAAGTTGTAACTGAGGTTGTAACTGAGGTTGAAACTGAGGTTGTAACTGCGGTTCTAATAGAAGAATCACTCTCAGTCTCATCTTGGGCAATATAAACCACTCAGTCAGGTACAACAAGTGGAACTGATGATGAGATATCACTTCCATTTATTTAAAAAATAGTATAAACCAGTCATTATTGTTAAACCAGCCTTTATTGGAATAAAAGGAACCATTTATAGCATGCGGCCAAGCATGATATTCAGTACCCTCCATCTTTACCCCAATTATGTGACAATGAACCACCCCTTTACAAAGACAACCACCCCAGTGACTGACAAATGACTGGAGCAGTCTGAACACAGACCACACAAAAGCAAAGCACTCTGTAGACAAAGAGGGGCATTCAACACCCTTGTTATTCTGTCAAATTAGAGAACAGTTTCTCCATTGTCAAAGTACTGGAGCAATCAAAGTACTGGAGCAATCAAAGTACTGGAGCAATCACGCTCGACCAACAAAGCTGGAGTCTGTTCAAGACATTCACTAAATGACCTACCATGCAAGAATGACTTCAAAATAATGACAGAATGGGCCTATTAAGTTGTAGTCAGTATACAGTTATTACCCCCATACAAGTTGTAGTCAGTATACAGTTATTACCCCCATACAAGGGGTAGTCAGTATACAGTTATTACCCCCATACAAGGGGTAACTGTACTTCTTATTTACAACAAGTTCTTGTCAGTTTTTCAACACAGGAAAACTCCTTCTAAGAAAACAATTAGTATTTTTATGTCAAACATTATCTTCCTGGGTGAAGTTTACAATATAAAAGTCTTATCCACCCCATCAACATCTCACCTACAAACCAAATATTTTATTTGATATGTGAGCCAATATTCTAAACAAAATGTTATGTTGTGATTCTGTATTCTATAAATCTCACATACTAATATTTCACAAAATAAATTGTGATTCGCAAATATTTTCCAGACAAACTTGTGTGAACACATTAGTATGCCCCCTTTGTGCGAGGGTGAGAACCAATCACCCTCAATATTTCTGTAGGAGGCTGGGAATAATGTCAATGGAATCCATCACATGATGGTAAACTACTTTGTATGTGCCTCGTCTCTCAACTACCCCAGCGAAGCACAGTTTAGATGACATGATTCTATTGATGTCAACGTTCACAAGACCCTTTCACACGTTCCCACAAACCTACGGTCATTAATCTTACGTCCTCCGGTGCATATCCTGCCTGGGAATTGTGGAACGACACAGACACATCATAAACAGGGCCCAGTTCACTCAGCTGTATAAGTGACTACCTGGCTATGAACAGTGGTGGATGTATGTGAACAAATAGCTTTTGTGCAGTAATTGCAGCATGGCTGAATGCTTCCAAAAGACGTCAAGTTGGGGTTGAAATGAACAGTGTTGTAAGTGGTCCTAATGACTGGATACCGCACTATATTAGAACTTACCTTTACCCTATAATTATACCTTTACCCTATAATTATACTGTTCCCCAACTCCATTATAACTCTCAGCTCTTGTATTTTGTAAATCTTATTGTAGAAATAATTACACTAAATTGGTGCTAAATTTTTTTTAATTCTCAAGAATAATAGCCTGGATGTCGAAATAAAGGAACATTGTCACAAAAAAAGCGAAACAATTCATGGGTTTGGGGATATGCACCTAGAGGAGTTAATCAAAACTAATAATTTGCAATTACAATCAAGAATATGTCACTAGCGGTTTTCTGATAATTCGTTCTGAAAGTGGGATACTCCAGTCAAGTCTCTACTTAACTGGTGCTGACCTGTTAACCAGTGCAACTGATAAGTGCATGGCACAGTTCCATGAAATCGTGTAACCTAGACTACTGCGTAACCTAGACTACTGCGTAATATATTAAGTGCCATGTGTTCAACAAGGTTTTCTTAGTAAATCACTGGTGTGATATTCTTAATTGTAGTTGCAAATGGTTATGTTTTATGTTTTCGTAATTCTTAAAGATGCACAGCCATGACTTTTGTTTCCATTTAAAGAAGGCTGAAAATAATGTAAATTCAACTGCTATGATTCTGCCATTGCTAACTCATACTTCAATATTGGTCAATTTCAAGGAGATCCTTGTCTAAATTTAATGTTTTGCTGCACAGAAAATAACATCAGAAAGAATGGCAAACTATTCTGTTCCCACAGATAAAGTCCCCATAACCTACAGAGACCAGCTAGAGGGGTACAGATCACTATATAGAGACGAGCTAGAGGGGACAGATCACTATTACAGAGATCACTGTTACCAACCTTCTGACAGGGATCTTGCCGTTTGGATTCACCATGAAACACACCTTCATCCAGCTGGAAAGAAACACACATGTAGATGTAGCAAGACACCATCCAAAACTCCAAACACACCTGTAGATGTAGCAAGACACCATCCAAAACTTCAAACACACCTGCAGATGTAGCAAGACACCATCCAAAACTCCAAACACACCTGCAGATGTAGCAAGACACCATCCAAAACTCCAAACACACCTGCAGATGTAGCAAGACACCATCCGAAACTCCAAACACAACTGCAGATGTAGCAAGACACCATCCAAAACTCCAAACATTGAGGACAAGAAAGACCACAGGCTTATTTACAATCACACTTTTTAAATTCATTTAACCCATTGTGAAAAATGATCATTGATGTTGAAATCTGTCGAGCATGGACATGTTAAGTAATAATTTAATAATACTACATATTTTTTTTAAATAATAAAAATAACTGACTTTGATTGTTAGATATGGTAACTAGTGAAAGTGTAAATAGTTTATGTCTCATAATACACAATGTCGGACCATTTGTCCTTTTTTTGTAAAAGTTTTACCAGATCCGGTCAAAATTAGTTTAATATTTTGTCCAATGATTTCATCAAAACCATATACCACATTTGTACAAACAAGTTAGCATGTCATATTCGATACTAGAGCTGGCATGTTGTATTCGATACTAGAGCTGGCATGTCATATTCGATACTAGAGCTGGCATGTCATATTCGATACTAGAGCTAGCATGTCATAGTGGATACTAGAGCTGGCATGTCATAGTGGATACTAGAGCTGGCATGTCATAGTGGATACTAGAGCTGGCATGTCATAGTGGATACTAGAGCTAGCATGTCATATTCGATACTACAGCTGGCATGTCATAGTGGATACTAGAGCTGGCATGTCATAGTGGATACTAGAGCTAGCATGTCACAGTGGATACTAGAGCTGGCATGTTGTAGTCGATACTAGAGCTGGCATGTTGTAGTCGATACTAGATAGGTTGGGTTTTTTCATGAAATTATTATAAAACAGGATGAGGGAAAACAGAATTAAAGAAGGACCTGTAGTAATCACCGAACAACAACTAATACTTTACACACATCAAGACAAATGATCACTGACCTCACTGGTTGAGCAATAACCAGCCATGTGAGCATTCTAAGCTATTTTTAACAAATATTCCAAGAACTTTGAATCATCCTTGTTATTGTCTGAGGCTGGAGAATGTCAGAGGTAAAGAAAACATCTCCAATGCAATATGTGTCATGTTTGTATTATAAATGGTTGTGTCATATTAAAGTTCCCGCCTCAACTCAGCTTATTGCTCGTCTCATCTCAGACTCATTTAACAAAAACAAAAAATCAAACCTATCTAGTATTGACTACGACATGCTGCCTCTAGTGTCGACTACGACATGCTGCCTCTAGTGTCGACTACGACATGCTGGCTCTAGTGTCGACTACGACATGCTGGCTCTAGTGTCGACTACGACAAGCTGGCTCTGGTGTCGACTACGACAAGCTGCCTCTGGTGTCGACTACGACATGCTGGCTCTAGTGTCGACTACGACATGCTGCCTCTAGTGTCGACTACGACATGCTGCCTCTAGTGTCGACTACGACATGCTGCCTCTAGTGTCGACTACGACATGCAGCCTCTAGTGTCGACTACGACATGCTGCCTCTAGTGTCGACTACGACAAGCTGGCTCTAGTGTCGACTACGACATGCTGGCTCTAGTGTCGACTACGACATGCTGGCTCTAGTATCGACTACGACATGCTGCCTCTAGTGTCGACTACAGACATGCTGGCTCTAGTGTCGACTACGACATGCTGCCTCTAGTGTCGACTACGACATGCTGCCTCTAGTGTCGACTACAACATGCTGCCTCTAGTGTCGACTACGACATGCTGCCTCTAGTGTCGACTACGACATGCAGCCTCTAGTGTCGACTACGACATGCTGCCTCTAGTGTCGACTACGACAAGCTGGCTCTAGTGTCGACTACGACATGCTGGCTCTAGTGTCGACTACGACATGCTGGCTCTAGTGTCGACTACAGACATGCTGGCTCTAGTGTCGACTACGACATGCTGCCTCTAGTGTCGACTACGACATGCTGGCTCTAGTGTCGACTACGACATGCTGGCTCTAGTGTCGACTACGACAAGCTGGCTCTAGTGTCGACTACGACAAGCTGCCTCTAGTGTCGACTACAGACATGCTGGCTCTAGTGTCGACTACGACATGCTGCCTCTAGTGTCGACTACGACATGCTGCCTCTAGTGTCGACTACGACATGCTGCCTCTAGTGTCGACTACGACATGCAGCCTCTAGTGTCGACTACGACATGCTGCCTCTAGTGTTGACTACGACAAGCTGGCTCTAGTGTCGACTACGACATGCTGGCTCTAGTGTCGACTACAACATGCTGGCTCTAGTGTCGACTACGACATGCTGGCTCTAGTGTCGACTACAGACATGCTGGCTCTAGTGTCGACTACGACATGCTGGCTCTAGTGTCGACTACAGACATGCTGGCTCTAGTGTCGACTACGACATGCTGGCTCTAGTGTCGACTACGACATGCTGGCTCTAGTGTCGACTACGACATGCTGGCTCTAGTGTCGACTACGACAAGCTGGCTCTAGTGTCAACTACAACATGCTGGCTCTAGTGTCGACTACGACATGCTGGCTCTAGTGTCGACTACAGACATGCTGGCTCTAGTGTTGACTACGACATGCTGGCTCTAGTGTCGACTATGACATGCTGGCTCTAGTGTCGACTACAGACATGCTGGCTCTAGTGTCGACTACGACATGCTGGCTCTAGTGTCGACTACAACATGCTGGCTCTAGTGTCGACTACGACATGCTGGCTCTAGTGTCGACTACAGACATGCTGGCTCTAGTGTTGACTACGACATGCTGGCTCTAGTGTCGACTACGACATGCTGGCTCTAGTGTCGACTACGACATGCTGGCTCTAGTGTCGACTACGACATGCTGGCTCTAGTGTCGACTACAGACATGCTGGCTCTAGTGTCGACTACGACATGCTGGCTCTAGTGTCGACTACGACATGCTGGCTCTAGTGTCGACTACGACATGCTGGCTCTAGTGTCGACTACGACATGCTGGCTCTAGTGTCGACTACGACAAGCTGGCTCTAGTGTCGACTACAACATGCTGGCTCTAGTGTCGACTACGACATGCTGGCTCTAGTGTCGACTACAGACATGCTGGCTCTAGTGTCGACTACGACATGCTGGCTCTAGTGTCGACTATGACATGCTGGCTCTAGTGTCGACTACAGACAAGCTGGCTCTAGTGTCGACTACGACATGCTGGCTCTAGTGTCGACTACGACATGCTGGCTCTAGTATCGACTACGACATGCTGGCTCTAGTGTTGACTACGACATGCTGGCTCATTTGTGCAAATGTCTTATTTACTTTAACCTAATAAATTATTCTGGTACTAATTCAATGAAAACAGGATAAAAGTGTTCCAGCTCTATATACTACGACATGAGTGGTCCAGCTCTAAATACTATGACGAGTGGTCCAGCTCTACATACTACGACATGAGTGGTCCAGCTCTAAATACTATGACATGAGTGGTCCAGCTCTACATACTACGACATGAGTGGTCCAGCTCTATATACTACGACATGAGTGGTCCAGCTCTACATACTACGACATGAGTGGTCCAGCTCTATATACTACGACATGAGTGGTCCAGCTCTACATACTACGACATGAGTGGTCCAGCTCTACATACTACGACATGAGTGGTCCAGCTCTACATACTACGACATGAGTGGTCCAGCTCTACATACTACGACATGAGTGGTCCAGCTCTACATACTACTACATGAGTGGTCCAGCTCTACATACTACGACATGAGTGGTCCAGCTCTACATACTACGACATGAGTGGTCCAGCTCTACATACTACGACATGAGTGGTCCAGCTCTACATACTACGACATGAGTGGTCCAGCTCTACATACTACGACATGAGTGGTCCAGCTCTACATACTACGACATGAGTGGTCCAGCTCTATATACTATGACAAGTGGTCCAGCTCTACATACTACGACATGAGTGGTCCAGCTCTATATACTATGTTAAACAGAGGGAAACATCGGCTTCTAAACAGAGGCAAACATAGGCTGTTAAACAGAGGCAAAGATAGGCTGTTAAATAGCGGCAAACATAGGCTGTTAAATGGAGGCAAAAATAGGCTGTTAAACAGAAGCAAACATAGGCTGTTAAACACAGACACAAATAGTTTGTAATACAGTTTCACTTTGGGCCAGAACAATTTGATTTTGCTAATTTATTTAATCTTTTAAGCAAATTTAAGAAAAAAAATGAACTAAGAATGATATGGAACTAGGGAATGATTCTGTCCGAGTCATTTTGATCCTACTAAACGCCTGATTCTGTTATCTACAGTTCTGGGAGTCCATTGTACCTGAATTACACAAACATAATTTCAGGTAATTTTAACACCGTTAATTAATATGTTAAACTCATTTACTAACGATGTGACTTACTGTTTGCGTAGACAGGTCATTGGACAGACGTTGTTGGCCTTGAAGTTGTGTGTGATCTCTCTCAGACCCTGGATCCACGCCTACAATCAACAGTCACCCAACAGTCATTCCTACACCTGGCACATTATATGCATTTTCTGTCTGCAACACGGATTTGGCAGATTTTCGATTTTGGTTCATATACAGCTGCATCACATTTTTATACAGATTCTTTTTAATGGAAAATCATGATAAAGTACATATTTTCTTCCATTCATTTCAAAAGTAAAAAAATTAATCATACTTTCTTTAGCAGTAGAAGCACAAATCCTTTTGATGTAAGGCCAATTTCAGGTGACACCTAGCAGATTTAATTTGAAGTGGGAAATTTCATAGCCTGATGGATGGCGACACTCATTCACAACTGGAATGGTGTAGGCCAATTAACCAATGAAATTTGTTTATGGATTTACATTGCGGGGTAAATAAACACATTCGAGACCTTGGCTGTTTTCTCGTCGGCCGCCACGAAGTTGTTGTATGTGATGTTGACAAGGTCAAGGCCGGAGCAGACGGTCAGCGAACGGCTCTCGAGACTGCCTGCCCCCCGCCCAGCAAGGTCCATGGCTAGCTTTGGGTCCTGACACATAAATACATGGTTACATTGATGCATGAAAACCACAGATAATGTCTGAAGGAATGTCAGTCTGGAAATAGTTTAATAACAGCATTACAGTGCACCATATAACTAAAAAGGGTCCTCATATATATATACCAAACTGTAATATGGAATAACCAAACTGCCACTTTACGGAAAATCATACCATTTTCAACCTTTGAATTAACGCCTAAATAACTAAAGCTTTTAATATATAAAAAGCTGCATTTCATGAAATACTTGAGTTGACTGTTAAATCTTTCATGACAGCCATAATTATCCAACTGAAAGAAACTGTTTTATTACTTATTATCTACCACTCTGCGAGACACAAACAAAGATAGCCGGCCTCATTAATATTGAAGCCTTACATTTGGATAAATGACACCAGTGACAAAGTATACAGCTCCAGAACTAATTATCACACAATGACAGATGCATATGAAAATGCAGCCAATCCAAGCCAGTCCTAAAATATTTCACAAATTATATGTCAACAAAGAATGTTTTGTACTAACAATAACACTTAATGTTTTTGTGAGAAACCAGTGGTAGGAAAATAGGATGCAAAAGTCCATCAACATAACATGTGCATATTTTTTGTTGTTGGCCTAGACATGTGATCAGGCAAGTGTTGGAATTTACAGTATTGGCATTTATAAGTGTTGGAATTGGTACGTAACTGGCACATGATCAATGGATGGGACAAAGTAATTTATTTGACCCAATTGTTATAGCAGCCATCTGTGGACTGATACTAGATACACTAGACACAACACTAATAACAGTGGACAGACAATTAGCGATATCTCTGTAAAAACGTCATCACCACTTGGGACAACACACTGATGAACCCTCTGTATCATATGTCCACTGACTCAACAGTGTATGTCCACTGACTGCACCACACAATACGAATAATTAATAATTCTGATCACATTGCCTATACGGATCCACCACTCAAAATTAATGAACTCTTGAGACTTGATGATGTAAACACTCTGCAGTTGGGGATGATCGTAAACACTCTGCAGTTGGGGCTGATCGTAAACACTCTGCAGTTGGGGATGATCGTAAACACTCTGCAGTTGGGGCTGATCGTTAACACTCTGCAGTTGGGGCTGATCGTAAACACTCTGCAGTTGGGGCTGATCGTAAACACTCTGCAGTTGGGGCTGATCGTAAACACTCTGCAGTTGGGGCTGATCGTAAACACTCTGCAGTTGGGGCTGATCGTAAACACTCGGCAGTTGGGGCTGATCGTAAACACTCTGCAGTTGGGGCTGATCGTAAACACTCTGCAGTTGGGGCTGATCGTAAACACTCTGCAGTTGGGGCTGATCGTAAACACTCTGCAGTTGTGGCTGATCGTAAACACTCTGCAGTTGGGGCTGATCGTAAACACTCTGCAGTTGGGGCTGATCGTAAACACTCTGCAGTTGGGGCTGATCGTAAACACTCTGCAGTTGGGGCTGATCGTAAACACTCTGCAGTTGGGGCTGATCGTAAACACTCTTCAGTTGGGGCTGATCGTAAACACTCTGCAGTTGGGGCTGATCGTAAACACTCTGCAGTTGGGGCTGATCGTAAACACTCTGCAGTTGGGGCTGATCGTAAACACTCTGCAGTTGGGGCTGATCGTAAACACTCTGCAGTTGGGGCTGATCGTAAACACTCTGCAGTTGGGGCTGATCGTAAACACTCTGCAGTTGGGGCTGATCGTAAACACTCTGCAGTTGGGGCTGATCGTAAACACTCTGCAGTTGGGGCTGATCGTAAACACTCTGCAGTTGGGGCTGATCGTAAACACTCTGCAGTTGGGGCTGATCGTAAACACTCTGCAGTTGGGGCTGATCGTAAACACTCTGCAGTTGGGGCTGATCGTAAACACTCTGCAGTTGGGGCTGATCGTAAACAATGCAGTTGGGGCTGATCATAAACACTCTGCAGTTGGGACTGATCAGGTACGGGCACACGTTTTACTCACTTCCAAATAGCATTGCAATTCTATTTAGCAGAAACTGCGATATTCACAACTACAACAATAGGAATTCCAGTGCGTACTTTATTCATGAATCATGGACCAACTTACAGAAATTTACAATTAAATACTCAGGGCCGTTGTTTTGGAATTCCATGCCAACACATATAAAACATTCTACATCAATACACCAATTGAAACACGAGGTCAAGCAGCACCTGATGCCATATTACTGCAACAAGTTATACACCGAAACTTTACTTGTGATAGGGTAAACATGCTTATATTTTTATAATTCTAATACATAATCAGTATTAAAGCAATGTCATCCATATCTCTCACATTCATATCCAAACATCACCTTTTAATAATACTCTAGTGTATCACTGCACACATTTGATGTTCACACTGCTTATAACTGTAATTGTATGGTATAATTAAGATATTTGATGCCTGCTTCAATGCTAATTGTTATGCTCATTTCAATGCATTAGCTGAATAAGGCTGCAGCCATTATATTTATGAGTTTCTCTTGTTCATTCATTTGTGTATTGTTCTACTGAATATTGTACAATATTGTTGTAGAAGATACTATTTAAATTACGTTGTAACGTTATTCTCTTATATACATTCGAATAGTAAGACAAGCTGCAATAGTAAGACAAGCTGCAATAGTAAGACAAGCTGCAACAGAAATATTTTAATATTCATTAATTAATCCAATTCTCATTTGAGCTATGACATTGTAAACAATAATATTACAGTGCATTGTATGAATCTATTTTTGTCTCATTTCTATTTGCTTAGACATTATCTGGCAATGCATAACTACAAGTTTTGTACTGTAAGTAGGTGGTTCTCGCCAAAAGCCCTCCAGGCTTTCCAGAGAATCTGCACAGTTACACATCATTTAATTATTTTAGTTTTTTATATTATGCAATATTGTCCTGAACAATATTGTCCTGAACAACTTGCGTGTGTGTGAGTGAAATAAAGTGTGTATCCACTGACATCTGGTGATTAAACATACACGCATGCACGCACACACACACCCACCCACACGCATGCATACAGACAGACTGTTAATAGAACATGTTGTATGGTGGGCGCACACAAGGGACCTAGTATGCAGCGTTGGTAGATGACAGCTGCCTATGACACAGCACACCTTAACAGTATGTCCACAGTGACAGTGTTGGTAGTTGACAGCTGCCTGTGACACGGCAGACCTTAACAGTATGTCCACAGTGACAGTGTTGGTAGATGACAGCTGGCTATGACACGGCAGACCTTAACAGTATGTCCACAGTGACAGTGTTGGTAGATGACAGCTCCCTGTGACACGGCAGACCTTAACAGCATGTCCACAGTGACAGTGTTGTTAGATGACAGCTGCCTGTGACACGGCAGACCTTAACAGCATGTCCACAGTGACAGTGTTGGTAGATGACAGCTGCCTGTGACACGGCAGACCTTAACAGCATGTCCACAGTGACAGTGTTGGTAGATGACAGCTGCCTGTGACACGGCAGACCTTAACAGCATGTCCACAGTGACAGTGTTGGTAGATGACAGCTGCCTGTGACACGGCAGACCTTAACAGCATGTCCACAGTGACAGTGTTGGTAGATGACAGCTGCCTGTGACACGGCAGACCTTAACAGCATGTCCACAGTGACAGTGTTGGTAGATGACAGCTGCCTGTGACACGGCAGACCTTAACAGCATGTCCACAGTGACAGTGTTGGTAGATGACAGCTGCCTGTGACACGGCAGACCTTAACAGCATGTCCACAGTGACAGTGTTGGTAGATGACAGCTGCCTGTGACACGGCAGACCTTAACAGCATGTCCACAGTGACAGTGTTGGTAGATGACAGCTGCCTGTGACACGGCAGACCTTAACAGCATGTTCACAGTGACAGTGTTGGTAGATGACAGCTGCCTGTGACACGGCAGACCTTAACAGCATGTCCACAGTGACAGTGTTGGTAGATGACAGCTGCCTGTGACACGGCAGACCTTAACAGCATGTCCACAGTGACAGTGTTGGTAGATGACAGCTGCCTGTGACACGGCAGACCTTAACAGCATGTCCACAGTGACAGTGTTGGTAGATGACAGCTGCCTGTGACACGGCAGACCTTAACAGCATGTCCACAGTGACAGTGTTGGTAGATGACAGCTGCCTGTGACACGGCAGACCTTAACAGCATGTCCACAGTGACAGTGTTGGTAGATGACAGCTGCCTGTGACACGGCAGACCTTAACAGCATGTCCACAGTGACAGTGTTGGTAGATGACAGCTGCCTGTGACACGGCATACCTTAACAGCATGTCCACAGTGACAGTGTTGGTAGATGACAGCTGCCTGTGACACGGCAGACCTTAACAGCATGTCCACAGTGACAGTGAGTATTGATTCTCCATTACCTGACAGGCGCGTGTAACCTGCTGATTTACAAAAGACACTGATCAATGAATAAACGCTGGATACCACTGTATGTGTTGCTGACTTACAACCCCACACTGCTCTGACGGATGGCAGGGGAGGGAGGGATGGGGGGAGGGGGTGGACAGGGCTGCTTTATGTAAATGTGTTATGCTGTATTTGATCTTGGGTGTTCATTACACCTACTGTCCCCTTGGTGACAATGCCACTAGTCATGTGACACTGTCATTAACTCTATCTGTTGTGACACTTTCATCATCACAGGTGTTGTCTGTTGCAGGTGTAGCTGATCACGACCTTCCATTTCCCATGATCCCAGGTGTCTTGTGACAGTTCTGCTCTTCCCTAGCCAGGCTGCTCTTCCCTAGCCAGGCTGCTGGACCTTCAGGGATTTTAATTTTCTGCCGACCTCTGCTTCTTTCCCCCTCAATCTTTCCCACTGTCACAGGATGTTCTAAGTTTCTCATCATGTCGCCGAGACATTCTGTTTCTTTACCTCAATTTGTACCAGACGCTCCTTCTGTTCATGATACTCTCGACATTCTTCAAAGACATTTCTCTTGCTTCTATGCTCTTTTCTAACTGTTTTCATCACTGATCATGACTCATCCATATATCTATATATCTAGCATTGCATGACGGTATCTCACTTAATATACTGGTTAAAATGCTTTTCATGTTCTGGAAAACTGTTTTGGCTTGAGTAATGTCTGACTTTTTTCCATTGGGGATAAAGTAGGTATATTATATACTTATTTTTGTATAGATTTATAAAGTGTTTTAATCAGCTCTTTTACTTTACCCTGTTTATTTTATAAACTAAATATATATATAATTTATGAGCATTTTATTTTAAATGGTTCTATATATTATTTAGGTGGTGCTATATGTGTTCCTATTGTTATTTAAAATTCCTATTATTATACGTATGAAATGCCCGAAGGTAGACGGTACGTACCTTGGGTGGAACGCTGGCTCGGATGTCGCTCACTTGGGAACATTCTATCACTTGACCTTCCTGCCAAACAATGATTAAACATCAACAAATGCTCATTCATCCACCTATTACACACATGTTGTACACACATATTGATCATCCACCTATTACATACGTTGTACATCCGCCTATTACACAGATGTTGATCATCAACCTATTACACATGTTGTACATCTACCTATTACACACACGTTGATCATGCACCTATTACACATGTTGTACATCCGCCTATTACACAGATGTTGATCATCCACCTATTACACACATGTTGTACATCCACCTATTACACACATGTTGATCACCCACTTATTACACATGTTGTTCATCCACCTATTACAAATGTTGATCATCCACCTATTACACACGTTGTTCATCCACCTATTACACACATGTTGTTTATACGTCAATATTTGGAGTTAGTTCTCATGAAGACTTCTACTCCAATCTGGTGTGAATGTAACATGTTGCCATTCTAAATAACTGGGACTAGTGTCAGGAAACATTTGTACAGTATTATGAAATTAATAAATCCTTTTGTGATCATTGCACATGTAGCAATCATATAAAATAGGGAGAGCACTGTGAACAACTGTATGTAACTATGAACATTTCATGAGTTGGGAATCTTCATATGAAGGTTTGTATGTACGAATGCTTCATGAAACCGGTCCCTGGCTGATTAAACCAATGATGTTTCTCACCACTGACTTGTCTCCTGAACTGCTTCTGAAACGTGATCAAGAGTGAACTTGGCATCTACTTGTTCCTTCTAATCAGTAGTCTGTCCGTGACACCTGACGAGGGTACAGACTACACACGAACAAGACTACACTTGTACCTGAGGGCAAGACTACACTTGTACCTGAGGGCAAGACTACACTTGTACCTGAGGGCAAGACCCCACTTGTACCTGAGGACAAGACTACACTTGTACCTGAGGGCAAAACCCCACTTGTACCTGAGGGCAAGACCCCACTTGTACCTGAAAGCAAGACTACACTTGTACCTGAGGGCAAGACTACACTTGTACCTGAGGGCAAGACTACACTTGTACCTGAGGACAAGACTACACTTGTACCTGAGGGCAAGACTACACTTGTACCTGAGGGCAAGACTACACTTGTACCTGAGGGCAAGACTACACTTGTACCTGAGGGCAAGACTACACTTGTACCTGAGGACAAGACTACACTTGTACCTGAGGGCAAGACTACACTTGTACCTGAGGGCAAGACTACACTTGTACCTGAGGACAAGACTACACTTGTACCTGAGGGCAAGACTACACTTGTACCTGAGGGCAAGACTACACTTGTACCTGAGGGCAAGACTACACTTGTACCTGAGGGCAAGACTACACTTGTACCTGAGGGCAAGACTACACTTGTACCTGAGGACAAGACTACACTTGTACCTGAGGACAATACTACACTTGTACCTGAGGACAATACTACACTTGTACCTGAGGACAAGACTACACTTGTGCCTGAAGGCAAGACTCCACTTGTACCTGAGGGCAAGACCCCACTTGTACCTGAGGGCAAGACTACACTTGTACCTGAGGGCAAGACTACACTTGTACCTGAGGGCAAGACTACACTTGTACCTGAGGGCAAGACCCCACTTGTACCTGAGGGCAAGACTCCACTTGTACCTGAGGGCAAGACTACACTTGTACCTGAGGACAAGACTACACTTGTACCTGAGGGCAAGATCCCACTTGTACCTGAGGGCAAGACTCCACTTGTACCTGAGGGCAAGACCCCACTTGTACCTGAGGGCAAGACTACACTTGTACCTGAGGGCAAGAATACACTTGTACCTGAGGGAAAGACTACTACCCTTGTACCTGAGGGCAAGACCCCACTTGTACCTGAGGACAAGACTACACTTGTACCTGAGGGCAAGACTCCACTTGTACCTGAGGGCAAGATCCCACTTGTACCTGACGGCGAGGGCAATACTACACTTGTACCTGAGGGCAAGACCCCACTTGTACCTGAGGGCAAGACCCCACTTGTACCTGAGGGCAAGACTACACTTGTACCTGAAGGCAAGACTATACTTGTACCTGAAGGCAAGACTACACTTGTACCTGAGGGCAAGACTACACTTGTACCTGAGGGCAAGACTACACTTGTACCTGAGGGCAAGACTACACTTGTACCTGAGGGCAAGACCCCACTTGTACCTGAGGGCAAGACCCCACTTGTACCTGAGGGCAAGACTACACTTGTACCTGAAGGCAAGACTACACTTGTACCTGAGGGCAAGACTACACTTGTACCTGAAGGCAAGACTACACTTGTACCTGAGGGCAAGACTACACTTGTACCTGAGGGCAAGAATACACTTGTACCTGAGGGCAAGATCCCACTTGTACCTGAGGGCAAGACTACACTTGTACCTGAGGGCAAGACCCCACTTGTACCTGAGGGCAAGACTACACTTGTACCTGAGGGCAATACTACACTTGTACCTGACGGCAAGACCCCACTTGTACCTGAGGGCAAGACCCCACTTGTACCTGAGGGCAAGACTACACTTGTACCTGAAGGCAAGACTACACTTATACCTGAGGGCAAGACTACACTTGTACCTGAAGGCAAGACTACACTTGTACCTGAGGGCAAGACTACACTTGTACCTGAGAGCAAGAATACACTTGTACCTGAGGGCAAGATCCCACTTGTACCTGAGGGCAAGACTACACTTGTACCTGAAGGCAAGACTACACTTGTACCTGAGGGCAAGACCCCACTTGTACCTGAGGGCAAGACCCCACTTGTACCTGAGGACAAGACTACACTTGTACCTGAAGGCAAGACTACACTTGTACCTGAGGGCAAGATCCCACTTGTACCTGAGGGCAAGACCCCACTTGTACCTGAGGGCAAAACCCCACTTGTACCTGAGGGCAAGACCCCACTTGTACCTGAGGGCAAGACTACACTTGTACCTGAGGGCAAGATTACACTTGTACCTGAGGGCAAGACTACACTTGTACCTGAGGGCAAGACTACACTTGTACCTGAGGGCAAGACTACACTTGTACCTGAGGGCAAGACTACACTTGTACCTGAGGGCAAGACTCCACTTGTACCTGAGGGCAAGACCCCACTTGTACCTGAGGGCAAGACTACACTTGTACCTGAGGGCAAGACTCCACTTGTACCCGAGGGCAAGACCCCACTTGTACCTGAGGGCAAGACTCCACTTGTACCCGAGGGCAAGACCCCACTTGTACCCGAGGGCAAGACTACACTTGTACCCGAGGGCAAGACTACACTTGTACCTGAGGGCAAGACTACACTTGTACCTGAGGGCAAGACTACACTTGTACCTGAGGGCAAGACTACACTTGTACCTGAGGGCAAGACTACACTTGTACCTGAGGACAAGACTACACTTGTACCTGAGGGCAAGACTACACTTGTACCTGAGGGCAAGACTACACTTGTACCTGAGGACAAGACTACACTTGTACCTGAGGGCAAGACTACACTTGTACCTGAGGGCAAGACTATACTGCCATCAACAATGTAACAAGTGTAATGAAAAAGATGGCTTCTAAGCACAAGGAACATTTCGATGGTGCGATATATATATATATATATATATATATATATATATATATACATATACATGGACAGCTGCAGGCAAAACTGCAGACAACAGCAATGTGATGTCTGTGTCTAATGACAGCACATACCATGAACACGCATGTCCACAGGTGCATGTGTGTCCACGGAGAAGAGACTGTGTCCCAAGGCAATGCTATCACCAGAGAATGGAGACACTTCCTTCTGGTTCATTGTGTCTTCTGTTGTTCTCTAACCAAGGTCTGCTTTAGGGACAGTCTGTATAGATACCTAATGTATACAGTCAGTCTGTAGAGAGACCTACTGTATAGATACAGTCTGTATAGAAAGTTGGTAAAGAGACCTACTGTGTACAGACAGTCTGTAGAGAGACCTACTGTATACAGAGTCTGTATAGAGACCTACTGTATACAGTCAGTCTATAGAGATACCTACTGTATACACAGTCTGTATAGAGACCTACTGTATACAGTCAGTCTGCATATAGACCTACTGTATACCGTCAGTCTGTATAGAGACCTACTGTATACAGAGTCTGTATATAGACCTACTGTATACAGTCAATCTGTATAGAGACCTACTGTATACAGAGTCTGTATAGAGACCTACTGTATACAGTCATTCTGCATATAGACATACTGTATAGAGACAGTCTGTACAGTGATCTACTGTATACAGAGTCTATATACAGACCTACTGTATACAGTCAGTCTGCATATAGACCTACTGTATACCGTCAGTCTGTATAGAGACCTACTGTATAGAGAGTCTGTATAGAGAGCTACTGTATAAAGACAGTCTGTATAGAGACCTACTGTATACAGTCAGTCTGTATAGAGACCTACTGTATACAGTCAGTCTGTATAGAGATATACTGTATACAGTCAGTCTATATAGAGACCTACTGTATACAGACAGTCTCGATAGAGACGTACTGTATACTATACAAACAGTCTGTATAGAGACCTACTGTATACAGTCAGTCTGTATAGAGACTTACTGTATAGAGACAGTCTGTATATAGAGACAGTCTGTATAGAGATCTACTGTATACAGACAGTCTGTATAGAGACCTACTGTATAGTGACATTCTGTATAGATATCTACTGTATACAGTCAGTCTATATAGAGACCTACTGTATACAGACAGTCTGGATAGAGACCTACTATATACAGACATTCTGTATAGAGACCTACTGTATACTATACAGACAGTCTGTATAGATACCTACTGTATACAGTCAGTCTGTATAAATAAAGACTTACTGTATAGAGACAGTCTGTATATAGAGACAGTCTGTATAGAGATCTACTATACAGACAGTCTGTATAGAGACCTACTGTATAGAGACATTCTGTATAGATATCTACTGTATACAGTCAGTCTGTATAGAGACCTACTGTATACAGGCAGTCTGTATAGAGATCTACTGTATAGAGACAGTTTGTATAGAGATCTACTGTATACAGATGTGCTTGGTACAAGACACATAATTATAATTTTTCTGGTGGCGTCTGCGTTCCTAGTTTTCACAAAGCATTCAAACAGTTATCAGCGGCTGGTTGCCATTGGCTGGTCTTTCAAGTCATATATTTATAGACTATTAATGTATTTAATTGTTTGCCTGTCTCTAGCTGTGTCCTTCAATTTTTCACTGTACAGAAGTGAAAGGTGTACATCAGTGAAATGTGTACAGCAGTGAAAGGTGTACATCAGTGAAACATGCACAGCAGTGAAAGGTACACAGCAGTGAAAGGTGTACAGCTGTGAAAGGTGTACATCAGTGAAAGGTGTACATCAGTGAAAGGTGCACAGCAGTGAAAGGTGTACAGCAGTGAAAGGTGCACATCAGTGAAAGGTGACAGCAGTGAAAGGTGTACAGCAGTGAAAGGTGTACATCAGTGAAAGGTGACAGCAGTGAAAGGTGTACAGCAGTGAAAGGTGTACATCAGTGAAAGGTGCACATCAGTGAAAGGTGTACAGCAGTGAAAGGTGTACATCAGTGAAAGGTGCACAGCAGTGAAAGGTGTACAGCAGTGAAAGGTGCACATCAGTGAAAGGTGTACAGCAGTGAAAGGTGCACATCAGTGAAAGGTGTACAGCAGTGAAAGGTGTACAGCAGTGAAAGGTGCACATCAGTGAAAGGTGTACAGCAGTGAAAGGTGTACAGCAGTGAAAGGTGTACAGCAATGAAAGGTGTACAGCAGTGAAAGGTGTACAGCAGTGAAAGTGTACACAGAGACACGTGAGATCCACCAATGAACCAAGCTGTTGATGGAATATTAGGTTCTAAACCTTCGCATTCTTCTTTTCTTCCCTTGTTGGGCTCTGTATGGACGGATGTAAGTCTGTTTTAGAGTCAGTGTGTCCATGGCATAAACACCAGGTAGAATGTACTCATGACTTCTAGTATCTTCCACTATGATTAATTCTCTGGAATAGTAAGGTCTGTCTTACAATCCACCATTGACTGGGGTTTTTAACAAAATATTACCACTGGTTAAGAGGACATAGAACTCTGCTTGTCGCCTCACATGTCAGCCTGCATTTATTCACCTGTCAGCACATCAATATACTTGCCGTTTCTACCTGGGGCGCTACAAGGCACCCCTTGGTAGTTTCTTAAAGCCTCACATCCACCTCCCCAGGCCGACACAATGCTGCCTTGTCTACAGACATCAATCAAAACAACCTGTACTGTTCACAGCTACTCTTACAAATATGATTAATTTTCAGGCAACTCCAGGCATTTGTCCCATCTTAGGGATAGATTCAAAGTGACCACATTGTATCTATGTCAGGGGTTGGCTTAAAAATTTACTAGAAAGCATAATTTCACATAATTTTCTTATGTTAATTTAACTTGCTGGGAACATAATATGTCTTCCCCTGTGGATTATGAAAGTCTGCATTTTGCTCTCATGTTCAAACATGTTCCATCTACAATACCTTTATTTTCTCACCAAAATAAAACAACAGTGCTTTAATCCAGAAACCTGCATACCGTATATGGAAGTCCAAATCGAACACGAAACCTTAATTTTTCCCAAAAACTCAACTCAACAATCTAGAAATTTTGAATCGATCAACAATTAATTGCTTGATAACGGATATCATAAAAGTAAAACCTATTCCCATTTATATCATTTGAAGAGTTAACTGATTTGAACAGTCATACAATTAGAACAACATACGGAGTTAACTGATTCGAACAGTTATACAAATAGAACAATATACAGCATCATACTATATGCATACAATGTCAATGCTAGACACGTATTGAGTACTGGCCGTTTTGTGGAATCAACTAAATAAGGATATCAAAAATAGCTATAATCTGTTGACCTTTTAACAAATAAATTATCTAGTCCTCAACAATCTGCCTACTGCATGGCTGGGAATACATATATATATATATATATATATATATATATAATTTATTTTATATGATATGTTATCACATTTGTCTGCACAATTTTCCCTTTACTTTGTGTTAATTATTTTTATGGGTCTAAACATAATTATGTCATTTGTTTGATCTGAACTGATTACAACATTTGTCTGAGAAATAAAGAGAAATGCTAGTTTTTACACTTCTTGCATTCCCATTCAACATTTCATTATAGATTTTATTGTATGTATAATAATAATGTTTTGTATGATATGTTGAATGCACACCAATTCAATTCAATATGCGCAGTGTGGAGTGTCATGCCAGCAAAACATGTTTCTTTTTTTGCATTTTGTCCAAGTCAGTAAATATTACATATAAATCTCAAATGGTTAGAACAGTTTGTCTGTATGAAATGCCTTAAAACATACAACATACTAAGGACCAAAGTTTCCAGTTTAATGAGGTTCCACTGTATAGAAGTATACACACACACTCCTGCTGTTAGACAGTTTGACACCTCCCCTAACAGTCTAGAAGGATTAGGTAATATAGCACAGGTGCTTGAAGTAGTAAGAGAAATTAATTTAGCCATGTGGAATGGCATTAGTATAGTGTGTGTTGCTGACAGCAATCAAAGGCCGGAGCCTGTTTCTCTGGTGAGACAGTGTCTGTGTGCAGGAGGCGACACTACAGTCTACAAGTGACTTGATCAATACAGGTGACAATGTAAGACATATCATGCATGCTACAAGAGCCAACACTGAACCTTTAGTAATGCCACTGCAATTAATACAAACTCCTGTCTAGATAGTTCAGAACCTTCATTCTTACTCACTTCATCGTTTCAGATCTTACACAATATTCTGTCACAATGTGGCTCAATTTCTAATTTTCCAAATTGTTATACACTATATTATGTCATACAGATGACAATTACTATGACATGTTTGTGACAAATAAATCATTTTCTCAATACTATAATATTGTTACCTATCGTACACTGTAATTATATGGATTGTGTTATAGTCATACTTAAATTATATGTATGCTTAGGTAAAACATTCACATTTTTTATCTTTAATGGCTAATACAAATCTATGTTATAATTATGTGGGTGTCTCTCCTGTTAGCAACCAAATTATGGTCTTAGTGACTGTCTCCAAGACCAACTTACATATATATATATATATATATATATATATATATATCATTAAGATATAGTCTTTATAAATTTATTTACAATTCCTTTATTAATTTAATTACAATTCCTTTATTAATTTAATTACAATTCCTTTATTAACTTATTTACAATTCCTTTATTAATCTAATTACAATTCCTTTATTCATTTATTTACAATTCTTTTATTAATTTATTTATAATTCCTGAAGTATAATTTTTAGCATCATGATGAGCAGCTTACTAGGTATTTGTGTACAGCAGCTTACAAGGTATTTGTGTACAGCAGCTTACCAGGTATTTGTGTACAGCAGCTTACCAGGTATTTGTGTACAGCAGCTTACCAGGTATTTTACCTTCATCCCTTGACCAGGTTTTAGGGTATCTTAATAATTACCATGTATATATGTATGTACGTATGTTCATCTATAATACATGCATGCATGCATGCATGTATTATAGATGAACAATCATTGTTTGACTCTCAAAAAGCCAATGGCTTCCTTATAAACTTGCCATTGGAGTTATTTGCTTCAAATGGAAATCTTGTTAAAATCTTGTTATATTTCCCATCACTTATAGATTACAGTGAATGACAGTTTTGTGGTCATCTGTTGACATCCCCCGTTTTCAACCTGTAATTCGTAGAAACACTGTCAACAAACACTGGTAAGACTGTGAACTGTGTTACAACTACTGACAGAGTGTTACAAACAGTACGGTTCGTCCTGTACACACCTGTATGTGAACAACAACAAATTAAGCACATCTTAACCGTCATGTTTCTATGAACAGTGCAAGGGTGAGGAAATGGAAGACACCTTTATAACTACTTTCCAGCAATTTAAAACAATTTTAACAGCATAATCCATAATCAGATTGACTTCAAATTCTCCAGTATTCACTGCCCAAAATCAACCTTTTCCTGGCCCTAACTGTTGAACATAACAAACCCAAAACAGTATATTCAGTTATCTCCCAATGTCCACACAATTGGCATTCTTATATTCCTACCTATGTACTAAAACTCAGGCTGCACTCAACGGGCTTTACACTTCACCCTTTGTTACAACCGTACATTCCAACGCCACCTTGGCCTCTCTGTGAACCTCTACTCGCCCTGTCCTCGCTATTCCAGGATATAAAGAGTGCAAGAATAAGTCACACTCACCCTGTCCTTGCTATTCCAGGATATAAAGAGTGCAAGAATAAGTCACACTCACCCTGTCCTTGCTCTTCCAGGATACAAAGAGTGCAAGAAGAAGTCACACTCACCCTTTCCTTACTCTTCCAGGATACAAAGAGTGCAAGAAGAAGTCACACTCGCCCTGTCCTCGCTCTTCCAGTATATAGAGAGTACAAGAAGAAGTCACACTCGCCCTGTCCTCGCTCTTCCAGTATATAGAGAGTACAAGAAGAAGTCACACTCACCCTGTCCTTACTCTTCCAGTATATAGAGAGTACAAGAAGAAGTCACACTCGCCCTGTCCTCGCTCTTCCAGTATATAGAGAGTGCAAGAAGAAGTCACACTCACCCTGTCCTTACTCTTCCAGTATATAGAGAGTACAAGAAGAAGTCACACTCGCCCTGTCCTTGCTCTTCCAGTATATAGAGAATGCAAGAAGAAGTCACACTCACCCTTTCCTTGCTCTTCCAGTATATAGAGAGTACAAGAAGAAGTCACACTCGCCCCTGTCCTTGCTCTTCCAGTATATAGAGAGTACAAGAAGAAGTCACACTCGCCCCTGTCCTTACTCTTCCAGTATATAAAGAGTACAAGAAGAAGTCACACTCACCCTGTCCTTACTCTTCCAGTATATAGAGAGTACAAGAAGAAGTCACACTCGCCCTGTCCTTGCTCTTCCAGTATATAGAGAATGCAAGAAGAAGTCACACTCACCCTTTCCTTGCTCTTCCAGTATATAGAGAGTACAAGAAGAAGTCACACTCACCCTGTCCTTGCTCTTCCAGTATATAGAGAGTACAAGAAGAAGTCACACTCGCCCTATCCTCGCTCTTCCAGTATATAAAGAGTACAAGAAGAAGTCACACTCACCCTGGCCTTGTTCTTCCAGGACACAAAGAGTACAAGAAGAAGTCACACTCACCCTGTCCTCGCTCTTCCAGTATACAGAGAGTGCAAGAAGAAGTCACACTCACCCTGTCCTTGCTCTTCCAGTATATAGAGAGTACAAGAAGAAGTCACACTCGCCCCTGTCCTCGCTCTTCCAGTATATAGAGAGTACAAGAAGAAGTCACACTCACCCTGTCCTTACTCTTCCAGTATATAGAGAGTACAAGAAGAAGTCACACTCGCCCGCTCTTCCAGTATACAGAGAGTGCAAGAAGAAGTCACACTCACCCTGTCCTTGCTCTTCCAGTATATAGAGAGTACAAGAAGAAGTCACACTCGCCCCTGTCCTCGCTCTTCCAGTATATAGAGAGTACAAGAAGAAGTCACACTCACCCTGTCCTTACTCTTCCAGTATATAGAGAGTACAAGAATAAGTCACACTCACCCTGTCCTTGCTATTCCAGGATATAAAGAGTGCAAGAATAAGTCACACTCACCCTGTCCTTGCTCTTCCAGGATACAAAGAGTGCAAGAAGAAGTCACACTCACCCTTTCCTTACTCTTCCAGGATACAAAGAGTGCAAGAAGAAGTCACACTCGCCCTGTCCTCGCTCTTCCAGTATATAGAGAGTACAAGAAGAAGTCACACCCACCCTGGCCTTACTCTTCCAGTATATAGAGAGTACAAGAATAAGTCACACTCACCCTGTCCTTGCTATTCCAGGATATAAAGAGTGCAAGAATAAGTCACACTCACCCTGTCCTTGCTCTTCCAGGATACAAAGAGTACAAGAAGAAGTCACACTCACCCTTTCCTTACTCTTCCAGGATACAAAGAGTGCAAGAAGAAGTCACACTCGCCCCTGTCCTCGCTCTTCCAGTATATAAAGAGTACAAGAAGAAGTCACACCCACCCTGGCCTTACTCTTCCAGTATATAGAGAGTACAAGAAGAAGTCACACTCGCCCTGTCCTCGCTCTTCCAGTATATAGAGAGTACAAGAAGAAGTCACACTCACCCTGTCCTTACTCTTCCAGTATATAGAGAGTACAAGAAGAAGTCACACTCGCCCTGTCCTCGCTCTTCCAGTATATAGAGAGTGCAAGAAGAAGTCACACTCACCCTGTCCTTACTCTTCCAGTATATAGAGAGTACAAGAAGAAGTCACACTCGCCCTGTCCTTGCTCTTCCAGTATATAGAGAATGCAAGAAGAAGTCACACTCACCCTTTCCTTGCTCTTCCAGTATATAGAGAGTACAAGAAGAAGTCACACTCGCCCCTGTCCTTGCTCTTCCAGTATATAGAGAGTACAAGAAGAAGTCACACTCGCCCCTGTCCTCGCTCTTCCAGTATATAGAGAGTACAAGAAGAAGTCACACTCACCCTGTCCTTACTCTTCCAGTATATAGAGAGTACAAGAAGAAGTCACACTCGCCCTGTCCTCGCTCTTCCAGTATATAGAGAGTACAAGAAGAAGTCACACTCACCCTTTCCTTGCTCTTCCAGTATATAGAGAGTACAAGAAGAAGTCACACTCGCCCCTGTCCTTGCTCTTCCAGTATATAGAGAGTACAAGAAGAAGTCACACTCGCCCCTGTCCTCGCTCTTCCAGTATATAGAGAGTACAAGAAGAAGTCACACTCACCCTGTCCTTACTCTTCCAGTATATAGAGAGTACAAGAAGAAGTCACACTCGCCCTGTCCTCGCTCTTCCAGTATATAGAGAGTGCAAGAAGAAGTCACACTCACCCTGTCCTTACTCTTCCAGTATATAGAGAGTACAAGAAGAAGTCACACTCGCCCTGTCCTTGCTCTTCCAGTATATAGAGAATGCAAGAAGAAGTCACACTCACCCTGTCCTTACTCTTCCAGTATATAAAGAGTACAAGAAGAAGTCACACTCACCCTGGCCTTGCTCTTCCAGTATATAAAGAGTGCAAGAAGAAGTCACACTCACCCTGTCCTTGCTCTTCCAGTATATAAAGAGTACAAGAAGAAGTCACACTCGCCCTGTCCTCGCTCTTCCAGTATATAAAGAGTACAAGAAGAAGTCACACTCGCCCTGTCCTCGCTCTTCCAGTATATAGAGAGTGCAAGAAGAAGTCACACTCACCCTGTCCTTACTCTTCCAGTATATAGAGAGTACAAGAAGAAGTCACACTCGCCCTGTCCTTGCTCTTCCAGTATATAGAGAATGCAAGAAGAAGTCACACTCACCCTGTCCTTACTCTTCCAGTATATAAAGAATGCAAGAAGAAGTCACACTCACCCTGGCCTTGCTCTTCCAGTATATAAAGAGTACAAGAAGAAGTCACACCCACCCTGGCCTTGCTCTTCCAGTATATAGAGAGTACAAGAAGAAGTCACACTCACCCTGTCCTCGCTCTTCCAGTATATAAAGAATCCTTTGTCATCGACTTTGACGAGACAGTTCGCCTCATACACTCCCGTCTCCTACAACATCACAAACACTACGGGGTTAACACTTGGTTCAACAAAATCAGTGTTAACACTTGGTTCAAAACAAGCACTCAGTGTTAACACATGGTTTAACTCAAACACTCAGGGTTAACACTTGGTTCAACATAAACCCTCACTGACCATGTACAAACATACACAGCAATAACAAACATACACAACAATAACAAACACACACAGCAATAACAAACATATACAGCAATAACAAACACACACAGCAATAACAAACACACACATCAATAACAAACATACACAACAATAACAAACATACACGACAATAACAAACATACACGACAATAATAAACATACACATCAATAACAAACATACACGACAATAACAAACACAATGTCAATCAGACTACACTAGAGACCAGGAGATTACCAGGGACTTCTCTATTGGAAGCAAGAAAGTACTCACTCCAACAGCCAATGTTGGGAACAGATTATCTGCTGACAGTGAAGACCCTAGCAGTGTGAAATGTTTGAAAACAGAACTGACAGATTTCTGCCACTTGTGGATGACCTGTTGTGGACTCTTGCTAAGCCAACAGCCCACGTGTGGCTGTGGATGGCAATCTTGTTCAATCTTATAATAAGTGCTTCAAGCTGCAACTTAAGACAAGTTCCTAACAACTCAACACTAAGTATCAACTGAATCACCATTGGTGTAATTAGAACCTTTCATTATTTAACAGTGCCCCCACACAATCACCATTGGTGTAATTAGAACCTTTCATTATCCAACAGTGCCCCCACACAATCACCATTGGTGTAATTAGAACCTTTCATTATCCAACAGTACCCCCACACAATCACCATTGGTGTAATTAGAACCTTACATTATTTAACAGTGCCCCCCCCCACACAATCACTGTTGCTGTAATTAGAACCTTACATTAATTAACAGTGCCCCCCACACAATAACCATTGGTCTAATTAGAACCTTTCATTATCCAACAGTGCCCCCACACAATCACCACTGGTGTAATTATAACCTTACATTACCCAACTGTGCCTCCCACACAATCACCATTTACATAGAATTCCAGCCATTTTATTTTGCACTTGAATATATATTTTAAATGACAACATAACTAGGAACACAATGTTGTGCCAACTCCTTTATCCAGATATAATGACTGAGAAATTTCTGTTTCACTGATACTATTTTCCCATGACATGAAGAAAGTTATTGACTGCCATATCAATTCATCATGAAACATCTTAAGCAGTTCAATTTAGGATTTGACATTATCACATCGATTGATCAAGAAACATGCTCTGATGTATGATACAACATCACAAATATCACAACATATTTCTGTGCTCTGATGTTTGATACAACATCACAAGTATCACAACATATTTCTGTGCTCTGATGTATGATATAACATCAGAAGTATCACAACATATTTCTGTGCTCTGATGTTTGATACAACATCACAAGTATCACAACATATTTCTGTGCTCTGATGTTTGATACAACATCACAAGTATCACAACATATTTCTGTGCTCTGATGTTTGATACAACATCACAAGTATCACAACATATTTCTGTGCTCTGATGTATGATACAACATCACAAGTATCACAACATATTTCTGTGCTCTGATGTATGATACAACATCACAAGTATCACAACATATTTCTGTGCTCTGATGTATGATACAACAGCACAAGTATCACAACATATTTCTGTGCTCTGATGTATGATACAACATCACAAGTATCACAACATATTTCTGTGCTCTGATGTATGATACAACATCACAAGTATCACAACATATTTCTGTGCTCTGATGTATGATACAACATCACAAGTATCACAACATATTTCTGTGCTCTGATGTTTGATACAACATCACAAGTATCACAACATATTTCTGTGCTCTGATGTATGATACAACATCACAAGTATCACAACATATTTCTGTGCTCTGATGTATGATACAACATCACAAGTATCACAACATATTTCTGTGCTCTGATGTTTGATACAACATCACAAGTATCACAACATATTTCTGTGCTCTGATGTATGATACAACATCACAAGTATCACAACATATTTCTGTGCTCTGATGTATGATACAACATCACAAGTATCACAACATATTTCTGTGCTCTGATGTATGATACAACATCACAAGTATCACAACATATTTCTGTGCTCTGATGTTTGATACAACATCACAAGTATCACAACATATTTCTGTGCTCTGATGTATGATACAACATCACAAGTATCACAACATATTTCTGTGCTCTGATGTTTGATACAACATCACAAGTATCACAACATATTTCTGTGCTCTGATGTATGATACAACATCACAAGTATCACAACATATTTCTGTGCTCTGATGTTTGATACAACATCACAAGTATCACAACATATTTCTGTGCTCTGATGTATGATACAACATCAAAAGTATCACAACACTGCTAATTCATCTCCTGATTCAAAGCAAACCCACCAGTGGACATTCCGTGGGTTCCCACATTCACTTAGCCTCCCCTCCTTCCCTCCCCCCGTGGCCCACACACAGATATATACATGCAGTGTCATCATCAAAGCGAAGGACTGCCAATGATTTAAGGTGGAAATGCAATTAAACAAAATCTTGAATCTTGAAGTCTTGAATTTTTGCAGAAGGCAGCTATAGTTTTGCAGAAGGCAGGTATAGTTTTGGGTTCCAAGCAAAATGTATAAATGCTTCGACAAGAGACTGTGTTCAACATGTAGTGACAGATAAATAACACAAATGATTGCATGAGGCCTACTCAGTGAGTTGCTGGAGTTGTTGTTCCTGAAGCCTACTCAGTGAGTCGTGGAGTTGTTGTTCCTGAGGCCACTCAGTGAGTCGCTGGAATTGTTGTTCCTGAGGCCACTCAGTAAGTCGCTGGAGTTGTTGTTGTTCCTGAGGCCACTCAGTGAGTCGCTGCAGTTGTTGTTCCTGAGGCCACTCAGTGAGTCGCTGCAGTTGTTGTTCCTGAGGCCCACTCAGTGAGTCGCTGGAGTTGTTGTTCCTGAGGCCCACTCTGAGTCGCTGCAGTTGTTGTTCCTGAGGCCCACTCAGTGAGTCGCTGCAGTTGTTGTTCCTGAGGCCACTCAGTGAGTCGCTGCAGTTGTTGTTCCTGAGGCCCACTCAGTGAGTAATTGGAGTTGTTGTTCCCATAAACCACTCACAGGCGTCATGGCTGACATGTACCTGTCAAACCTTCAGGATTTTCTGGGGGCTTCCTGGAATTTTATCACATTCCCGCATCCCGGGGAAAAAAACCAAAACTTTGTGGAATTTGATCGATTGCCAACAATTTAGAAGATCACATTTAATGGGAAAAACATATAGGGAACCCTGGGGAACGAATGTATGGATTCCTGGGGAACGAATGTAGGGAACCCTGGGGAACGAATATAGGGATTCCTGGGGAACGAATGTAGGGATCCCTGGGGAACGAATGTAGGAATTCCCGGGGAATGAATGAAGGGATCCCTGGGGAACAAATGTAGGGATCCCTGGGAATGAATGTACAGATCCCTGGGGAACAAATGTAGGGATCCCTGGGGAACAAATGTAGGGATCCCTGGGAATGAATGTACAGATCCCTGGGGAACAAATGTAGGGATCCCTGGGGAACGAATGAAGGGATACCTGGGGAATAAATGTAGGGATCCCTGGGAATGAATGTAGGGATCCCTGGGGAACGTATGTAGGGATTTGTGGCAAATGAATGTAGGGATTCCTGGGGAATGAATGTAGGGATCCCTGGGGAATGAACGTAGTGATCCCTGGGGAATGAACGTAGGGATCCCTGGGAGACGAATGTAGGGATCCCTGGGGAATGAATGTAGGGATCCATGGGGAATGAAGGTAGGGATCCCTGGGGAACGAATGTAGGGATTCCAGGGGAATGAAGGTAGGGATCCCTGGGGAATGAATGTAGGGATCCCTGGGAACGAATGTAGGGATTCCTGGGGAATGAAGGTAGGGCTCCCTGAGGAATGAACGTAGGGATCCCTGGGGAACGAATGTAGGGATTCCTGGGGAATGAAGGTAGGGATCCCTGGGGAACGCATGTAAGGATTCCTGGCAATCACAGTAAGGAAACAAGGAATCCATTGCAATATCTAGTAACTAGTCTTACAACTACACTGAAGGAAGGGCTACTGTATTCCATCCAGAGATATACATTCCTCATAATGTGGTGTCACAGTAACAAATGCAAATTCTAATGAGCCGCATGTTTCTGAAATGTCAGTGAATCTTTTATCACGGAGATAACCAGAGCATTTATCAGCCATGGACAATTGTACTCTGTATCTCTCACTAATGACTATTGATTAGCAGTCATATGTCTTCATGTGGCTTCGTTATAATCAACATTATACTCCATGCTGGGTAACTGTAACCATGATCAACTGTACTGTGTTGAACACATGCATGAACGCCCACCCATACACACGCCCGCACACATGCCTGCACGCAGTGTTTTAGTTATCTTGACACTGGGATGTCTCAAGCATGTATTAAATGCAATAAAACTCACATTCCATCTCAGATCAACCTAGACATGGTGCACTCATGTTTTTGAATTCAACAAAATGTTTACCAATTAATCGACATGTCAATATAACAAGACCTGTCAAACCTATTTCCACCATTGCACCTGCCTTTCATATAAACAATTAATTGGAATTTTAGCTCCATGGCCACATAGCATTTTTGGCTACTAAATATAGGCCACGTTTCACTACATATCAACTTTGGTGATCAGTATCCCATAAACTAATCAAGATAGAAACTTCAAACTTCTCATGTACCTAGATATGTAGGTGTTATTGATCCAAATAGGATGTGTTCTATAATAACTTGAATAGCAGATTGTGGGAGAACTAATACACAGAAGTGGAATGTTAGTATGTCTGTTACAGATTGTGGGAGAACTAATATACAGAAGTGGAATGTTAGTATATCTGTTACAGATTGTGGGAGAACTAATACACAGAAGTGGAATGTTAGTATATATGTTACAGATTGTGGGAGAACTAATACACAGAAGTGGAATGTTAGTATGTCTGTTACAGATTGTGGGAGAACTAATACAAAGAAGTGGAATGTTAGTATGTCTGTTACAGATTGTGGGAGAACTAATACACAGAAGTGGAATGTTAGTATGTCTGTTACAGATTGTGGGAGAACTAATACACAGAAGTGGAATGTTAGTATATATGTTACAGATTGTGGGAGAACTAATACACAGAAGTGGAATGTTAGTATGTCTGTTACAGATTGTGGGAGAACTAATACAAAGAAGTGGAATGTTAGTATGTCTGTTACAGATTGTGGGAGAACTAATACACAGAAGTGGAATGTTAGTATGTCTGTTACAGATTGTGGGAGAACTAATACACAGAAGTGGAATGTTAGTATATCTGTTACAGATTGTGGGAGAACTAATACACAGAAGTGGAATGTTAGTACGTCTGTTACAGATTGTGGGAGAACTAATACACAGAAGTGGAATGTTAGTATATCTGTTACAGATTGTGCATGGGAGAACTAATACACAAAAGTGGAATGATAGTATGTCTGTTACAGATTGTGGGAGAACTAATACAAATAAGTGGAACGATAGTATGTCTGTTAGAGACTGTGGGAGAACTAGTACACAGACGTGGAATGATAGTATGTCTGTTACAGATTGTGGGAGAACTAATACACAGACGTGGAATGATAGTATGTCTGTTACAGATTGTGGGAGAATGAATACACAGAAGTGGAATGATAGCATGTATGTTACAATGGAGACTAAGCACGCCTAATCTCAGAGTTCTTGCACAATTTGAGTAATTAATATTTTAAGTAGAACAAGAAATCTTCATGATTTCCAAAAACTGGCAAAAATGACAGAATCCGCAAATGTGAAATGGCCATAACTCAGAAACTATTTCAGTCCCGTGGTTTGACATGTGTGGTTACATTGACCAGCACATTAATTGGTAAAAATAAATTTGAATTCAAACATATGAATTCAACAAGATTGTCTTATTTTGGTTGAGATTGAATGCACCAAAAATAAATTATACGTTAATTAATAATATCAGGATAATTTTCCTGGTGTCACTGCAGTGAACTGGGCACAATGTAAGAACTGATACGTATACACAGTATCCTCACAATTGTTATGGTAATTTAGTGGAATGCACAATGAAAAAATATACTTTTTAAAACTGTTGAAACTTACTACTGTAATCCTAATTGATTACACTGGTATGTTATGTTAATCGCAATAGTTTTAGTAACGATTTGCACAAGTAAATACATCCCTAAGGTCATAGGTCTTGTACGAATAAGCAGTTAGACCACATAGCAACTGATGCAATATGTACAAGTTGTTAGAACCCAGGATATTTCCCATTCTTTCCAAACTGCCCAATATCTGCGGCTTGTCATAAATTACATTATATGTAAAAATAAGTCTTCTGACTGACGATTATGCTTATGTCAAATGCCACCAGACCTTTGCCATTACTTGTCAGAAAGAGACATAAAACATTACAGCAGCTTCACTATATCACCTTTATATCACCTTTATATAACATCTTTATACACTAATCTATTACCCCATCAACAATTAAACACCCCCTGCTTCATCTTCAGGCGACAGTCCCTCATAGGCGAGAGCAAGGCAACTCTAAGGGTCTATTATAGTCATCCTCTCATGTCTCTCTGTGGAGAGAAATGGTCATTCTATTTGATGTGGACAGGGGCTGAGACCTGTTTGTCAGTAGTGGCTGCGGCCTCTCTGTCTGCAGGACATGTCACAACACTACAGGCAGGGAGAGACGACAGTGACAAGGAGAGACTACAGGCAGGGGAGACAACAGTGATAAGGAGAGACTACAGGCAGGGAGAGACGACAGTGATAAGGAGAGACTACAGGCAGGGAGAGACGACAGTGATAAGGAGAGACTACAGGCAGGGGAGACAACAGTGATAAGGAGAGACTACAGGCAGGGAGAGACGACAGTGACAAGGAGAGACTACAGGCAGGGAGAGACGACAGTGATAAGGAGAGACTACAGGCAGGGAGAGACGACAGTGATAAGGAGAGACTACATAAGGGAGAGACGACAGTGATAAGGAGAGACTACATAAGGGAGAGTCGACAGTGACAAGGACAGACTACAGGCAGGGAGAGACGACAGTGACAAGGACAGACTACAGGCAGGGAGAGACGACAGTGATAAGGAGAGACTACATAAGGGACAGACGACAGTGATAAGGAGAGACTACAGGCAGGGAGAGATGACAGTGACAAGGAGAGACTACAGGCAGGGAGAGACGACAGTGATAAGGAGAGACTACATAAGGGAGAGACGACAGTGATAAGTAGAGACTACAGGCAGGGGAGATGGCAGTGATAAGGAGAGACTACAGGCAGGGAGAGACGACAGTGATAAGGAGAGACTACAGGCAGGGAGAGATGACAGTGATAAGGAGAGACTACAGGCAGGGAGAGATGACAGTGACAAGGAAAGACTACATGCAGGGAGAGATGACAGTGATAAGGAGAGACTACAGGCAGGGAGATAATACAGTGACAAGGAGAGACTACAGGCAGGGAGAGATGACAGTGATAAGGAAAGACTACAGGCAGGGAGAGATGACAGTGATAAGGAGAGACTACAGGCAGGGAGAGATGACAGTGACAAGGAGAAACTACAGGCAGGGAGAGATGACAGTGATAAGGAGAGACTACAGGCAGGGAGAGAATACAGTGACAAGGAGAGACTACAGGCAGGGAGAGATGACAGTGACAAGGACAGACTACAGGCAGGGAGAGAATACAGTGACAAGGAGAGACTACAGGCAGGGAGAGAAGACAGTGATAAGGAGAGACTACAGGCAGGGAGAGATGACAGTGACAAGGAGAGACTACAGGCAGGGAGAGAAGACAGTGACAAGGAGAGACTACAGGCAGGGAGATAAGACAGTGATAAGGAGAGAGACTGCAGGCAGGGAGAGAAGACAGTGACAAGGAGAGACTACAGGCAGGGAGAGAAGACAGTGACAAGGAGAGACTACAGGCAGGGAGATAAGACAGTGATAAGGAGAGAGACTACAGGCAGGGAGAGAAGACAGTGATAAGGAGAGTCTCTGTCAGCTGTTCCATTTGTCATGCAGAAAACAGAATAGGCCTTAAAGTATAACACATCTGCACTATTGTCACACTGATTAATTCTATGAGGATAAGTCTGTCAATATTTCGCTAAGACCACAGCATGATTGTGAAGGAAGACAACTGCAATGACCACAAGATGGCCTAAAGACTACAGCAATGACTACAAGACTGCCTGAAGACTACAGCAATGACCACACGACTGCCTGAAGACTACAGCAATGACTACAAGACTGTCTGAAGACTACAGCTATGACCACAAGACTGTCTGAAGACTACAGCAATGACTACAAGACTGTCTAAAGACTACAGCAATGACCACAAGACTGTCTGAAGACTACAGCAATGACTACAAGACTGTCTGAAGACTACAGCTATGACCACAAGACTGTCTAAAGACTACAGCAATGACCACAAGACTGTCTGATGACTACAGCTATGACCACAACACTGTCTAAAAACTACAGCAATGATCACAAGACTGTTTGAAGACTACAGGAATGGCTACAAGACTGTCTAAAGACTACAGGAATGGCTACAAGACTGTCTAAAGACTACAGCAATGACCACAAGACTGTATGAAGACTACAGCTATGACCACAAGACTGTCTGAAGACTATAGCAATGACCACAAGACTGTCTGAAGACTACAGCAATGACCACAAGACTGTCTAAAGACTACAGCAATGACAACAAGACTGTCTAAAGACTACAGCAATGACCACAAGACTGTCTGAAGACTACAGCAATGACTACAAGACTGTGTAAAGACTACAGCAATGACCACAAGAGTATCTGAAGACTACAGCAATGACCACAACACTGTCTAAAGACTACAGCAATAACCACAAGACTGTCTGAAGACTACAGCAATGACTACAAGACTGTCTAAAGACTACAGCAATGACCACAAGACTGTCTGAAGACTACAGCAATGACTACAAGACTGTCTAAAGACTACAGCAATGACCACAAGACTGTTTGAGGACTACAGCAATGACTACAAGACAGCTTGGAGACTACAACCGTGGCAGTTGGGGCAACCCTATTGATCAATGACTTGATCGATTCCTGGCCAGTCACGGAGGGTGTGCCACACTTGTTGTCCACTTCTTGTCAACTGCCTCAGGCTCAAGTATCATAGACATGACGACTTGACATAACTAACCAATTAGAAATCGATACGAACTAGTAACAATGTTAATTGGATTAGGACCATCTGTGAGGACCATCTGTAAGGACCTTCTGTAAGGACCTTTTGTGAGGACTGTCTGTGATTAGTTATTGCTTACTTCACTGGTCTCATATATCTATCAGGAAAGATAATAAAAAAGTTAAAACAATAATGTACTGCCAATTGTGTAAGGATATTAATTAATTGTTATTAAGATTATATATAGTACATGTGCACTTCAAGTTGAAGACAGCACATTAACAATTTGAAGTGCAAAAAATTAGTAAAATCGGTTTCTTAGCAAATTTAGGACTTGGTATCAATCAACTATGAAATTAAAAAGGTAAATTTTTTACTGTGTCTTGTACAATGTGCTGTCTTGTACAATGTGATGTCTTGTACAATGTGCTGTCTTGTACAATGTGATGTTGATTGCAACAAATTGCTGAATAGTATTGCATGGTGTCCATGACATGAGAATTCTCATGATGTATGTGTACTGATGTCTCATAACCACAAGAACATTCCTGTACTGTAGAGTTAGGATCATGAGCTCACTTCAATCATGTCTAATAACACCGCCCAAGAGACCTGACATTTACCACCAGAGGAACGACAAGCTGTATCATTAAACTATTAAGAAATCTGTGGCCAGGTTTACACTTGTGGCCAGGTGTACACTTGTGGCCAGGTGTACACTTGTGGCCAGGTGTACACTTATAAACCCATGCAATGTCAATTAGCAGCTCTGGAGTCAAAACTGTGGCGAAATATAATCACATGAAAAATGTGAGAGAAATGAAGTAACAGGTATGGAAAGTTTAGGGAGCCTGAAAGGACAACTTTAAATGACTGAATCATTTGGCTGAGTCGGATATTTACATAATCCTTGCAACAGCATACTGCAGATATTATCTATGCAAATCCTCATGCTAGAAGGATTTTATCTGCATGAAACCTGTTGAGTGCCCAGAAAATATCTGTAATTTAAATCAACTTTCATGAGTCACAGCAATTGATGTAACTGGGAACAATTGATAAAATTATAATAACATTTTAATGTTTCATCAAAACAACAATTTGTCCTGATACGTGGGTTGCAATCTGATGTATGGACTATTGCTGGGACAGTTCCGAGGGAAGGGAAAGATTAAACACCTGGTCCTGCCTAGGTGTGTCCAGCCTTCCACCCTAGGCTGGGGCTCACATGTCACATACTACCTGAGACGTAGAGGCTCGGCTTTGTGTGTATAGCTATGTAAATATACACAGTATATATTACAAGCAGGATAACTTCATTAATTTGAAAGAGGGACAGGGGACACATATTAGTTATCCATATGTTTGAGTTAAATAGTGTTTACACAAGGCTTGCACATGCATGCACAAGCACATACATGCATGCACACGCACGCATGCACAAGCACACGCACGCATGCACAAGCACACGCATGCATGCACACACACACACACATGCATGCACACACATGCTTGCCCCCACACATAGTCTACGTTGATATAGATATTTCCATGTGACTTATTATTAACGAATCTGAATCAGGATAAAAAAATGTATAATGAGAAGAGGCTTTAAGGTTTACACAATCTGAAAATAGCAGAAAGTTAGGAGAAACTGCCAGCATGTGTCCTCTGTCAGTGTTTCTACTGCAACAGTTTCCTGGCACCAACTGACTATAAACTGACACTGTTCAGCCACCCAATGACTGTCCACTGCTGTTGCATGATGGTTGACAATGACGAGTATGGCAAATGACAGCTGCACAACCGGTAAAGGTAAATGCGTCAACAATGTCCTACAGGTGTCAGTGCGATAGTGAGTGTCCATTATATTACCCATAAGTGTCTGGAGTGACGGCCTTAGTGTAGGTTTATTACGTTATTTTAAGAATAAATGACATTCATATAAAATCATCTACTCATAATAACATTTTATTGTATGTAATAACAAATGATAGGCCTTATTTACTGTATGAATTCACAAAAATATCATAATAACATTTCAGTTTACGGTGTAAAACATTAACCCAGTCATAATGAAGGCAAGAATCTACCTAACCAGCCACTGACACCCAGTCGTAATGAAGGTTCCTCCTAAGATCACTGGGATAATCCAGATCAGCTGCACACTAGTCCTTCAGCTAAATCTAATTTCTACAGCTGACCCTCTGGCCATCAGTGACTCTCAACTACTGGTCAGTAAGTGTGACCATAAGCTGGTCATCAGGGATGTCTAAATACAAAGACTAGAACTACAGTGTTTGTAGTGGCTAATGGGGTAACTGAAGCATTGGGTGGAAGGTCTGAAGGAAGGTTTCATAAGGGAGGGAGAAGGGACAGACTGGGGTGGACATGTCGAGAAAATGGGTGACATATCGAGAGAATGGGTGACATGCAGAGAAAATGGGTGACTTGGTCAGAGAAAGGGTGAAATGTCCAGGGAATGGGTGACATTTTGAGAGAATGGGTGACATGTCGAGGGAATGGGTGACTTGCCAGAGAATGGGTGACATTTCGAGAATGGGTTAAATGTCCAGAGGATGGGTGACATGTCAATGGAATCGGTGACATGATCAGAGAATGGGTGACATGTCAAGGGAATGGGTGACATGTCGATGGAATGGGTGACATGTTGAGAGAATGGGTGACATGTAGAGAGGATGGGTCACTTGGCCAGACAACGAGTGACATGTTGAGAGAATGGGTGAAATGTCCAGAGAATGGGTGACACGATCAGAAAATGTGTGAAATGTCGAGGGAATGGGTGACATGTCAAGAGAATGTGTGACATGCAGAGAGAATGGGTGATATGTTGAGAATGGGTGAAATGTCCAAAAAATGGGTGACATTTCAATCAGAGAATGGGTGACACGTCCAGACAATGGGTGACATGTCCAGGGAATGGGTGACACATACAAAGTGATGAGACATAGACAAACTATGTCAGCATCTACCATTGACCCTAGTCACTGCTGTGTGTGACGACTGAACCAAGTCAACACTGATGAGGCTCATTAGGCAGGGACTGGCTAACACAGGCAGACACAGACACGACTGAGGAATAGATATGAGACATTGAATGACAGTAATGATGACACGTTTGTGGTGACACAGCAATGGTAGGGCATTAGGGATAGGGAAAAACTGAAGGGGGAGATAATGAAGACAGGAAGATGACAACATGTGACACAAGGAGGAGCTGTATAAAAAAGAAAACAAATGAGACCGGACACAAGAAACTATGGCAGTGACACATCCCCTAAGACTCCCACAATCTAACAGTACTGAAACAATATTAAGGAAAGTAGGCCAACAATTATTAGGGTATGTAATTGTGTGTGAAACGATGTACCACAGAAGTACATGTACCACAGAAGTACATGTACCACAGAAGTACATGTACCACAGAAGTACGTGTACCACAGAAGTACGTGTACCACAGAAGTACATGTACCACAGAAGTACATGGACCACAGAAGTACATGGACCACAGAAGTACATGTACCACAGAAGTACATGGACCACAGAAGTACATGGACCACAGAAGTACATGTACCACAGAAGTACATGGACCACAGAAGTACATGTACCACAGAAGTACATGGACCACAGAAGTACATGGACAACAGAAGTACATGGACCACAGAAGTACATGGACCACAGAAGTACATGGACCACAGAAAAAACATCTCCTTTCACAATACGAGAAGAAAGAAAGGACAAAGATGGATTCTGAGCATTATCTTCATATAATGACTTTAGGAGAAGGAAGTGTCTACAGTCTGTTCTGTGCATCAGATCTTGTACCTACCTGCACCAATGCAGCTTTAGTGTCTAACCCAATAGACAGATTTCCCAGTTGCTTCCTACATGCAGCTGTTACTAGACTCCGATCAGCAGTTAAATGAGTTGCACCCAATTTGTACAGAATTACATGGTAGAGGTCACTGCCAGGTGGAGGTCACTGTCAGGTGGAGCTCATTGGCAGGTGGAGGTCACTGTCAGGTGGAGCTCATTGGCAGGTGGAGGTCACTGCCAGGTTCCGTCATAGACTCATCACACCACGCTTAACACACCGTGTTTAACAGACCATGGCACTTAGGCTTTATAGGAATGTTAACACAGACTTAACATACCATACTTAACAGACCAAGGCACTTAACCTTTTATAGGAATGTTAACATGATACATTTGATAAATATGAATCAAACCCTGTGTACAAATTACACCAAATAATCTGAAGTACAAATGTGAACACAAACATCAAGTTAGACATATATTTAAAAGACAAATGTTATTTCTCATAAGTGTATCACTGCTATTTTGCAAGCTAAAAAAGATGTGGTAGACAAAATATGTAGAGATGATGACATAAGTAGAGGAGCAGGTCTCTGGGAGACTGAGCAGATGATCCAGGCCAAAGATCATGCAGCGTGAAGAAACAAGGATTGATCTAGGAGAGAGACGGATGGGAAAGAGTCAAGACAAGACATCTCTATCAGATGCTCATCCAGCGGCAGACCACAAGGCTGCCCAAATCAGTGAATCCAGACATAACCCCTCCAGACAAACCCTCTCCAGACATAACCCCTCCAGACAAACCCTCTCCAGACATAACCCCTCCAGACAAACCCCCTCCGGACAAAAACCCTTTGAACACATTTTAAATCCTAATTAGTCTGCAACCAGCCTCTAACAGTAACTCACGCCTATTCATAAAATGTCCTGACATTGTGTCTCACAAACAACTAATTAGCAATGTTCACACATAAAATGTCCTGACATTGTGTCCCACAAACAACTAATTAGCAATGTTCACACATAAAATATCCTGACATTGTGTCTCACAAAGAACTAATTAGCAATGTTCAAACATAAAATGTTCTGACATTGTGTCCCACAAACAATTAATTAGCAATGTTCACACATTAAATGTCCTGACATTGTGTCTCACAAACAACTAATTAGCAATGTTCACACATAAAATGTCCTGACACTGTGTCTCACAAACAACTAATAAAAAAAGGATATTTTCAATATAAGATAGAGTGCAGTCTCTTCTACTCTGGTTGACATTCTGCACATCCCAGCACCGGTAGTTCGGAGGCAATGGGGGGGGGGCGGGGGGAGGGGGTCCAAGGATATTTTCAAAATAAGATAGAGTGCAGTCTCTTCTACTCTGGTTGACATTCTGCACATCCCAGCACCGGTAGTTAGGAGGCAATGGGGGGGGGGCAGGGGAGGGGGTCCAAGGATATTTTCAATATAAGATATTTCCTTGTAATCTGGCACTTCAGAATATATTGTCAACAGACTTGGGGTCAATTCAGAACTGAATTTTAATTGATAACAAATTAGCTTGAATTTGAATTGAAACAAAACAGAAACATACTGAATTGAATTTGAAATGAATCCCACAAAGTGAAATAAATTGATTGAATTGAATGCACTGAACGAAAATGAAAGAAAATACTACATTTTTCAATATATGTTTACATGCAGAAACAATAAGATGTGTTATAATTAAGTTACTCTTAAGATTTACTTACTTTTTAATGCTGTAATATTCACTGACAGATGCTTGAGGTTGTGCTCAATGCTCATAGAGTATGTGAGACTGGGGAGGTTGTGCTCAATGCTCACTGAGTATGTGAGACTGGGGAGGTTGTGCTCAATGCTCATTGAGTATGTGAGACTGGGGAGGTTGTGTTCAATGCTCATTGAGTATGTGAGACTGGGGAGGTTGTGCTCACTGCTCATTGAGTATGAGAGACTGGGGAAGTTGTGCTCACTGCTCATTGAGTATGTGAGACTGAGGGGAGGTTGTGCTCACTGCTCATTGAGTATGTGAGACTGGGGAGGTTGTGCTCACTGCTCATTGAGTATGAGAGACTGGGGAGGTTGTGTTCACTGCTCATTGAGTATGTGAGACTGGGGAGGTTGTGCTCACTGCTCATTGAGTATGAGAGACTGGGGAGGTTGTGCTCACTGCTCATTGAGTATGAGAGACTGGGGAAGTTGTGCTCACTGCTCATTGAGTATGTGAGACTGAGGGGAGGTTGTGCTCACTGCTCATTGAGTATGTGAGACTGGGGAGGTTGTGCTCACTGCTCATTGAGTATGAGAGACTGGGGAGGTTGTGTTCACTGCTCATTGAGTATGTGAGACTGGGGAGGTTGTGCTCACTGCTCATTGAGTATGAGAGACTGGGGAGGTTGTGCTCACTGCTCATTGAGTATGAGAGACTGGGGAAGTTGTGCTCACTGCTCATTGAGTATGTGAGACTGGGGAGGTTGTGCTCAATGCTCATTGAGTATGTGAGACTGGGGAGGTTGTGCTCAATGCTCATTGAGTATGAGAGACTGGGGAGGTTGTGCTCACTGCTCATTGAGTATGTGAGACTGAGGGGAGGTTGTGCTCACTGCTCATTGAGTATGTAAGACTGGGGAGGTTGTGCTCACTGCTCATTGAGTATGTGAGACTGGGGAGGTTGTGCTCACTGCTCATTGAGTATGAGAGACTGGGGAAGTTGTGCTCACTGCTCATTGAGTATGAGAGACTGGGGAGGTTGTGTTCAATGCTCATTGAGTATGTGAGACTGGGGAAGTTGTGCTCACTGCTCATTGAGTATGTGAGACTGGGGAGGTTGTGCTCACTGCTCATTGAGTATGTGAGACTGGGGAGGTTGTGCTCACTGCTCATTGAGTATGAGAGACTGGGAGGTTGTGCTCACTGCTCATTGAGTATGAGAGACTGGGGAGGTTGTGCTCACTGCTCATTGATTACATGAGACTGGGGAGGTTGTGCTCACGGCTCATTGATTACATGAGACTGGGGAGGTTGTGGTCACTGCTCATTGAGTATGAGAGACTGGGGAGGTTGTGGTCACTGCTCATTGAGTACGTGAGACTGGGGAGGTTGTGCTCACTGCTCATTGATTACATGAGACTGGGGAGGTTGTGCTCACGGCTCATTGATTACATGAGACTGGGGAGGTTGTGGTCACTGCTCATTGAGTATGAGAGACTGGGGAGGTTGTGGTCACTGCTCATTGAGTACGTGAGACTGGGGAGGTTGTGCTCACGGCTCATTGATTACATGAGACTGGGGAGGTTGTGGTCACTGCTCATTGAGTATGAGAGACTGGGGAGGTTGTGCTCACTGCTCATTGATTACATGAGACTGGGGAGGTTGTGCTCACTGCTCACTGAGTATGTGAGACTGGGGAGGTTGTGGTCACTGCTCATTGAGTATGAGAGACTGGGGAGGTTGTGGTCACTGCTCATTGAGTACGTGAGACTGGGGAGGTTGTGCTCACTGCTCATTGATTACATGAGACTGGGGAGGTTGTGGTCACTGCTCATTGAGTATGAGAGACTGGGGAGGTTGTGCTCACTGCTCATTGATTACATGAGACTGGGGAGGTTGTGGTCACTGCTCATTGAGTATGTGAGACTGGGGAGGTTGTGCTCACTGCTCATTGAGTATGAGAGACTGGGGAGGTTGTGGTCACTGCTCATTGAGTATGAGAGACTGGGGAGGTTGTGCTCAATGCTCATTGAGTATGTGAGACTGGGGAGGTTGTGGTCACTGCTCATTGAGTATGAGAGACTGGGGAGGTTGTGGTCACTGCTCATTGAGTATGAGAGACTGGGGAGGTTGTGCTCACTGCTCATTGATTACATGAGACTGGGGAGGTTGTGGTCACTGCTCATTGAGTATGTGAGACTGGGAAGGTTGTGCTCACGGCTCATTGACCCTATATGTAACCCAGATATATATATATATATATATATATATATATATATATATATATATATATATATATATATACTGTTGCTGCAAATTTGTAAAATGAATTTGAATTGAATTGAATAAAATTTATAAAATTTTATTTGAATTGATCCTTTTTGACAGTAAATTGAATTGAATTGAATTTGAATTGGCCCAAGAGCACCAGGAGCAGTAGAGGTGAATGTCACATCAAGGGCTTGATCCTACTAAAGATAATTATGACTATGTTAGAGACACTAGCATTCAATAGAGGTTTAATTATAACAAAGATTTGATAATCTCAAAGTTGTGATTTTTCGTTATGCACATCCTCAAGGTCAAGTATGATGATCTGAGTCAGGATACTGATGTTGATGAGAAAGAAGGTCGAGTATGATGATCTGAGTCAGGATACTGATGTTGATGAGAAAGAAGGTCGAGTATGATGATCTGAGTCAGGATACTGATGTTGATGAGAAAGAAGGTCGAGTATGATGATCTGAGTCAGGATACTGATGTTGATGAGAAAGAAGGTCGAGTATGATGATCTGAGTCAGGATACTGATGTTGATGAGAAAGAAGGTCGAGTATGATGATCTGAGTCAGGATACTGATGTTGATGCGAAAGAAGGTCAAGAGTTCCATTGATGAAAGTGATGCTGGTTGAACAGTCTGATTCGTGAGGCACAAGGTCAGTCGCAGACATACAAAAGCTGCAATTATCACTGTAGTATCAGGCTCGGTGTTTCAAAGATGTTTACATTCCTTTCGGTGGTGCACCTTCTAAGTTTCGACACGTATACAGGTTTCTTTGAAATATGCAACACCGTTGTCACAGACTGATCTCCATTTTGTGTTATTTTGGGATTAAGATTCCCAAAGTTCTGATAATACTGGTTATAACTTTTTTAGGTGTAAAAAGACACGGGTCCACCACAGGCATGGGACTGTGGACGAATCTATCGGCATATAACCAGCAGTACTACAAGGTCACCTGAAGATGTCACTGTTACACTATCTCTGTTACTGTCACACTATCTCTGTATAAGAGCAATGACAATGCACAGGACATTAACCAAAGAGAACACATTTTAATATTTCTAGCATCATGTGGCAATGTTTAGGTTGACTTTTGTAGTCCAAAGGCAGGTTTTAATGGGACAACAAAAATGCACCAAGAACCTGCCACTAACACATAACCCATGTCATCAAAGCACCAAAAACCTGCCACTAACACCACAACCCATGTCATCAAAGCACCAAGAACCTGCCAATAACACCACAACCCATGTCATCAAAGCACCAAGAACCTGCCACTAACACCACAACCCATGTCATCAAAGCACCAAGAACCTGCCACTAACACCACAACCCATGTCATCAAAGCACCAAGAACCTGCCAATAACACCACAACCCATGTCATCCAAGCACCAAGAACCTGCCAATAACACCACAACCCATGTCATCAAAGCACCAAGAACCTGCCAATAACACCACAACCCATGTCATCAAAGTACCAAGAACCTGCCAATAAAACCACACCCCATGCCATCAAAGCACCAAGAACCTGCCAATAAAACCACAACCCATGTCATCCAAACACCAAGAACCTGCCAATAAAACCACAACCCATGTCATCCAAGCACCAAGAACCTGCCAATAAAACCACAACCCGTGTCATCCAAGCACCAAGAACCTGCCAATAAAACCACAACCCATGCCATCAAAGCAGGAGTCTGAGCAGGCTTGATTTACAAAAGTCATTCATATCAGGACACTTGTTAAAGCCAGAATAACTTCCATCAGGTTCACAATAACAGTGCATCTTGATTGTTGAGGATTGTAATACAGGACAGGTGACAGGTGAAAGGTACAAAACTGGTGACTACAGCTAGCCATGCCTCCAGTCAGTGGACTCTCATTAACAACACAGCTGTCTTTGTCACATTTACCTATCTATCAGACTGTCTTGTCTTGTCATTCATATGGACACCCCTGCTCAGTCAGTTCTCTAGTTAGTCCTGGGGCTGGGTATACAGAGGTAGAGCCTGAGGCTCCACATGAGACTCCGCATGAGACGACTCCTGGGTTTCTTGTTGTCATTCAAAGCCTTGGTGATTCTCTTCAATGCACCCCAGTTCACTCAGCTAATTGTAATGTAGGCATTATGTAGCTGAATGGAATGTAGCGGGGGTGAAGATCTAAATGATCCTACGGTTCAGACACAATTCTACATGAAACACTGTTTTAATAAGAACATTAGGAACAGCTACAGTTATAATTAGGGAAGGAATGAAGTAGGAAATAAATTCTATTTTTAATAAAATCACAGGTGCATTCTACTTGGTGCCATGAGAAGTGTAAGGCAGAAGGTGAACAGTGGAAGCAGTCAGACGAAGCCGGTGACCTGAAGACCTGAATGAATACATTAATGACAGATGAGACTGAGGAGAAAGTAGAAAGGAAACGTAGCTTTTACCACTACAGCACCAGTGTATAATAGACACAATTAGTGCATCCACATGTACAACAGCACAGTCACAGATACAGGTGCAGTATATATACACATACAATAAACTATAAAGTCATCTTTTACACCCTTCTTACAGTGGCTAAGGGACCATTCAACAAATACTGTTCTTACAGTGGCTAAGGGACCGTTCAACAACTACTGTTCTTACGCTGTTACAGTGGCTAAGGGACAGTTAAACAAATACTGTTCTTACAGTGGCTAAGGGACAGTTAAACAACTACTGTTCTTACAGTGGCTAAGGGACCATTCAACAAATACTGTTCTTACAGTGGCTAAGGGACCGTTCAACAACTACTTTTCTTATACTGTTACAGTGGCTAAGGGACAGTTAAACAACTACTGTTCTTACAGTGGCTAAGGGACCGTTCAACAACTACTGTTCTTACACTGTTACAGTGGCTAAGGGACAGTTAAACAACTACTGTTCTTACAGTGGCTAAGGGACCGTTCAACAACTACTGTTCTTACAGTGGCTAAGGGACCGTTCAACAACTACTGTTCTTACACTGTTACAGTGGCTAAGGGACAGTTAAACAACTACTGTTCTTACAGTGGCTAAGGGACCGTTCAACAACTATTGTTCTTACACTGTTACAGTGGCTAAGGGACAGTTAAACAACTACTGTTCTTACATTGTTACAGTGGCTAAGGGACAGTTAAACAAATACTGTTCTTACACTGTTACAGTGGCTAAGGGACCGCTCAACAACTACTGTTCTTACACTGTTACAGTGGCTAAGGGACCGTTCAACAACTACTGTTCTTACACTGTTACAGTGGCTAAGGGACAGTTAAACAACTATTGCTCTTACAGTGGCTAAGGGACCGTTCAACAACTACTGTTCTTGCATTGTTACAGTGGCTAAGGGACAGTTAAACAACTATTGTTCTTACAGTGGCTAAGGGACCGTTCAACAACTACTGTTCTTACACTGTTACAGTGGCTAAGGGACAGTTAAACAACTACTGTTCTTATAGTGGCTAAGGGACCGTTCAACAACTACTGTTCTTACACTGTTACAGTGGCTAAGGGACAGTTAAACAACTACTGTTCTTACAGTGGCTAAGGGACCGTTCAACAACTACTGTTCTTACACTGTTACAGTGGCTAAGGGACAGTTAAACAACTACTGTTCTTACAGTGGCTAAGGGACCGTTCAACAACTACTGTTCTTACACTGTTACAGTGGCTAAGGGACAGTTAAACAAATACTGTTCTTACAGTGGCTAAGGGACCGTTCAACAACTACTGTTCTTACAGTGGCTAAGGGACCGTTCAACAACTACTGTTCTTACACTGTTACAGTGGCTAAGGGACAGTTAAACAACTACTGTTCTTACAGTGGCTAAGGGACAGTTAAACAACTACTGTTCTTACAGTGGCTAAGGGACCGTTCAACAACTACTGTTCTTACACTGTTACAGTGGCTAAGGGACAGTTAAACAACTACTGTTCTTACAGTGGCTAAGGGACCGTTCAACAACTATTGTTCTTACACTGTTACGGTGGCTAAGGGACAGTTAAACAACTACTGTTCTTACACTGTTACAGTGGCTAAGGGACCGTTCAACAACTACTGTTCTTACACTGTTACAGTGGCTAAGGGACAGTTAAACAACTACTGTTCTTACAGAGGCTAAGGGACCGTTCAACAACTACATCACATGACACATAAACAAGTCAACAAGATGACAAACTTCCTGTCAAATGACATAATGCTCATGAATGCTACCTTACATTTCACAAAGCAAAAGGCACCAGTTCTACAGGCAAGTTAATAGTCTACTATTAAAACATAAAAACATTTGTTATTTTCTTTTTATGATGTTTTTGTTTGGGAGAAAAATGTTCAGCATAACTTTGGAAAGCTAGTCTTTTTGTAGAGACATCTCTCAAACAAATGCAACAAGGAACACTTTAAACAAAGGTAACTTCATCAGTGAAATATATTTTTCTATGTTTTTGTTTGGGAAAAAGTTGCCTTCATGTATGGTGTTGAAAAGCTAGTGTTTTTGTACACAATTCTCTTTGTATTTATACCACAACACCAACATCTTCTATGAAATGTCCAGTTAGCAGTATGTTTGTTATATATGCCTGGATACAAGTCCACATCGACACATGTACAAGATGCACAGATGTATTTAAGTTGTTTATAAAGCTCTGAATGGTCTTGATTTGTTGCTTTAGGCAACTGTCATTATGAAATAACTATCAAACATTGAATATGCTTGGTGCACAACAAGGACAACCAAACATTGAATGTGCTTGGTGCACAACAAGGACAACCAAACATTGAATGTGCTTGGTGCACAACAAGGACAACCAAACTTTGAATGTGCTTGGTGCTCAACAAGGACAACCAAACATTGAATGTGCTTGGTGCACAACAAGGACAACCAAACATTGAATGTGCTTGGTGCACAACAAGGACAACCAAATATGGAATGTGCTTGGTGCACAACAAGGACAACCAAACATTGAATGTGCTTGGTGCACAACAAGGACAACCAAACATTGAATGTGCTTGGTGCACAACAAGGACAACCAAACTTTGAATGTGCTTGGTGCTCAACAAGGACAACCAAACATTGAATGTGCTTGGTGCACAACAAGGACAACCAAACATTGAATGTGCTTGGTGCACAACAAGGACAACCAAATATGGAATGTGCTTGGTGCACAACAAGGACAACCAAACATTGAATGTGCTTGGTGCACAACAAGGACAACCAAACATTGAATGTGCTTGGTGCACAACAAGGACAACCAAACATTGAAAGTGCTTGGTGCACAACAAGGACAACCAAACATTGAATGTGCTTGGTGCACAACAAGGACAACCAAACATTGAATGTGCTTGGTGCACAACAAGGACAACCAAACATTGAATGTGCTTGGTGCACAACAAGGACAACCAAATATGGAATGTGCTTGGTGCACAACAAGGACAACCAAACATTGAATGTGCTTGGTGCACAACAAGGACAACCAAACATTGAATGTGCTTGGTGCACAACAAGGATAACCAAACATTGAAAGTGCTTGGTGCACAACAAGGACAACCAAACATTGAATGTGCTTGGTGCACAACAAGGACAACCAAACATTGAATGTGCTTGGTGCACAACAAGAACAACCAAACATTGAATGTGCTTGGTGCACAACAAGGACAACCAAACATTGAATGTGCTTGGTGCACAACAAGGACAACCAAACATTGAATGTGCTTGGTGCACAACAAGGACAACCAAACATTGAATGTGCTTGGTGCACAACAAGGACAACCAAACATTGAATGTGCTTGGTGCACAACAAGGACAACCAAACATTGAATGTGCTTGGTGCACAACAAGGACAACCAAACATTGAATGTGCTTGGTGCACAACAAGGACAACCAAACATTGAATGTGCTTGGTGCACAACAAGGACAACCAAACATTGAATGTGCTTGGTGCACAACAAAGACAACCAAACATTGAATGTGCTTGGTGCACAACAAGGACAACCAAACATTGAATGTGCTTGGTGCACAACAAGGACAACCAAACATTGAATGTGCTTGGTGCACAACAAGGACAACCAAACATTGAATGTGCTTGGTGCACAACAAGGACAACCAAACATTGAATGTGCTTGGTGCACAACAAGGACAACCAAACATTGAATGTGCTTGGTGCACAACAAGGACAACCAAACATTGAATGTGCTTGGTGCACAACAAGGACAACCAAACATTGAATGTGCTTGGTGCACAACAAGGCGCTGTAATTCAGTGACAACAGTTCTTAGTTTGATAGAACTACAGTAGTACCTGCCTTCAACGGACCCTCCAATGAACGGACACCTGCTATGTCGGGACACTTTCTCAATGTACGGACTGTTTTACCATGTTAATGTCCTTCTGATGAGGGGACACCTGGTTAACACGGACAGGATATTTTGGTTTTCTGTCCTTGCTAAGGCGGATAGTAATAATTATTTTCGTGATTTTTTCTCGAAATATTTTATTTCCAAAATGGCGAAAAGCAATGTTCTATCACAAATTCGGAAATAAGGCTGTTGGTCGTGGACTCTGATGTTCTGCCACTGGGGGAAATGCCAAATGGGCCTGCTTAAACCTACTTAGAATTGCTTTGACAATTCTCAAGAAACAGGTGAACAATGTCAATGAATGAGCGTCAACCTGTTGTTTGTTTGACGCTGCCACCGACATTAATCGCTGATGTTGGCTGTAGAAGTAATAGCGAGCTAGTAAATGTTGGCTGTAGAAGTAATAGCCAGCTAGTAAATGTTGGCTGTAGAAGTAATAGCCAGCTAGTAAATGTTGGCTGAAGAAGTAATAGCCAGCTAGTAAATGTTGGTTGAAGAAGTAATAGCCAGCTAGTAAATGTTGGCTGTAGAAGTAACAGCGAGCTAGTAAATGTTGGCTGTAGAAGTATTCGCTGACGACTGTGCACTTCTTGCACATACGATCGATGACATACAAGCGATTACCAATGCTTTCGCCAGATCCGCCCGCCGTTTCGGATTGACTATCAGTCTGAAGAAAACCGAGGTGATGTATCAGCCGAAGCCTGGAGCAGACTACTCGGCTCCAATCATCACCATCGCCAACAACCCACTAAACGTCGTTGACAAGTTCACCTACTTGGGTAGCACGCTATCACAAAATGCCATGATAGACGATGACGTCTCAACACGGATTGGGAAAGCGAGCGCATCATTCGGCAGACTCACCAAGCGCCTTTGGAATGAACGCGGTGTACGTCTTGCCACAAAAATCAGTGTATACTGTGCCGTGGTGCTACCGACACTGCTATATGGATGCGAGGCGTGGACACCATACCGCCGACACATACGGAGACTCGACCAGTTCCACATGCGCAGCCTAAGGCGCATCGCTAACATCAAGTGGCAAGACATGATTTCCAACACCGAGGTCTTACAGCGCTGTGCACAAAAGGGCATCGAACACCACATCAAGCGTGCACAACTCCGCTGGTCCGGGCACCTTGTGAGAATGGCCGATGACCGCATCCCTAAGGCAGTGTTCTATGGAGAACTGGACGCCGGCAAACGAACACGGGGAGGGCAGCGAAAGAGATACAAGGACGTGCTCAAGGCAACACTAAAATCATGTGGCGTGCCTCACAACACCTGGGAGTCCACAGCGATGGACCGTGCCCTCTGGCGTCGCACATGCCACGTCGGCCTACACGAATTCGAAAAAAAGCGGTGCGACGCCCTGAGAGAGAAGAGACTAAGACGGAAGGCTACCCAGCCTTCATCAAACACTGTCACCTTTGTGTGTCGTGTCTGTGGACGTCAATGTGCATCGCGGATCGGTCTGTTCAGCCACAACCGTACACACGATACTGACTGAGGTCGAGATCCGTCGTACCGACGGCTCACTCCATACATACATACATACAAATGTTGGCTGTAGAAGTAATAGCGAGCTAGTAAATGTTGGCTGTAGAAGTAATAGCCAGCTAGTAAATGTTGGCTGTAGAAGTAACAACCAGCTAGTAAATGTTGGCTGTAGAAGTAATAGCGAGCTAGTAAATGTTGGCTGTAGAAGTAATAGCGAGCTAGTAAATGTTGGCTGTAGAAGTAACAGCCAGCTAGTAAATGTTGGCTGTAGAAGTAATAGCCAGCTAGTAAATGTTGGCTGTAGAAGTAACAGCCAGCTAGTAAATGTTGGCTGTAGAAGTAATAGCGAGCTAGTAAATGTTGGCTGTAGAAGTAACAGCGAGCTAGTAAATGTTGGCTGTAGAAGTAACAGCGAGCTAGTAAATGTTGGCTGTAGAAGTAATAGCCAGCTAGTAAATGTTGGCTGTAGAAGTAATAGCCAGCTAGTAAATGTTGGCTGTAGAAGTAATAGCCAGCTAGTAAATGTTGGCTGTAGAAGTAACAGCGAGCTAGTAAATGTTGGCTGTAGAAGTAATAGCCAGCTAGTAAATGTTGGCTGTAGAAGTAACAGCGAGCTAGTAAATGTTGGCTGTAGAAGTAATAGCGAGCTAGTAAATGTTGGCCGTAGAAGTAACAACCAGCTAGTAAATGTTGGCTGTTGAAGTAACAGCCAGCTAGTAAATGTTGGCTGTAGAAGTAATGGCGAGCTAGTAAATGTTGGCTGTAGAAGTAACAGCCAGCTAGTAAATGTTGGCTGTAGAAGTAACAGCCAGCTAGTAAATGTTGGCTGTAGAAGTAACAGCGAGCTAGTAAATGTTGGCTGTAGAAGTAACAGCCAGCTAGTAAATGTTGGCTGTAGAAGTAATAGCGAGCTAGTAAATGTTGGCTGTAGAAGTAATAGCCAGCTAGTAAATGTTGGCTGTAGAAGTAACAGCGAGCTAGTAAATGTTGGCTGTAGAAGTAACAGCCAGCTAGTAAATGTTGGCTGTAGAAGTAATAGCCAGCTAGTAAATGTTGGCTGTAGAAGTAATAGCCAGCTAGTAAATGTTGGCTGTAGAAGTAATAGCCAGCTAGTAAATGTTGGCTGTAGAAGTAATAGCCAGCTAGTAAATGTTGGCTGTAGAAGTAATAGCCAGCTAGTAAATGTTGGCTGTAGAAGTAATAGCCAGCTAGTAAATGTTGGCTGTAGAAGTAATAGCGAGCTAGTAAATGTTGGCTGTAGAAGTAACAGCCAGCTAGTAAATGTTCCATTAAGCGTTAAAAACTGTTTTCATTCTATGGTTAATAAAAAATTTTCTTATGACATACTATATCCCCTCTACTTAGAACGATCCAGTTGAGTTTCAAAACATCTAAAAAAATAGGACTGTTTTTGATAAGTTCAAAGAACAGAAGCTACACTGTACAAGTCTACAACCACTTAATTATGATACTTAAATTTAGGCAGTCATTTTATTTTTACATCAAAGGCAATTATTTTAATAAAATAGGCATTTTCTGCCAAGTGGTCCAAATGGCAAACTTAGAACAGAATAATACTGTAATAATACTGTAATAATACTGTAATAATACTGCGCAACAAACTGTTGCAAAGGTAATTATGGGATCATGTGATCAATGTTTCCTTGACAATGCACAAACCAGCAGAAGTGGTGCTACCAAGTGGTGCTACCAAGTGGTGCTACCAAGCATGCTATCACACTGGCACTGCTTGCTCTCTTCAACTGAACAGCCAGTGCTTGTCACTGGTTCCATCCCCATCAATCACAGACCTGTTTGTTCTCCTTGTCATAAGGCCCAGTCAGTGATAAAGCACTTTGCTACATGTACAAATAGCCAAAGAAACATAACAGCGCTTAACTTGGACACTGGAGCACATCGGCAAGTTTATCAACACACCCTAGTCTATTTCTTCCAACTTTAACAAATTTGCTACTAACTTTGTTAGGAATCCATCCATTATGCACCTAGTCTTGACATTAGAATTTATGTTTTGATTAACTCATAACCAAACTATCTTTATGCAGAACAAAGTATACTGCATGCTTAGTACTAATGTTCTCAGCTGATACACAATAAAAAAACTGTCAAAGGTATTCTTTGACATCCATGACACATCATTTGGATGTCAAGGAATGATATAACATGAAACAATGAAGATTTTATATGTGCCAAAGTATCAAATATGAAATCAATCCTCAATGAATCCCAACTTCGCTGGAATGGTCACATGATCTCAATGTTCAATGATCAAACAATCCCCCATCATTTCTAACAGACCAATTCTGAGGTGACACAGAATTGGATAATTCACACTAACCATGACTAAATGTTCATTCAGAAAAAAAAATCTCTCTTGATTAACATCCAGATGGCTTACATGAATATGCACATTCACTAATTAATCAATGATTTGGCCCTAAGCTAGAGCTGAACATACCTCCTCCCAACGGTCAAAGTAGGCGCCCTGCAGTAAGGCGTTTGGGATGGGCGTCTGCCACTGGAAGTCAAACAACTTAGCCATTGTGGCCGAGTTGACTCGAGTGTTGCAATATCACTCCGTTCACCTGCAATAAGAACAAGTCAATTTGAACTTTTAATTTATCACACAGACATGATTCGTGTAAGATATATAGTACGCCAGTTACTACAGACAGTTTTCTCTCACCAGTATACTGTATATAAACTAATAAATTAGACATTCATAACGCACCATGGATCTGATTGAAAAACTGCTCAAATATACTAACAAGGTTCAAACAAGTTAATTAAGTTATTAAAGATCAAATAAGTTAATATTTTCACTCCTGGAAAACATCAACTGTTCACAAACAGGACATTGCCACAAACAGTTATTCACAATGTAGCAAACATTTTATCAATTAAAACTCTGAATTTTTTTTATCAATTTATAAAATTGTACAGACATAACTATACCTATTTTTAATTGTATCACTGAACATGTAAACACATTCTGCTGGTGACAACCAGGCGCGGAACCTTGCGGTCAGCAGCATTCACTGGAGAAAGAGGAAATGAACTGTGCTACAGTATGCTGTGTTAAATAATTAATGTGAATCAAGCCAATGTCACCACCAGTTTAACTAATCCAGGGAACATAAAACTTGCCACTTGATACAGAACACGCCACATCATTCACTTAGGCTTGGTAATACTTCAAACAGCTGCTAGACAATAGACTGCTATATACATAATTAATTTATTAGTCTTGTAAGCAACCGTTCACACAGCATACCACAGCAAGGACATGAGACGTTACGTTTATATCTCTACCCAATAAACATTGTCAACCAGGTTTGTAGGTGTCTTAGCATGTGTCAGAGCTGACGTGTTTCTGTTATTGTTCTAGCACATCTGGTACATTGTAACCTTGGGCCATGAGGGTAACCACAGCATGTTTATCGCAGTATATTTCAGACTATTTAATTACTTCAACTGTAATATGTTTTTGTTTTTTGAGAGTCAAACCTGAATGTGTCCGTTTCTAATATTGTGCTTCACAGAGTTCTCCTGCTACACATTATTTTGTCGACAACTTACCACAATGCTGGATTCAAGAATCCAATTACCTAACATTCAGTATTTTTAACCATACATTTGCTACCGAATCCTTGAAAGAAAATCTTTTATGTGTGGGATAAAACACCTGTTTCCCTGTGCGCAGCAGGATTGTCCTGGTGTTTTCTAAAAAAAATCAACTTAAGAAAAATATTTATTTGCATATCAAAGATCCTTTGAAATGCATCACAGCTGGATGTAACAACCATTTCTCACAGACTTCAAAGACCTACCTACGTCATAACGAGACACACAATGCGGCCCGTGGTTGTTACCTGTGTTCTCATTTAGAAGTTATCTACATGGCATTTACATACAATATCATGATTTATTAACAACATCAATTTCTGTGAGGACAGGATAGAACACTGCCTTACCATTTCTTTTAAATGCAATAGCAGTGATTTATACAAGAGTATATATTTTGCATGTGATGATATTGACAGGGTTTTCCACCTTTAGAAGTTTATAAAACTGTATAACCCATAAACTCTTTCTCCATGAAATTATCACACAGTATGTGCATATTAAATGTATTACAGCACCTTTTTATCATTAAATAAAAAATTAAAAAAATTTTTGGAAGTATAACGGCACTTGATTTCAGTGTTAAATAAAAGAATATCATAGTGTCATCTGTTATCTTCTAACAGCAAATTTTTTTTAGAAAACAGCTGTTGTAGACTACTCTATAGTTAAGTTTTTCAATAACTATAATATGAAAATGAGACCTATGAGAAACCTTGTAACTAGTTTCAGTTATTTATGATAAATTATTGATAGCTACACAGTGAATACTTCAATAACTAAGTACTACAACAACAAGAAATAACAACAAGATACAACAACAAGATACAACAACAAGAAATAATAACAAGAAATAACAACAAGAAATAACAAGATACAAGATACAACAACAAGAAATAACAACAAGATACAACAACAATATACAACAACAAGAAATAACAACAAGATACAACAACAAGAAATAACAAGATACAACAACAAGAAATAACAACAAGATACAACAACAATATACAACAAGAAATAACAAGATACAACAACAAGAAATAACAACAAGATACAACAACAATATACAACAACAAGAAATAACAACAAGAAACAACAACAATATACAACAAGAAATAACAACAAGAAATAACAACAAGATACAACAACAAGAAACAACAACAAGAAATAACAACAAGAAACAACAAGATACAACAACAAAAAATAACAACAAGATACAACTACAAGATACTACAAGAAATAATGGTTTGACAATGGAAATGGTAGTGTGTACACATCACTCTCAGACATGGGGTAACACTAACAGGTAATAACTCTTGATTTACTTCATTTAAAGCATACGCCATAGTGACCCCTTGCTGTCCTCCATTCTGTTCTATTTATAACATGCCGCTCTGCTGTCAACAGCGGGAGCCCAGTGTTATTCCTGATCTGGTCACTCCATCTCTTCAGTGGTCTTCCTATCTTCTCTGTTCTTTGAAGTCTTGTTTGTTTGCTTGCCTAACGATGTTATATCTTTGCAAACATGCCCAAACCACTGGAGTCATCAGTATCTAATGACATATGTGATAGATTCATGGGTAAAGGTGTCTTCCTTGATCTTGATATTTTGTAGTCTGTCCACCCACACCTCTAACAGGCCGCAAGCAGCGCACCTCAAAGACCTCAAGAGTTTGAATCTCCTGTGATAGTAGCGTCCAAGTCTCCACACCATAGATTGCTATTGGCAGTGTAACGGCTCCATATAATCTGACTTTCAGTCTTGTTGAGATGCTTCTGTTGGAAAATGTGCCTTTTCTGAATCTACCAAAGACTCCTGGTGCTAAGTCTATGACTAACACCTCTCCCTGTAGATGGTACTATACTACCCAAGAAACAGAATTCTCCCACAGTCTCCAGTTCTTTGCCCTCATTCTTCATGTAATATGCTTCTCCGATGAAGTGATGATCTTGCATTTGGAGAAGTTGATTTTAACTGTTCCTCTGTTCTTCCTGAATCCATGACCTGTGGCACAATGTAGATGGCATCTACTGTTCCTCTGTTCTTCCTGAATCCATGACCTGTGGCACAATGTAGATGGCATCTACTGTTCCTCTGTTCTTCCTGAATCCATGACCTGTGGCACAATGTAGATGGCATCTACTGTTCCTCTGTTCTTCCTGAATCCATGACCTGTGGCACAATGTAGATGGCATCTACTGTTCCTCTGTTCTTCCTGAATCCATGACCTGTGGCACAATGTAGATAGCATCTACTGTTCCTCTGTTCTTCCTGAATCCATGACCTGTGGCACAATGTAGATAGCATCTACTGTTCCTCTGTTCTTCCTGAATCCATGACCTGTGGCACAATGTAGATAGCATCTACCGTTCCTCTGTTCTTCCTGAATCCATGACATGTGGCACAATGTAGATAGCATCTACCGTTCCTCTGTTCTTCCTGAATCCATGACCTGTGGCACAATGTAGATAGCATCTACTGTTCCTCTGTTCGTTCTGAATCCATGACATGTGGCACAACATAGATAGCATCTACTCATAGACTCATCCACAGACCCGTCCACCCGTCTTTTGGACTGGTAAAATGCGTAAAGTGTGTTTTTGGACGGGTAAAGGTTTATTTTGGACGGACTAGCCCGTCCATGTCGTTTTTATAATCCGACATACCCGTTATCCAACGCAATACTAATACAACGTTTGGCAAATTCAGTTGACAAGCAAATTCAGACTGCGAGAAATACGTCAAGCCAATATAATTTTCTTGGAAGCCGGTCGCCCGCCAGTAATTACATTGTATCCACCTGCCACTCAACAGCTTTGATGTGTGTGTGGGGAAACCCAAAACAAACAGAACTTAATGATTTTACATGTTTCTACGTAAAACATCATAAAAACAATACTACTCAACATAATTATTTGATTCATGTTTGCTTTATGTCAAAGCTTACACATGTGGCTACATTTGTCCCACTGGTTATAGGGACATTCAGCAACTCATAAATTATCTAGTAGCAGGGTGAAATATGTTTATTATTTGCTTTCTGTTTTGATACTCATTTTAAAAATCGTCAACGTTTCACATGGTTCTACATAAACCGTGATGCAAACAAAACTGTTCAACGTATTTCATTCATATTTGCTTTATTGTATAGCTTACATCTTTGGCTACATTTTCACCACTGGATGTAGGGACATTCAGCCGCTCTAAAATTGTTTGGTAGCAGGGTGAAATCTGCTTTCAGTTGTGATGAAATTTTTTTATTTCAGATAGTAATGTTCCCATGATTACATAATGTGTTGTAGTTATTATCATTCTATTATAGAAAATAGTATCTTAGCAACCAACAAAATGATACCTCATTCATACTCTTATAATGATAATTTGCAGAGCTATGATGTTTTAATCATGGGTGGTACAGTATTCCCAGGCACTGAATGGACTCACGTTAGAAGACGATCTATGTTTGTCAGTTGTTAATTTGAATTATTAATGATTATTATTTATGATGCACACAATATGTACAGGTAAATGTATTGGTAGTTACCCCTGTCTTTTAAGACTTAGTCAAATGATTATGTAAGTAAATATACATATATTTTTATCGTATTGTTATAACTTGATTATATATGAATATTATACTTACATTTTTGATTACGCAACCGAGCGTGCGATCAAGCGCGCACATGCATTTTGTTACATTCTGAAAACATTTTGGACTGGCAAAAATTTGATCCTGGATGAGCCCCTGCATCTACTGTTCCTCTGTTCTTCTTGAATCCATGACATGTGGCACAATGTAGATAGCATCTACTGTTCCTCTGTTCTTCTTGAATCCATGACATGTGGCACAATGTAGATAGCATCTACTGTTCCTCTGTTCTTTTTGAATCCATGACATGTGGCACAATGTAGATAGCATCTACTGTTCTTCTGTTCTTCTTGAATCCATGACCTGTGGCACAATGTAGATAGCATCTACTGTTCTTCTGTTCTTCTTGAATCCATGACCTGTGGCACAATGTAGATAGCATCTACTGTTCCTCTGTTCTTCCTGAATCCATGACATGTGGCACAATGTAGATAGCATCTACCGTTCCTCTGTTCTTCCTGAATCCATGACATGTGGCACAATGTAGATAGCATCTACCGTTCCTCTGTTCTTCCTGAATCCATGACCTGTGGCACAATGTAGATAGCATCTACCGTTCCTCTGTTCTTCCTGAATCCATGACCTGTGGCACAATGTAGATAGCATCTACCGTTCCTCTTTTCTTCCTGAATCCATGATCTGTGGCACAATGTAGATAGCATCTACCGTTCCTCTGTTCTTCCTGAATCCATGACCTGTGGCACAATGTAGATAGCATCTACCGTTCCTCTGTTCTTCCTGAATCCATGACCTGTGGCACAATGTAGATAGCATCTACCGTTCCTCTGTTCTTCCTGAATCCATGACCTGTGGCACAATGTAGATAGCATCTACCGTTCCTCTGTTCGTCCTGAATCCATGACCTGTGGCACAATGTAGATAGCATCTACCGTTCCTCTGTTCTTCCTGAATCCATGACCTGTGGCACAATGTAGATAGCATCTACCGTTCCTCTGTTCTTCCTGAATCCATGACCTGTGGCACAATGTAGATAGCATCTACCGTTCCTCTGTTCTTCCTGAATCCATGACCTGTGGCACAATGTAGATAGCATCTACCGTTCCTCTGTTCTTCCTGAATCCATGACCTGTGGCACAATGTAGATAGCATCTACTGTTCCTCTGTTCTTCCTGAATCCATGACCTGTGACACAATGTAGATAGCATCTACTGTTCCTCTGTTCTTCCTGAATCCATGAACTGTGGCACAATGTAGATAGCATCTACCGTTCCTCTGTTCTTCCTGAATCCATGACCTGTGGCACAATGTAGATAGCATCTACCGTTCCTCTGTTCTTCCTGAATCCATGACCTGTGGCACAATGTAGATAGCATCTACCGTTCCTCTGTTCTTCCTGAATCCATGATCTGTGGCACAATGTAGATAGTATCTACCGTTCCTCTGTTCTTCCTGAATCCATGACCTGTGGCACAATGTAGATAGCATCTACTGTTCCTCTGTCTTTCTGAATCCAAACTGCTGCTTTGTGTCAATGTTGTCATCTCTCCTCGTGAGTATCATCTTGCAGAAGACCTTACCTGGGATGGATATCAGGGAAATTGCTTGGTAGTTAACTTGCACCCTTTCTTGTGTACTGGGTTGATCATACTTCTGTATCAATCTGTTGGTAACTTTTCCTGATGCCATGCTACATTGCATATTCTCAGGAGCATGTCCGCTATCGTAATGCAATAAGCACCAGGTGCTTTCTTTGACTTCCTTGCTCTGACAGCCTTCTGTACCTCCTCTATATGCTATGACCAGGAAGTGATCTGAGCCAAGTTCTGCCGATCTTTATGTGCTACACTTCTTCAGCTGGCCTTTGAGTTTCCTCTGGACAAGAATATAGTCAATTTGGTTCATGGTTCCTCCATCTGGGGAAATCCACATCGCTCTCCTAGTGTTGACATGTTGAAACACTGTGTTGGCAATGTCAAGGTCATTTATAGCATAAAACTGCAGCAGTTGTTGTCCTCCGTCATACGCATGGTCCAGTCCCAACTGTCCAACAACTTCTGACCAGGAAGAATGTTGGTCGTCACCCACTTTTGCATTGAAATCACCCTGAACCTGTGGTTCTTCACCCTTTTGGACAGCACTGATCTTTAAGTTATAACTGCAGCAGATCCAGAAAGTCTTAGTATTGTTCATCAGGGTGTGATAGGTGTGTTCATCAGGGTGTGATAGGTGTGTTCATCAGGGTATTATAGGTGTGTTCATCAGGGTGTGATAGGTGTGTTTTGATCCCAGAGGATCATAGGTACATACGATGGACACTCATTACGACATCCCAAATGTCCTTGTTAGCATGTTACACTGGTCTGGGATTCAGGACTATAAACAACGTACTGACACTAGTTAGCTCAAACAACACAGAAAGAAGTTTATGGTTTCAGAAAACACCTGGTCAATAAAACAGGTCAGGTCAAGCCAGTTACTCCATAGTGTTGTGGAGTAATTGCCTTCAGGTCGATTCACACACACGCACCTATAATACACACAACTGGAATATAAATGTAATTGCACAATTTTGTTATACATGAACTGGATTAAATAAAAGTTAACTATTAAAAAGGTTTTGGTATTGACACAACAAACTCCATTTACACTCACAGATCTATCGCAAATATAATTAACTGACATTCAGCGATAGAAATATTGGCCAGTAATAGATATCCTGATAATATATAATCTGTAATAGAACCCATGCATGTCACTTGTAAATCCATACACAGTACATACTGAGCTGAGATCAGATTAGGATTCACAGAACCGCCACACTTTTCTGTTGATGCGATGTCAACAATCACGACTCAAGTCAAGTGCACGGCTGCCGCCGCAGGCGCAGCTGGCCATAATGCATGCTAATGGGAGTAATGACTAATGTTTCTGCTTACCATGGCATGTATTGTTTAATGCAATGCCCGATTGTTTAACAAAAGCACCTAACAATCACAGTAAACACACAAAACGTACCCTCCTATCACAGAACTTCGCCAGCGATCGTCCTACTCACGCTACTATTTATTTACTATGATTCAATGGACTCCAGAACGAGGCTGTCTTGAAGTAAATAAGTCGCTGTCAAAATCACTGGCGCTCATCACATGCCGATCGACAGATTGCAAACACTAGCGGATAGTCTAGTCATTCTGGCATTCGTCAAGCCTCTTAGCGTCGTATTAACGACAAAATCGCATCACTCCGGAAGCCACCAGACCCACCGACACGGATACCTGACAACCGAGACGGAGTTGCACCAGCCTCCGAGTGTGATATCTGACGGCGAAAATACTCGGAACTTAGGATAACCGGCTGTCGAGACCGATTCGCTTGCTCAGACACAAAACAAAACAGCTACCGTATCATGACCGATAAGATCACTTACATTCGATAATTTCCGCAACAACCATACACGCACATCTTTTGGTGCAGTCGAGTATGTTCCGCATAATATGATAACATTTTCACAAATGAATCTGCCATCTTCGATTTCCGTCCAATGAAGAATCTCACGGCTCCTGTGCGTGCGCCACCTATCGGTATAATATGCAGGTTTTTTATTCAGTGTCACCATCTGGCGAGGTAATTATAACCACAAAAAAAGAGCGACAATTTGTTGAGCGTTTGCAAAATCCTAGATACACGTGCTGCCCGGTACACAAAGCAGAAAACAATCGACGACATCCAGACATATCTGCATACATTCTTTCCAAGTCCTTTATCTGAAGTTTCTGGATTTTGGTATCTCTCTCTCGACGGTTTCTTCTGGGCGTCCAGTTTTTCTTATCCATGTAGTTTCCAATACTACCCCTGCTTTTGTGTTCTTGTTGGCGGCCTTCTAAGAACACGACCCAAATACCTCCATCTACTTTTCACTATTTCTACCTTGAATGGTTCTGCATTTGCCCGACTTCCTCGTTGACGTTGTTGATAAACTCATTCCATTTGATGTTCAAAAGCTTGCGCAAACAATATTTTTGTTCTCGAAACTTGCTAGTTTCTGTTCAGTTATTTTCCATCTTTCAGAGCCATAAAGTCATGGCCGAATCCAGGGGGTGTCCATCAGGTGCCCGGGCACCCCCTTTATTTCAGCCGGAATTTTGTCATCATGTCAGAATTACTTGTCGAACCACCGCGAGGTGGCGCCCTCCTGCACCCGTTCCTCAGATTAGAACATTTCTAACACACTACAAGCCAATATCACTGTTACCTCAATTCTCGAAAATTCTGAAGAAATTATATAATAATAGGATGGACAATTTCCTCAAAAAGTATGATATACTCAATCCAAGTCAGTATGCTTTTAGATCTAATATGTCAACTACTCATGCTATTTTAGAATTAGTAGAATTGGAAAATAGACAACAATTTGTAAATTTTAATAATTGTGACTCAGAAATACTAAATGTATCGTGTAGTGTTCCTCAGGGCTCTAGTTTAGGACCAAAGTTGTTTATTATGTACGTTAATGACATTTGTAAAGTTTCAAAAGTGTTTAGGTTTATTATATTCGATGATGATACAAATTTATTGTGTTGTCATAGTGACGAATTTGTTCGAATGACAAATGCTGGATTAGATCAACTCCAGGTGTGGTTTTCTGTCAATCTTAATTTGTCTTTTAATGTAACGAAAACTAATTACATTTTTGTTGGGAATCATAAATTGACTGTTGACATTTCTGTTAAGATAAATAAGGAAACAATAAATATAGTAAATGTCACAAAATGTTTGGGTGTTATGATTGATGATAAATTAAATTGAAAAAATCATATTTGTTAAGTAAAATCAAAACTTTCAAAGAGCTGTGCTATTATGTACAGAGCTTCCTGATTGACAGACGTGGTATGCATATTTTGTACTACTCTCTTTTCTTGCCGAATATTATGTATTGTGCTGAAGTATGGGGCAACACATATGCAACACATGTTCAATGTTTAGTTATATTACAGAAAAGGGTTATAAGGTTACTTTGTGGTGCCAAGAGACTGGACCATACAATTATGCTATTTTATAATCTGCACATTCTTAAAATGCCAGATATAGTGAAATTAAAAACTGCTATTTTCATGTTACCACTGAATGTACAGCAGTTTCTCAGCATATATGAATCAGTTTATTCAAACCGTAAATGTAATTTTATACAAAAGTATGCACGTACCAGTTTGAAAAGCATGTGTATGTCAGTTAAAGGAGTATGCCCTCGATAGTTCAATGATTAGTTGTAGAAGTGTTCGTCAGTTCAATAGGCATTATACAGACAAAGTATTGAATAGTTATGTGCTAAGTTCTTAATAATTTCTTGTGGAAAATTAGAAACATCAGTTGTTGTGCTTATCATCTTAATGTAAAGTAAATTAACGATCAGTCGAATATAAACATTTGAGAAATATTGTAGATTGTTATTTTAGATTGTCATTAAGGTTTTTATGTTCTAATATTTTCTTTTGACATGCTATGAATATACATGTAAATTGTGTTGTTGCACTTTGAATCTTGACAATAATTACACTCTAATGTATACAGTAGTTATAATTTCAATCAAGTATTTTATTCTATGTAAAAGATAAAGAATACTTTATTGATCCCCGCAGGGAAATTGCGTTTCTGCCTGTGCAACGCTTACAATTACAAATATAAACTTAAACTTGCAAGAGTAAATACCACATTTATCACACACAATTATAGATACAAAACATTAAAAACACCCATATATGCCCACACAATAATTTATTAATTTTTCCTTCTCTGCTCTTCCTATCTTCACAAACGAAACCGCATAACTTGTCGTTCTAGCCCTAGGCACCATCAGCTACGATCAATGATTCTGTTGTCAAAGTCGCGGCAAGAGACTGACCAAATTCTGGTCAGAGCGACCCAGCGGTGACAGCGGGCAGACGTGTACGCGTCCTTGATAAGTTCAATTACTAAAATGGTAAACGTTATACGTATTACACTTCTTTTTACCATTTTTCGAAAAATTGCAATTAGTGTTATATACTGTATACATTAGGTAAATGTGTTTTATTGAATAAATCCATTAATTAATTAATTAATTAATTCATTCATTTATTCAAGTAACGGCATCGTTGTCTTTGTTTACTCGCAAAACAGGCGGGCCCGTTGCTTATCCGACCCCTGATAAGGCCCACAGTGCACCGCGCTGTTTTGGTTGTGACGTCATCAGGCACGACAAAAAATACGATAGTGCTGAAAGTATGTCCGGGAAGACAAACAGTGTGGTTGCTTTTTTGCTAGCAGCGTGAATATGTTTAAAACAAGGTTGACACATATCTCAGGAATGAGGACTACACCTAGATAAAACATGTTGGACTCTAGATAGCGCCGTGCAAAAGGCAGTTAAAGGCAACAAGGCATTTAATTTGTGGCAGTTGCAGTAACTGGGTAGATTTCGTCAAGTCTGGGTGCGAGAAGTCCTTGGCTGAGGTCCAGGCAGATAGTTTTAGTTTTGAGTGTAGGGGGTGCGCAAGGATGAAGGAAGTAGAGGTGGAGTTGGAAGAGCTGAGGCTGCTCGTTGTGGCAATGGTGGGAAGGGAACAGGGGAGTTGTGCCAGTAGTTCCGGTGGGGGAACTGTAGACGATAAAGTGGGGGAAGACACGAGAGATGCTAGGGAGAGCTCACCTCAGCCTGGGAGGAAGCTGAGAGGAGGGAAGGTGACAGGTCATAGGGAGACAGGACGTAAGGAGACGGGAAGGAAAGGAACGGGAGGGAAGACAACCAGAGTGAAGGAGAGGGGAGTAGGGGAGACAGGAGGGAAGGAGAAGGGAGTGGGGGAGACGGGAGGGAAGACAACCGGAGTGAAGGAGAGGGGAGTAGCGGAGACAGGAGGGAAGGAGAAGGGAGTGGGGGAGACGGGAGGGAAAACAACCGGAGTGAAGGAGAGGGGAGTAGGGGAGACAGGAGGGAAGGAGAAGGGAGTGGGGGAGACGGAAGGGAAAACAACCGGAGTGAAGGAGAGGGGAGTGGGAGAGACAAGAGCAAAGGAGTGGGAAGTGGGGGAGACAGGAGGGAAGGGGTCAGGACAGAATGTGATGGAGGGGATCGAAAGGAAGAGTTATTCTGCAGCAGTGATAGAGGGGGTGAGGAAGAGAGCGAGGGTGTTTGTGGGGGATTCGATAGTTAGGAAGACCGACAGAGTCTTAAACAAGGGAGATGATGTGGTGGTCTGCTTGCCTGGAGCCAAAATAGAGGCGATAACTGAGAGGGTAAAAAACATCGTAGGCTCGGGTAAGGGTGGATCTGTTTTAGTACACGTAGGGACAAATAACGTAGAGAGGGAGGGTACAACTGCCATAGTTAGGAGAGGCCACTAGCACAGATAAATCAATATCAAATCATCCGAAAAACATCTCTGAAAAAGGTTATAGATGCGTATGTTTAAATGCAAGGAGCATAGTAAATAAGAAAAACGAATTAAACATTATGGTAGAAGATATTGACCCTCACATAATTGGTATAACTGAATCATGGGCCAACATAGATATAACAGATGCTGAATTAGGACTGACAGGATACGTAATGTTTAGGAAAGATCGAATAGGAAGAAGGGGCGGGGGAGTTATTTTATATGTTAAAGAATCTATTCAGGCTTATGAAATAAAACTAGAAAGGGAAGCAGATTGCGATGAAGCTGTTTGGTGCAAAATTGTTTCAGGAAATTCAAAATTAACTATTGGATTAGTTTACCGAAGTCCAAACATAAACGAAGAGGACAACGCAAAAATAAAAAACGCTATAAAGGAAGTTAGTAAAGGGGAATGTATCATAATGGGAGATTTTAACCATGGACACATACAATGGAATTCTCTAGAGAGCACAGGGATTGAGGATCAACAATTTCTATGTTTAATCCAGGATAGCTTTCTTACTCAGCACGTACTAGAACCAACCAGGGGAGAAAATGTATTAGATATAGTTTTGTCATCACAAAAAGAATTAGTGGACTATGTAAAAATATTTGAACCATTGGGTAATAGTGACCATAATCAAATACATTTTGACATCAATGTAAAATCAGAAAGTAAAAATAAGAAAACGTACAAGAGAAACTTCCACAAAGGTAACTACAAAGATATGAGAAAATATTTAGCACAGCTAGATTGGAATAACATGTTGATGAATAAGACTGCAATTGAATGTTGGAATATTCTAAAATATGAAATTGAGAGTATCATCGATAAATTTGTTCCCTTCCAAAAACAAGGAAAACGGTGTAGAAAGAAACACTTGTCAAAAGAGGCTATTAGAAAAATAATGCTAAAACAAACTATGTGGAGGGTTTATAGGCGTACCAGAAAGGAAGAAGACTATGCAAAATACAAAGAGGCACTTAATGCAGCTACAACTGAAATCAGACAATCTAAAAGAAGCTATGAGCAAAAACTGGCATGTAACATAAAAAATGACAGCAAGAGTTTTTATGCATATGTCAGGAGTAAACAAAACGTACAAGACAAGGTTGGACCTCTAGAAGACAGTGCTGGAAATATAATATCACAGGGGTTTTTAATGGCGGAAGACCTAAATGGTTACTTCAGTTCAGTGTTTACCAAAGAAGATATTAGTTCATTACCAGTTGCTGATGCTAAATTTCAGGGGGCTAAATCTGAATATTTAGGACCGTTAGTTGTAACTCCAGAATTGGTAGCTAAGAAAATAAAGGCAATGAAGGATAACAAATCACCGGGAGTGGATGGGATTCCTCCAAAATTACTAATGGAAACAGTAGATCAAATCAGTATACCACTTGCAAGAGTATTCAACTTGTCATTAAAAGAGGGAGTTGTTCCGTTTGAATGGAAAGAAGCAAACATCATACCATTATTTAAAAAGGGTTCGAGAAATAAGTCAGAGAATTACAGACCAGTGAGTTTAACGTCACTGATTTGTAAATTATTAGAAAGGTTAATTAAAGACCATATGGTGGACTTCCTCGTTAAGCATACATTATTAAATTCATCTCAACATGGATTCCTTAAAGCGAGGTCATGCTTAACAAATATGTTATGGTTTTTGGAAGAAATCACTAAGTGGATAGACGTGGGATCGCCAGTAGATATTATCTACTTAGATTTTCAAAAAGCTTTTGACAAAGTGCCACATCAAAGATTGCTACTTAAATTAAAAGCCCATGGTATCGGGGATAGCATAACTGACTGGATAGAACAATGGCTGACTGACAGAAGACAACGAGTTGTAGTAGATGGAGAAGTTTCAAATTGGAAATGGGTTTTGAGTGGGGTACCTCAAGGATCAGTATTAGGACCTATATTATTCTTAATTTATATCAATGACTTGGACGACAGTATAACAAGTAACGTACTGAAATTTGCGGATGACACAAAACTGTTTAGAAAGGTTAATACTGATGGTGATAAACAACATTTACAAAACGATCTAGACAGATTAGTGAAATGGTCTGAGAAATGGCAGATGCTATTCAATTTTGGGAAATGTAAATGCCTACATACAGGACATGGGAACTTGAATGTAAACTATAAAATGGGAGATACTGTTCTGGGTACTACTGTAAAAGAAAAGGACTTAGGAGTTACAATAAGCGCTGATATGATAGTTTCAGAGCAGTGTGGTATTGCAGCTTCAAAGGGTAATCAAATTCTTGGATTGATTAGAAGAAGCATAACATACAAGGGAAAAAAGTTAATTATACCTCTTTATAAAGCAATAGTTAGACCTCATTTAGAATACTGTATACAAGCATGGAGACCATATCGTAAGAAGGATATAGATACGCTTGAACGCATACAAAGGAGAGCAACTAAAATGATTCCAGAACGTAGAGACCTTAGTTATGAAGAACGCCTGAAAGAATGTGGTTTAACAACTCCAGAGACAAGGTGGTTAAGAGGAGATCAGATTGAAGTTTTTAAGATATTGAATGGGTATGAAAATATTGATAGAAATATGTTTTTCTCACTCAAGAAGGATAGCAGAACTAGAGAACATGAGGTAAAATTAGTAAAGGATCAATGTAGATTGGACATCAGGAAGCACTCGTTCTCACAGAGGACAATAAATGAATGGAACAAATTGTCTACAGATTGTGTAACTGCTAGCAGCGTGAATATGTTTAAAAACAAGGTTGACACATATATCAGGAGGGCGGGTTATAAGTAGGTAAACATTGTTGGACTCTCGATAAGCCAATGGCTTCCTTGTCCACTTGCCATCTGGGCCTTTGGCTTGGATGGCAAATCTTGTTAAAATAAGCCAATGGCTTCCTTGTCCACTTGCCATCTGGGCCTTTGGCTTGGAGTTTCTTGTTAAATAGTGTTCAATATTTTATGTCGACCCAAAAAGCGGCTAAAACTATCATCATCATTAATAGCTGTAGCGAACTTCTTAATTTTTTTCCCAAGGAGAGCTCCAAACCATGATCATAGAGTTGGGGTCCGAGGCAAGTCGCACCAAGATGATGGACCTTTGCAGAATACGACAAGTTAAAAGCTGTGATGCACAGGATGTGTTTGCACAACTCTACCTGGCGATGTGAAGGTGCTCAATACGAATACATACGTTCAAAATTGAATTCATTGAATGTGGTAGACATTGGGTGACCTATGAATGGGCAAACACATGAATTTGTGAAATAAAACTTGCCCATGATAATTCCCCTCTCACGAGAGGCCACTCTCTTGTAAGGCCACTCTCTTGTAAGGCCACCCTCTTGTAAGGCCACCCTCTTGTAAGGCCATTGCACGGTTGAAGAAGAGATTACCTTATGAGACGGTGACTGAAAGTAAGATTGTGCCTCTGCAATTATTTCAATTTCTTCAATTTGAAATTATTTCAATTTCTCAGGCAATTTTATTAGCAAACCATTTTCCAGTATTCTGAAGTTCTATTTGGTTGAACAACTTTTCTAGGATATCAATGTTTTCTTCTCCATTTTCTTTTAACATTTCATCAGTGATTGTGTCGTCACAAGACAACCAGTTCCTTTATCCTGCTGAAGTCTGTGTTATCTGATGGAGCAGGTCTGCTTGGAACTTCTTGGTGGAAGTGTTCGACGCATTGTTTTTGTTCTCTTTTAGTGTTGTTACCATATGTTACCATATGTTACCCATATATCATTTTTATCTGCATCTTTATGAGTTTCTTCAGCTTGTCTTTCCATATGTATGTGTATGTATATGTGCATGTGTATGTGTATGTGTATGTCTATGTGTATGTGCATATGTATGTGTATGTGTATGTGTATGTGCTTTAGTCTTTTTATGGAATTATGTTTTAGTTTTGACTTCTTTGTCTTTGCTTTGATAATTAATTTGATCTTGTCTTTTATGTTTCTTCCTATGTTTCTAAACTGATCCATTCCTCTGTAACCTTTCTGCTAGTTCCCAGAACTGAAGGGGAACGGGAGGGGGAGGGAAGGCGAGGGTAGGTGAGGTGGAGGAGGAGGGGAAGGGAGGGGCACTGGCAGGGGCAGGGGCAGGGAGACTTGTGTCATTCCTGTTTTAGTATTTTTCAGAGAAAGTTTTATTATATAAAGGTTGACTATGGTAAGATCCTTTGTCCCTCTGTCAAAGAGCAGCACATGTTTGCACCACGATTCTGGTGTAACCAATGTACGTCGTGTGAACATGAATACTAGCCGCCGTGTGAACATGAATACTAGCCGCCGTGTGAACACGAATACTAGCCGCCGTGTGAACGTGAATACTAGCCGCCGTGTGAACACGAATACTAGCCGCCGTGTGAACACGAATACTAGCCGCCGTGTGAACCTGAATACTAGCCGCCGTGTGAACATGAATACTAGCCGCCGTGTGAACATGAATACTAGCCGCCGTGTGAACGTGAATACTAGCCGTCGTGTGAACGTGAATACTAGCCGCCGTGTGAACGTGAATACTAGCCGCCGTATGAACATGAATACTAGCCGCCGTGTGAACATGAATACTAGCCGTGTGATTATTAATTAATTTTTTTTATTATTTTTTTATTTTTTTTTATTTTTTATGTTAATAACGGGTGATATTAATTGACAGGGTGGCACCTACGTTAGCGATTAATTTTTAGTCTTAGTAGGAGTCTCCCGTCCCTTATATGACATAATCTTTTATTTTCAGACCGTACTCTATATTCTTACCACTTCGTTTTCTTATGTCGACATAGATGTAATATATTGTATGGTTTTTGTGTTGAATACTCTGTTTTGTTGTTTTTGGGACAAATAAATATTTCCTGTTCCTGTTCCTGTTCCTGAACATGAATACTAGCCGCCGTGTGAACATGAATACTAGCCGCCGTGTGAACATGAATACTAGCCGCCGTGTGAACATGAATACTAGCCGTCGTGTGAACGTGAATACTAGCCGCCGTGTGAACATGAATACTAGCCGTTGTGTGAACGTGAATACTAGCCGTCGTGTGAACGTGAATACTAGCCGTCGTGTGAACATGAATACTAGCCGCCGTGTGAACATGAATACTAGCCGCCGTGTGAACATGAATACTAGCCGTCGTGTGAACATGAATACTAGCCGTCGTGTGAACGTGAATACTAGCCGTCTAGGCAGCTGTCGATGGTGTATATTGCCATCGCAGATATTCAGGTCAGCGTAATAAGCTTGAATCCGAAAAACGAAACCTGTGGATATTATGAAACGAAACATCCAAACATAATGCAACTTGCAAGCATTAAGTGACTTGTGAACACAGTAGAACGTGTGAACATCAGTGGCCTATTGGCCAGTGATTCATCCAATCCTGCCTCTGATTAAGGCAGAATATGTTATTGGCAATTGGCGATTGGTATAAACCTCTGCAATTTATTTCTTACGAGAAATATACATGTTGTTCTTGTACATACACAGAAATATGTCGACATACTTCAGGTCATTTTGTTGTTCTCGGTCGCATCTTCTATTGTTCTCGATCGCATCTTAAGCCCCTTTCACAGTGAGATGTTAGTCCGGAACAAGTCGAGTTATGCCGGGGAAACAACTACTGTGAAAGCTATTTAGCCTGGATTAGCTATTCCGCTAAAATACTCGTTTCGGGAGAAAGGTTATCCCGGCATAACTACACTGTGAAAGGGAGAAATGTCTTAGTTCGACGCTAAGTAGCGCTGTGTAAGCTCAGTTCTCGCGCGAATTCGGAAGCGTCCTTCACCTTGGTTTCTTCTATTTCGCATATGACAACAATAATGTCCGAATGCGCCGTCCTCTCGAATGGGTATCCATGAAACAACTGATATTGTCCTGATATTGTGCTTCCGCCATCTCGAACGTAGTTTGCCACTCAATCTGTCGCCGAACTTGAGCCATTCTCAAGGAATGAAACTGAATTAAAAAACTAAGTGAACGCGACGAAAAAGAGACAAACATACTGCTCAGTAGCCTCCATTTTGCGAAAATGTTCTCGTTATACCATCACGAGATTATACAACTTCGCCATCTAGCGACTATTCTTGTTGAATATGACGGCTATCCCGCTAGTTCAATATCCGAAATAACTTTTCACTGTGAAAGCGATTGCTTATCGCGCAGTAAATTCCTCTCGCTATTTCGGATTAGTTAATCCGAAACAACTCACTGTGAAAGGGGCTTTACTGCCTGAAGACCGATGAAACAACAACGACCCATTACTGACATACCTACCAAAAGGGCAAAGTGTATACCATCATAAAGCCAATCAGGAATATGCTGACAGATGGGGCGTTCCGAACGTCCTGATTAACTTTCGAGAGCAGGCGATTCCATGAAGTTCTCATCACGTACGTATTGTACGTACGTGCGAACGAACTAAGATCACGCGGTCGACAGTACGGCGCATAGATGACACACGGCACGTATCGTTGAATTGAACTATTCTATGTGCGTCGCCTGTCTAGAGACCAAATTATTCTCGCCATTAGCGCAGCGAGAAGCCAGGCGCCCACAACAATTGTTGACAACTGTTTTGATTACGCATTGGCTCGGATCGATGCGAGGCTTATTGAGCGTTCGCGTATATGACGATTATATTTCATAACGGTTCAAGCACTGGAGTCATATAGCTATACAGCTATACACTGGAGTCATATAGCTATACATGTGGACAACAGCGAATGTCTTCCATTGTCGTTATTCAATATGCGCATCGAAATGTGTAAATATGTCTTGTCAGTAATACATATACTCTTATTGACTGACTGACTTTTAATTCTTCATAGTTAGACTTCGTTATACAGAGTCACTTAAGATGTTGTCCTTACTAGTGACTACATCCGAAATGGTTAACTTAACTGACGTGTCTCCGGCACACGAGTGCCACATAATGTATTGTCGCCGGCCCCGGCTGCCGCCGCCACCACTGCCGCCGTCAACATTCCAGGAAGTCGACCTCTCCTCGCCAGTGACATGACTCGACCGACGCCTTCGCTATTTCTGACCACGCTCTGGCGTGACTCGGCAGAATCACACATTGTTAAAAAGTCAATCGAGCTGATAGAGAAACCACGTTTCACACATGCGCGTTTAAGTGGGTGTGACGTGTGGTCACAGTTGGGTAAAACTGACGAAGTGACGGAGGTTGTTGTCGGAGCTCCATGCTGGATCCACGGTCGCCGAGGTCACTGTGATGTGTGTGTTTATTCTGTTTATCGGAACATTGTGTTTGATACGACGAAGTACGCGCGGAATGAATCACTCACAACGAAACTCAGGTTGTTTTTTTTCCGGATAATGACATGTCGTTGAGACGGCGACGCGTGCAGCGGACGGTGATGTTGACGAATCACTAGCTCCAACGGTGCTCCCTTGGTTGACAAGTCATCAACGCGTACGTTGATTGTTTCTTGTCTTTCGTATATAGTTTTCGCACGTGTAAGAATATTCCATGCAGAAATGTGCTATTGAAAACAGGCAACTTAGAAAGGCAGGCAACTTAGAAAGGTTCGGTTGAGACATGATATATATATATATATATATATATATATATATATATATATATATATATATATATATATATATATATATATATATATATATATATATATATACATATATATATATATATATATATATATATATATATATATATATATATATATATATATATATATATATATATATATATATATATATATATATATATATATATATATATATATATATATATATATATATATATATATATATATATATATATATATGCATATACATATGCACCTAGAATATGGGTGCATACATAATTTCCTTCACAGTGAAAAGTACACTTTGTACCCAGGCGATGATGTGTGCGACAGACGGTGGCGCCACAGTACGGAGCGTGGATAATGGAGGCTAGTGTTTTACTAGTGTTTTAATGTTTTCCTACAAATGCGACTGAATAAGTTTCAACTCTACAGAACCACACATAAGAGCCGTGCCTCTTCTACGGCCATTGGAGAGACGGTGTGGGCTGCCGTTGTCGTCATGGGCTGTGCGACGTCGTCTGTCGATGTCGTCACCGACACCAGTGACTCTCGCCTGACGGACATGTTGACGCCGAGACAGGTGGAGCTGTTCCAGTTGACGTGGAACGTCATATCAGAGGATGCCGAGGAGGTCGGAGTGGTCATGTTTGCAAGGTAATTGTCATATACTGTACGCTCTAGTAGCGTGGTCGTGTTTGCAAGGTAATTGTCATATACTGTACGCTCTAGTAGGGTGGTTGTGTTTGCAAGGTAATTGTCATATACTGTACGCTCTAGTAGGGTGATCGTGTTTGCAAGGTAATTGTCATATACTGTACGTTATAGCAGGATGGTCGCATATTCAAGATAGTTGTCATACAGTGTACGTTCTAGCAGGGTGGTCGCGTTTGCAAAGTAATTCGTCATACAGTGTGCGGTCTAGTAAGATGGTCATGTCTGCAAGTTAATTGTCACACATTGTACGTTCCAGCAGGGGTCGTGTTAATATTGTAAGATATATGTTGCACATTGAATAGTTTCTTCGTATCCTGACAACTTAATACATTAAAAGAAAACTTATATAAATAGTCGATGAATCATTCGTATTTAATTTGAATGTGAATTTAGCGAAAACGATCTCGCGATCGAAAAATGACGTTAAAGGTGCCTCCTCAACTAATGGTGCCTCCTCAACTAAAGGTGCCTCCTCAACTAAAGGTGCCTCCTCAACTAAAGGTGCCTCCTCAATTAAAGGTGCCTCCTCAACTAAAGGTGCCTCCTCAACTAAAGGTGCCTCCTCAACTAAAGGTGCCTCCTCAATTAAAGGTGCCTCCTCAACTAAAGGTGCCTCCTCAACTAAAGGTGCCTCCTCAACTAAAGGTGCCTCTTCAACTAAAGCTGCCTCCTCAATTCGATTTTTTTTGCTAGTCTCATTTCAAATTCATTTTGCGAAAAATCAAACCTACCTAATATCCACTGCAACATACTAGCTTGTTTGTGCAACTTCTGTATGTAGTTTTTGTGAAATCATCAAAATAAACAAACACATTAAGAATATGTAACCAATTTCAAACAACGATTGCTATTTTAAACACAATTTGTTCGAGCCATAACTAGAAGTTGAAACTATAGTATTTGCGGTTTTTCACAAATATTGGACATTGAGACATAAAATTCGATCAAAATTAATGTGATAGCAAACTACGCGACTAGTACTGATACTAATAAAATATTAGTTATTATTATCATTACCATTACTTGAATAAAGGACTACATCAAAACAAATATTAAAATACCAGTCATAATTACAACACTCTTTTGGCAAACCTTACGGATAATTATGATAATAATAATAATTATTATTATTGTTATTATTATTATTATTATTATACAATAATAGCAATAATAACCATACTAACAATAATAACAATACTAACAATAATGACATAATAATAATAACAATACTAACAATAATAACGAAGGAATTCCAATTGCTATGACCATTATATAAAAAACGCCACAATGACATTATGTAACAATGACATTATGTAACACGATCGCATTTTACACTGTCAAGAAAATGGGGCATTTCTGCAACACATCACACGTCACTCCTCTCCATTATCTCGGAGAGGGCTTCTAGGGAAATTAAATCCAGTCCGTGAATAGTCCACGTGTATTGATCTTCTGATTAACAATTGTTTGCAAGGAGGCAAGGATTCTACGCCGGATTCGATACAATCCCGAAGCGATATTTGTGGAACTTTCTTTACAAAAATGTTACCCGGTATCCATGACAACTTTAATTGGTTTCATGCGCGTGCGTGCGTGCATGCGTGCACGCGTGCATGCGCGCATGCGTGCACGCGTGCATGCGCGCATGCGTGCGTGCGCTACACATCTATAAACGGGAACTTGGCCGGGTCACACAAAGCAATAAACCAACACGTATAATGTCAGTTGTCTTATATGCATGTGTGTGTGTATGTGTGTGTGTGTGTGTGTGTGTGTGTGTGTGTGTGTGTGTGCGTGCGTGCGTGCGTGCGTGCGTGCGTGCCTGCGTGCGTGCCTGCGTGCGTGTATACATGTATATGTTCGAATGTTGTGAAACGTTGACATGTGGTATTTTCAGATGTGTCATACAGATGTATCATACAGATGTGTCATACAGATGTGTCATACAGATGTGTCATACAGATGTTTGCATATTGTTTTCATGTTTTGGTTACATAAAGTAGACATGTTGGGGGCCTTGAAAAAAATATGCCGATCACTAAGTCCGAACAAATTCGCCATGTGCAATAGAATGGTTCACTCGGGAGTCCAAGAACATTTTCGCCCGCACGCCCGCACGCGCGCGCGCACACACACACAGTTGAATCGATACCGCCAGCATTGCTGATACTTGGGGCAGATCCAACACCGACCCAGTTGTGATAGAGATTGATGACTCAGATGTAATCAACGTTTCAATTACTATACTTGTAAATGTCAACTATTGTCATCTATCTGTGTGTGTGTGTGTGTGTTAGTGCCCTGCGCGGGCCGGGCTTTTGGTCCAAGCCCGGCCCGGCCCAACCTCCCCATCTACTACAACACGCTGTATTCTATCAGTCAGCCATTTTTCTATCCAGTCGATTATGCCATCCCCGATACCATGGGTTTTAATTTAAGTAGTATTTTTTTATTTGGCACTTTGTTAAAAGCTTTCCGAAAATATACAAGTATATAATATCTACTGCTGATCCCTCGTCTATCCACTTAGTGATTTCTTCAAAAAAAAGACAATATATTTGCTAAGCATAACCTCGCTTTTAGGAATCCATGTTGAAATTAATTTAATAATTTATGCCTAAAAAGGAAGTCCATCATATGGTCTTTAATTAACCTTTCTAATAATTTACAAATCACTGATGTCAAACTCACTGTTCTGTAACTGTCTGACTTATTTTTATTTCCCTTTTTTAGTAATCGTATGATATTTGCTTCTTTCCATTCAAAAGTGGTATACTAATTTGTTCTACTGTTTCCATGAGTAGTTTTAGCGGACTTCCATCCATTCCACGTCATGTGTTGTCCTTCGTTGCCTTTATTTTCTTAGCTACCCTTTCTGGAGTAACAATTAACTATCCTAAATAGTTCAATTTAATATCCGGAACTGCAATACAGCATTCGGAGCTGGTAACTAACTAATATCGTCTCTGGTAAATACTGAACTGACATCGTCTCTGGTAAACACTGAACTGACATCCTCTTTGGTAATCACTGAACTGACATCCTCTCTGGTAAACACTGAACTGACATTCTCTCTGGTAAACACTGAACTGACATCCTCTCTGGTAAACACTGAACTGACATTCTCTCTGGTAAACACTGAACTGACTGACAAAGGGAACAAATTGTTCAATGATACTCTCAATTTCATATTTTAGAATGATCCAACATTCAATTGCTGGCTTATTTCTCAGCATGTTATTCCAATCTAACTTTGCTAATTATATTCTCATATCTTTATATTTGTGGAAGTTTCTCCGTTATTGTTTTACTTTACTTTCTGATTTTACTTTGATGTCAAAATGTATTTGATGATGATCACTGTTACCCAATGGTTCGTGTATTTTGACATACAATACATTCTCTCCCCTGGTTGATTCTAGCACGCGTTGAGTAAGGAAGCTATCCTGTATTAAAAATATCCTGTTGGTCCTCACCCCCTGTACTCTCTAGAGGTTTCCATTGTATGTGTCTGCTGTTAAAATCTCCCATTATGATACATTCCCTTTTACTCACTTTTGTATAGCGTTTTGTATTTTAGTATTGCCCTCTTTGTTTATGTTTGGATTTCGGTAAACTAATCAAATAGTTAATGTTGAATTTCCTGTCACGACATTGCACCAAACTGCTTCCGTTTCTAATTTTAATTCGTTTGCCTGAATAGATTCTTTAATATATAAAATAATTCCCCTCCCTTTCTTCCTTTTCGATCTCTCCTAAACATTACGTGTCCTGTCAGTCCTAATGCAACAGTGTGTTAATTGCCATCCTCCGGCAATTTCGATAACTATGACCCCTGCATCCAGTTACAGGTAAACTTCTTGACATAATTATTTTCCCAACCCGTGTCTGCTTAAATGTCCTGATTATGACCCATGATATGTCCCACCATCTCTGTCATACAAGACACCGATGTCATTATAGCATTATAGTTTATTGAAATTATGTGATTTGTTGTTAGGCTAAACATGAGATTATAGAGACAATGCGTGCAATTTTCATTAGTTTTGAGAACGTATTTTTATTGTATGGTAACTGTAGTACTTGCGACAATACGGTCTCTTACCGGTTAACTGTCTTCTGGTGCTTGGTGGCGTTATGGGCTGCGCTCTGGGTCTGTGTTATGTGTCAATGCATTGTGCGCCGTTAGCACGCGCTATAGATAATGGATCAGGCCAATAACGAGCGGTGACCTATGGCGTGACCTAGCAGTCGGACCCGTACAGCTACTGTCACCCATCCGTTGTTGTCACAAACGTTGTCAGATAGAAAAAAGACAAATACCACAGTTAAGACAGTTTCATCATCATCTCCAGAACACATCGCTGATGCTCGAACAGATCCAGCGTTTAGTCGACTCGTTATTAAATAAGACTGAAATGTTTCACTCTCTACGGGTGCATTTATGTATTTGTTTCTAGTAAAAAAAAATTACATGGGGTAAATTCTATGCTGTTTGAAAATATCCCAGTTTTGTGATTCGCGGAAATAAGACCGAATCCCATCAACCAAACCACGAAACACAAAAATAAAACACAATAATCAAACCTAAAATTGCACAATTTGCCCTTTGAACTTAGTCACATATATTAAAAAATTTTAATATTTAATTAAAGACCATTGTTCTAAATGATAATCTTACCCACATTATTTGGCCATTATACTTTCAGTCTATGGTGAAAGTTACACGAAAATGTGCACACATAACTCGTTATTAAATTTGGTTCTCGTGTTCTGCGTAGTGTTCTAGATATGATTTGGAGAGCGCCATTTCGTATCGATTGCAGCGAGGCCGGTGGCATTCACAGGCCGGATACGATCGTCGACGACTGAACACAAAGCCGATTACATCGAGCTAACTGAAGCTTACACGTGCACTGATCCGTCTATGACTGTATGTTTTATTTCAATGTAATGTAATAGATCAGACGACGGCACACCTTACAGAGTGTATTTAAACTCAAAACAGAATGCAGATAATTTAATTAACCATTCGCATGAAAAACAAGAGGAATAAGTATGTTATGTTAGATTATTTCCTTCTTTGTTCTGCACGCACGAGCGCACGCACGAACGCACGCACGCACGCACGCACGCACACACACACACACACACTCAGTTCTAGGATGAAAAAGTACGAAGTTATACGAATACATATACATATATACAAATATAATATATATATATATATATATATATATATATATATATATATATATATTTATTTATTTATTTATTTATTTATATTCAATTCTATCCAATTCGTTATGTCATCACCTATGCCACGAGCTTGTAGTTTAAGTAGTAATCTTTGACGTGGGACTTTAATGAACTCTTTCTGAAAATGTAAGTAAATAATATCTATTAGTCATCCCTCTGCCCACTTCGTGATAACATATTTATTAAGCATCACCTCGCTTTTATACCGCAGTAAAATGTTTCCTTCTATCCATTGAAAGAGGAACCACTCCTTTGCTTAATGATAAGTTGAACACTTTTGTAAATGGTATGCAAATTTTGTCTAGTGTTGCCAGCAGTGGTTTTGGTGGAATGTCGCTCAGCTACAGTTTGGCTGTGATGTAATGGACAACATCCATATAATGTAACTTAACAAATACATAAAGTTAAATTACAAATCCTGCATATTAGCTGCGTATTATCCGTTTCACAAAAAAAACCCAGACGGAAGCAACGTAATGTCAGACACATTACATTGGAAAAGTTTCCAACATTAGACAATCGTGAGGTCATATGACTTAAATTACACAATGTCAAAATCTTAGTGTAGTATATACATGTACATTATATCATTACAGCCTGTTATCCCGCAAGATCTTTGTAATGTAACTTGGGACATAATTACACAAGCGCAGAAGAGAAACCTTCAAGACAAACGGAAGCACAACCGTTGCCATGGTTACACATAACGCACATTAGTATCACGAGGATGTTGATCTCATTACTCAGCCTATGCATGTCCCGTATGCAGTAGAAACAAGATTACAAACATTCTGAGCACTAGTTTTTGTTAAGACGTGCATAACGTAAATTACATTAAAGTGGCCAACTACCCTGACATCAAGTTATCTGCTCATTGGTTTGTGTATCATTGACAACGATTCAATCAACACAGACGTTATATTGTCGATTGAAAATACGTCCACAAAGCCAACAGTGAACACAAGTGATATATTTATTAGTAAAAGAGCGTTAAAAAGAACCGAAACAATTATAAATTAAACGTTATACATGAGGCGGCTCTCACGGATAAGCGGGTAAACTTGTTTGTTACAAAAACAAATTCGGATTGTGATATCAAGATAGCAAAACCTCAATTTCTGTCCGGCACTTTATGAATTTTCTATGTGTGTAAATAAAAATAATAAATGAAAATTTTGGCGACGACATTACTCCGCGTAGTTCAAATTTGGGTTTTGATAATAACATTTTACAAAAACATTTGGTTGGGGTGGTGCTTTCAACATACCAAAACCTAATTTTTGCTTGGGAATTAAAAAGTGTTTTCTTTGTATATAGAGATAAATAATAAATTAAAATGTTGGACAGCTTTTATTGAAATGCCATTACTAATTGTGGTCAAATATGGGTTTTGATAAACCAGTTGCTATGTTTGTTACTGACGTAGCTGTTATCATGTTAGATATTTGAAAGATATGCATGACTCTCAACTCAGCCTTTTATGGAGACAAATAATAAATGAACATTTCTACCAAGTTTTACTGAAGTGACATTGCTCCTTGTGGGTCAAATATCAAGTAAATATATAGGTTTTCCGTGACATAATAAATTACATAAAATAATATATTTTACAATTTGTTTTACATATTATGCTTATATAATATGAACATATAAAATGTGGGTTTCATGTGACATAATTAATTACATAAAATAATAAATGTTACCATTTTATGCGAGTTTGACATATTATGCTTATATAATATGAACATATCAAATCGAAAGTTTTATATTTGTATAGCAAATAAATCTTGTGTTATGACTGATTATGATCAGAATACATGTTTTGTTAGTTTTGCTGGTGACGTAGCTATTACTATGTCAGATATAAAAAATGCAACTTTTGGGGGTCTAATATATTTCAAACAACCTTTAGCATTTACATTTTCATTACGTGTATTTCAGGATCAATCACCTTAAAACATTTACGTACTCTAAAAATAATGGCGATCACCCGCACAGGAGTTAGTCAGATGAGTTTTTGGGTTATTGCTATCTATTGCCCCATATTCGGTTTGTATATGGTATTAAGGGAATGTCTGAAGGTATAATATATATTTTTTATTGACTTTTAAACAAGCCTAATCTATTTTATATGTCTTGTTGTTTTGGGTCGTCAAATGCATTTCGAAAAAGCCTTTTCTATAAATAAAATATGTCCGTTTCAAAAGGTGAAAGTGGCCAGTTAACGTAGAGTATGATATGCATGTACTTTGGCCGATATGTTTGTACTTTGGCCGATATGTTTGTACTTTGGCCCATATGTTTGTACTTTGGCCGATATGTTTGTTCCTCGGCCTCACAGGCTTGTGAATGAGGTGTACGCAGCCTCAGTAACAAAGGCATCCAGCACCAACAAGTCGGTATACTACTGTCGTGTCGGTGATGATCGCATCCGCCCCATTGACCTCCTTGACGTCCTGCCCTGCCTCAGCCGTCATCTCAAGTAGCTCATTTGCTCCATGTGAATTATAATGTCTTGTGCCGTGACCATTAGCTCAGAATGTCTTGCGCCGTGACCATTAGCTCAGAATGTCTTGTGCCGTGACCATTAGCTCAGAATGTCTTGCGCCGTGACCATTAGCTCAGAATGGTCGTCGAAGGGTCGTCGTTAGCTCAGAATGGTCGTCGTTAGCTGACTCTTCATGTCACCACGTTCACGTTAACGTTCACGTTCACGTTCACGTTCACGTTCACCTTCGAAGCTTCGGGAACCTGTTCTTAGTTAAACTGTGCATAATGGGATATCACATGGGGCATGTCTGTCTGTCTGATTGTATATATGTCTGTAAGGTTTCACTCTCTATCTCCCTCTCTCCCCTCTCTCTCCCTCGCTACCTGTCTGTATATACATATATATATATATATATATATATATATATATATATATATATATATATATATATATATACATACATACATACATACATACATACATACATACATACATACATACATACATATATACATATATATATATATATATATATATATATATATATATATATATATATATATATATATATATATATATATATATATATATATATATATATATATATATATATATCTCTCTCTCCTCTCTGTCTGTCTGTCACTCACTCCCACGCACGTACGCACGCACTTATTCACTCACTCGCTCGCTCGCTCACTCACTCACTCACTCACTCACTCACTCACCCAAACACACATCCACCCATCCATACACACAAGAGGGAGTTATCTGTGTTGCGCCGTCAGACTGTTCCAGACTGAAAAGGACCTGAAGGCACTGTTCGTTGGCCTGGCGGGCGACCACACCCACTACGAGGACACAGAGCTGGGCGTCGACGACCTACAACTGAAGGTTCACTCCCGGGTCGTCATGGACGTCCTGGGGGCGGCTGTCGAATGTCTCGAAGACCCCAGCGTCCTCAACCCCGTCCTCTTTGCTCTCGGGCAGATGCACGCCCCTTACGGGGTAGAACCGCACTACCTACCGGTAGGTGGCGATGTTGTCAAATCATGTTTTTATTAATATTTTTGTAAATGTTAATAATAACATTAATAGTTAATAAATAACATATAATGACACCAGTGTGTCATAGCAGTATACAACATTTGTGACGACAACAAAAAAATTACAACAATAATTATTACATTTACAATAACAACAGCAGCGACAACAACAAAAACAAAAGCAACAAAGACAACAACAACAATAATAATAGTAATCATGATGATATTAAAGATTCGTGGAATCAATGTTAAATAACTTAAATAGTAATTGCACACTATGGTCGCCCTTAGGCACGAACAAAAACATTAATATTATTTATACAAGAAAACATTCGTCCTGGACCGTGTTGCCAGGCACACGTCACGTGATACTCATTCCGTCGAATAACAATACTTCTAACTGCGGCTAATACTGATTGCGCTAACTGTCTAACATTACAATGTTCACAAGTGTTAGTTGTTGCAGAGACTGTGGCCCGCCATCAAGTACGCCCTCAAACAGACGCTGCAAGAACGCTTCACTCCCGATGTGGAGGAGACCTGGAAGATTGTGTACCATTTCATTGTCGGCAAGATGATGGCCGGAATCGCGAAGACTGGCTCGCCACTTGGGACGTTAGCTGTGTAAGGCCCTTGTTCAACAATGCAGCCGTGTGTCGGGTCTTGCTCAACAAGGCAGCAGTTTAGCGGGTCTTGTTCAATAAGGCAGACGTGTAGTGGGGTCTTGGTGAACAAGGCAGCCGTCTACTTGGTGAACAAGGCAGCCGTCTAGTTGGTCTTGGTGAACAAGGCAGCCGTGTAGTGGGTCTTGATGAACAAGACAGCCGTGTAATGGGTCTTCATGAACAAGGCAGCGGTGTAGTGGGTCTTCATGAATAAGGCAGCCGTGTAGTGGGTCTTCATGAACGAGGCAGCCATGCAGTGGGTCTTGGTGAACAAGGCAGCCGTGTAGTGGGTCTTGATGAACAAGGCAGCTATGCAGTGGGTCTTGGTAAACAAGGCAGCCGTGTAGTGGGTCTTCATGAACAAGGCAGCCATGCAGTGGGTCTTGGTAAACAAGGCAGCCGTGTAGTGGGTCTTCATGAACAAGGTAGCAATGACCTGACAATGCTGCTACCATGGACCAGTTAGGCACTTTTGAAACTAGCAGACTATGCCCAGCTGCATGGACTATTATATTTGGTATACGTAATTTCGTAATTTCACCCGGTCGCTAGATAAGACAATTTCGCCTTGAACATGTAAAGTTTAGGCGCTGAAACGACTTCTTCTGGAAATTTGTTCCACTAATCGATGACGCGATTTGTGAAGAATTGTTTACGAATATATGTAAGGGAGAGCGCCTTCATTTCTTTTAGGATGTTGGCCCTCCGATTTGTACTACAATTATAACAAAAAACGTCTGGGTAATTCCTGTTTAAGCCACTGATATATTTATATACCCTTCAGATGTCCGCCTCCAGTCGTCTTTGTTCCAAATGAACTTATTGGATGGGTGTAATGTTGACTTCTGAACTGCTTCTAATTTGTGTTTATAATTTTGATACACGCTTGTGACGCGTATAATAGAACTGGTGGAATCACCGAGTTACAGAGGGTTTTTATTTTTGTTACTGGTCTACTTTCAAGACATCATTTATTTAGTTATATCCATTGATTTGCATTTGATGTAATGCATTTATATGAGTACTTCGTTTTAGGTTATTACTGAACCGGACGAGGAAGAATAACATTTAATGGCTTGATATGTTGCGTTCTTGTGCATTGTGGATATAGTGTTTCTGGGTCTGGACATTGAAATGCTTCACTTGTGCGTTGCTGCATACGCCTTGACGATGACTGATTCACTTTCACACCCTGTGAGGCATCCACATGTTTACGTCGACGATTGAAGAGACAAGCGATGAAGATTCAGTCGACATTTTAATAAAAGTACAACAATTAGCATTATTAGAGTATTCCTGATTCTGATGAAACCACATGTCGACTTTATCAGGTGGAATCTACAATACCACACGTAAACATAATACCTGAGATACTACACGAAATGCCGCTTTCGAATCAATAAACCACAACTGCCTTTTATGACAACGACCGGAAACAGCACCACAAACAATTCAAAGTCGTAAAGCGGCAGTGTTTTTACGACTTGTCTAGTTCGACCAAATACACGTTTGGCAGACAAAGGCTTCTATTACATGTCACACACGCAGTGTTGATAATGTTTTCGAGGAAATAATGCCAGCTATGACGTATGTATACACTGTTCCAATGCCCATTTCATGTGTTGCCGAAGGCCCGTCGAATATTTGACATTCACAATTTAAAATGACACATAGGGTAGAGCGGGCTAATACATTTACAACGGGTACATAGGGTAGGGCGGGCTAATACATTTACAACGGGTACATAGGGTAGAGCGGGCTAATACATTTACAACGGGTACATACGGTAGAGCGGGCTAATACATTTACAACGGGTACATAGGGTAGAGCGGGCTAATACATTTACAACGAGTACATTTCTTAGAATGCATATCACTAATTTTAAATTGTTTGTTAAACTAGACGGCAACTATTATTGCACTATCTCATTTATGTCGTTTCATGCTTAAACATATCACTCCTGCCTTACTCCACGATCAATCATATCACTCCTGCCTTACTCCACGATCAATCATATCACTCCTGCCTTACTCCACGATCAATCATATCACTCCTGCCTTACTCCACGATCAATCATATCACTCCTGCCTTACTCCACGATCAATCGTCATCAACATGATCGATTACCCAAATTCCGGGCAAACATCAATTGCGGTTCTCTTCTCTTGTGGTGGTGAGGTGCCACACGACGAAGGATAATCAAGGGTATCTATAAGCATATCTATAAGCATGGTGTTGTCGCACACAATAACACAATTAACACAGTGTGTTTTCTATAAAACTATAAAAACTAACAGTATGATCATGTGCTCGAATCCAACAATTAGGAAACTTTTTTCTTCGTAGCATTGTCGTCTTCTTCTTATACTGGATAGGAATCAACCGTCTCTCCAAGGCTTACCTACTCGGTGTGTGTGCACCCGTGCTACAGTGCTGTAAGAGAAAATAAATAAACTATTTGGGAGATGATAGTATGCGTGTAGTAATGCAATTTAAGGAGAGGAAAAGTTTATAACGTGAAAAATGCAGTATGAATTAATGTTGCAAGCTGGAGATCCTCTGTCTGAAAATCTCCAAACTTGGCGCTGTAGCTTCGTTGGCCGGCAGGTTGTTCCAGTTGGCTATTGTACGGGGCAAGAAGCTGAATTGGGTGAATTTCTTATTGGTAAGGGGGAGTTGAAAAGCTTCGGAATGCATGTGTTGAGAGGGTCTCGCAGGGGTACGTGTGAGTTGGGGGGCTGAGGTGCAAAGCGACTATGCTAAAATGTACTATGTAAAATCTTATAAAACACGACATGTCAGATGTCAGCTCTCCATCGTTGGAGGCTGCGTCAACTCACGTGGCTGAGCATGGTGGTGACATTGGCTTCGCTATTGTTGCTTTTGCAGACATACCGTGTTGCCCATCTCTATTTTGGTCTTGCATGTTTTGGCGTAGGGGTCCCATGTGGCAGTGTCACCCTCAGTTGGGACATCTCTAAGGTGAACTACGCACTATTGTGTAAGTGTTCCTGACCAACTTGGAGATATATGCTGCATGAAGCGGAGTTAATATTATTAGTAACTTAATACCCCCTTCTCTCTCCATCTCTCTCTCTCTCTCTCTCTCTCTCCATATCTCTCTCTCTCTCTCTCTCTCTCTCTCTCTCTCTCTCTCTCTCTCTCTCTCTCTCTGGCAGACTTCTGTCTCAAGAGACAATTGTCTTTTGAGACAGAAATCTGCCATTGATGTCTTCCATGACTCCATATCTCGTTTCATAACACATTTGAAGCGAAGGTATGGTCTGTCTATTGTTCTTTTTTTCTCGTCCAGTAGCTCTTTATATCCCCACACAAATGCACACACACACACACGCACGCACGTACGCACACACGCACACACACACACTCGGATTGAACGATAATCGTCAAACTCCCCGCCAGTGGCGCCATTCATCACATCATTACTGCCACAACTTGATTATAAATTCAATATTGACAGTGTGGAGTGATATGTTGGTTGGGCGTTATTGCAACTGTGCATTTTAATATACGTAACAGGTTCAAACAAGAAGGAAAGTTATTTTGTTCCTATAGGGTAAAGTCGTCTTTCTTAGCCCCCTGCCTATATTGGACCTAGGATCAAACTCATATTTCCGATGAGAGAAGGAACTGTACTGGATAGAAGAAACACGTGTCACTTCAGTCAACAACTTCCACCAACATTTGATAATGTTGTTGGATAGAAGAAACACGTGTCACTTCCTTCAACAACTTCCACCAACATTTGATAATGTTATTGGATAGAAGAAACACGTGTCACTTCCTTCAACAACTTCCACCAACATTTGATAATGTTATTGGATAGAAGAAACACGTGTCACTTCCGTCAACAACTTCCACCAACATTTGATAATGTTATTGGATAGAAGAAACACGTGTCACTTCCGTCAACAACTTCCACCAACATTCGATAATGTTATTGGATAGAAGAAACACGTGTCACTTCCGTCAACAACTTCCACCAACATTTGATAATGTTATTGGATAGAAGAAACACGTGTTACTTCCTTCAACAACTTCCACCAACATTCGATAATGTTATCGGATAGAAGAAACACGTTTCATTTCCGTCAACAACTTCCACCAACATTTGATAATGTTATTGGATAGAAGAAACACGTGTCACTTCCGTCAACAACTTCCACCAACATTTGATAATGTTATTGGATAGAAGAAACACGTGTCACTTCCGTCAACAACTTCCACCAACATTTGATAATGTTGTTGGATAGAAGAAACACGTGTCACTTCCGTCAACAACTTCCACCAACATTTGATAATGTTATTGGATAGAAGAAACACGTGTCACTTCCGTCAACAACTTCCACCAACATTTGATAATGTTGTTGGATAGAAGAAACACGTTTCATTTCCGTCAACAACTTCCACCAACATTTGATAATGTTATTGGATAGAAGAAACACGTTTCACTTCCTTCAACAACTTCCACCAACATTTGATAATGTTATTGGGTAGAAGAAACACGTGTCACTTCCGTCAACAACTTCCACCAACATTTGATAATGTTATTGGATAGAAGAAACACGTTTCATTTCCATCAACAACTTCCACCAACATTTGATAATGTTATTGGATAGAAGAAACACGTGTCACTTCCGTCAACAACTTCCACCAACATTTGACAATGTTATTGGATAGAAGAAACACGTGTCACTTCCGTCAACAACTTCCACCAACATTTGATAATGTTATTGGATAGAAGAAACACGTTTCATTTCCGTCAACAACTTCCACCAACATATGATAATCGCACATGCTTTAAGATAAGAGACATTCCAGTTTTTCTATTTTGAATGGCTTTGAAATAATTATGGGTTTTTGTTGTTATGTTTCTCTAACAATGCGGGTTATTTTGAACAGTTTTAGTTGACAACTGATTACGCGTAGTTACCAAAAGAAGTATTATCGCATATTGGATCGAAATTCTTGTATGGCGTGCTGGCACAGCGCGCGCTTTTTCTAAGTGTTCGTTGTATTGCCTGTAGTGGACACACTGTCACTTAGTACATTGGACCCGTTGTCACTGAATATATTGGACCCGCTGTCACTGAATATATTGGACCCGTGGTCACTAAGTATATTGGACCGGTTGTCACTGAATATATTGGACCCGCTGTCACTGAGTATATTGGACCGGTTGTCACTGAATCTATTGGACCCGCTGTCACTGAGTATATTGGACCCGCTGTCACTGAGTATATTGGACCCGCTGTCACTGAGTATACTGGACCCGCTGTCACTGAGTATATTGGACCCGCTGTCACTGAGTATACTGGACCCGCTGTCACTGAGTATATTGGACCCGCTGTCACTGAGTATACTGGACCCGCTGTCACTGAGTATACTGGACCCGCTGTCACTGTGTATACTGGACCCGCTGTCACTGAGTATATTGGACCCGCTGTCACTGAGTATATTGGACCCGCTGTCACTGAGTATATTGGACCCGCTGTCACTGAGTATATTGGACTCGCTGTCACTGAGTATATTGGACCCGCTGTCACTGAGTATATTGGACCCGCTGTCACTGAGTATATTGAACTAGGGGGTCCAATTTAGGAATGACAATTTTTCCTCCTGCCTTATTCCAAATGTAATCGTTGAAAGTTTAATAGCCGAGTTATGATCCAAAACAGTTAATTCTCAAAACATCGAATACGCTAACAAGTGGCACAGCACAGTGCACTTGGGCACCTGTCTAAATATATCGTTTTATAGCACTTCACCAGGCGGCCAGATGACGTGGCCGAGTTGTTTAGGCAATGGACTGCATCTTTTGAGTGAGATTAATAGCGGCGAGCCCGCTATATATTCTAGTAATAACTAGGATGTTCTTGCACCCGTTGAACTGTAGTCCTCAGTTAGTTTGTTTGCAGGGAATTGGGAGAAATCATATTTAGAACGGGCGCCTACAAACATAACAGATGGTGATATGGGCTTCAAATCTGCAGCACGATGGTATGGTTTACCAAACACTACTCTTCTCCGCCATTACAAATGTAGAAACAACGTGGCAAATCAAGAAACCGTTCATTTTGGAACACACTGTGCTCTATTTGCTGAAATGCAGAATGAGACACGCTTTAGATCTGCAACAACTTATGTTTCCAATAACAAAGGTTGACCTTCAGCGGCTTGCTTTCCAATTTGCAGGGATAAATGAAATGTCCACGCGATTTAGCGAAAATAAAGGAATAGCAGAATAACAATAGCTGGTCATCGCACGTCACCCACAACCTTCCTGACATAGGTCAGAAGTGACGTCACCCACAACCTTCCTGACATAGGTCAGAAGTGACGTCACCCACAACCTTCCTGACATAGGTCAGAAGTGACGTCACCCACAACCTTCCTGACATAGGTCAGAAGTGACGTCACCCACAACCTTCCTGACATAGGTCAGAAGTGACGTCACCCACAACCTTCCTGACATAGCTCAGAAGTGACATCACTGGCAAGAACCGACGGTTTCAATAAGGAAGCCGCTAAAAACTTCTTTAACAATCTCTCAGAGCACCGTCAAAAGTGGTTTGTGAGAAGGGCAAACCGCGAACGGGTTTCTCTAACAAGTGCTGAAAGAGGATTGCACACAACTTGTGTCATTGCTACCAATGCTGCAGGTAATTATGCACCACCGATGTTAATCTTCAAGTAAAAATGGATGAAACCAGAGTTGCAAGATGGCCCTTCAATTGGCGCAGTTTGCATTGTCTAAGATTGAGGATACATTGTCTAAGATTGAGGATACATTGTCTAAGATTGATGATACATGAAGAGTGAGCTGGTTTGTAAGTACTTACAACACTTCATCAGCCATGTCAAACCACCCCCGGCGTTCCCTATTCTTCCGGTTTCAGATGGGCATTCATCACATACAAAGAACCTGGACCCAGTAGATCTTCCAAGAAAAAACAGGATGATTATGTTGTCGCTACGTGTCCATACTACCCACCGCACACAACCGCTTCACGTTGCCTTCTTCAGATCATTGAAGGTATTTTGCAACCAGGCAATTGAAAAGTGGCTCCGAACCAATCCAGGGAGAACAGTAACTGTTCTTCAAGTAGCGTCTCACTTTTCTGACGCATACAACAAAGCTGCCAGGGTGGGCTGCGCAAAAAGCGGTTTCGAGAAATGTGTCTCAAACGTCAGTCCAACAAAATGTAACGTTCAAATCTGATGAACATCGTGAATCTCTTCAATCAACCCGCAGCCAGTCAGAGACTCACGGCCTACATCATGTACGAGTTAAGGGGAGGCTCCTCCAAAGGAATGCACACTGTATAGACAATACTATTGCTGTTTACAACAAAGACATAATTGTTATCAAGCGGTACGGAGAGCTGTACGGCTCCTCCAAAGGAATGCACACTGTATAGACAAGACTATTGCTGTTTACAACAAAGACATAATTGTTATCAAGCGGTACGGAGAGTTGTACGACTCCTCCAAAAGAATGCACACTGTATAGACAAGACTATTGCTGTTTACAACAAAGACATAATTGTTATCAAGCGGTACGGAGAGCTGTACGGCTCCTCCAAAGGAATGCACACTGTATAGACAAGAGTATTGCTGTTTACAACAAAGACATAATTGTTATCAAGCGGTACGGAGAGCTGTACGGCTCCTCCAAAGGAATGCACACTGTATAGACAAGACTATTGCTGTTTACAACAAAGACATCATTGTTATCAAGCGGTATGGAGAGCTGTACGGCTCCTCCAAAGGAATTTAACAAGATTTAACAAGATTTAACAAGATTGCCATCTCGAACAACAAGTTCCAGATGGCAAGTGGACAAGGAAGCCATTGGCTTATCGAGAGTCCAACAATTTTCTCATCTATGTGTAGCCCACCCTTATCAGATATCTGTCAATTCTATTTTTAAACATATTCACACTACTAACATTAACACAATCATTTGGCAGTTTGTTCCGTTCATTTATCACCCTCTGCGAGAATGAGTACTTTCTCATGTCCAACCTACACTGCTCCTTAACTAATGCTGCTTTGTGTCTTCTGGTTCTACTGCCTTCTTTAAGTTTGAAGAACATATTCCTATCAACATCCTCATAACCGATCACTATTTTAAACACTTCTATTTGGTCTCCTCTTAGTCTCCTGGTCTCTAGTATTGTCAAACCACATTGTAATAAGCGACTTTCATAACTAAGGTCTCTTAATTCTGGAATCATCTTAGTTGCTCTTCGTTGTATTCTTTCTAGCTTATCTATGTCTTTTTTACGGTATGGCCTCCATGCTTGAATACAATATTCCAAATGTGGTCTAACTATTGTTTTGCACAGGGGTACAATTAGATGTTTCTCCTTATACGTGATAGTTCTCCTAATTAGCCCTAGAATTTGATTTCCTCTCGAAGCAGCAATCCCACATTGCTCTGAAACTTTCATGTCAGCATTAAATGTTACTCCTAAATCCTTTTCTTGTGTGGTTCTACCTAGTACAGCATCCCCCATTTTATATTCCTCATCCATATTTCCATGTCCTATGTGTATACATTTACCCTTCCCAAAATTGAATAACATTTGCCATTTGTCTGACCATTTAACTAATTTTTCTAGATCATCCTGTAAACTTTGGTTATCTGTATCATTAGTAACTTTTCTGAATACTTTTGTATCATCTGCAAATTTGAGTACTTTGCTAGATATGTCATCCTCCAAATCATTTATATATATTAAAAACAGTATAGGGCCTAACACTGATCCCTGTGGTACCCCACTCAAAACAGATTTTCAGTTTGAAATCTTACCATCTACTATTACTCTCTGTCTTCTGTGTGTAAGCCACTTTTCTATCCAGTTGATTACATCATTGCCTATACCATGGGCTTTTAGTTTAAGCGGCGTAATGTTTGATTCTTTCCATTCTGAAGGAACTATTCCTTCTTCTAGTGACAAGTTAAATATGTTTGCAAGTGGTGTACTAATTTGATCAACAATTTCCTTTAGCAGTTTTGGTGGTATCCCATCAACTCCAGGTGATTTATTATCTTTCATCTTCTTAATTTTCTTTGCTATCATTTCAGGAGTTACAAATAACTGCCCTAAATGTTCTGATTTGTTGCCCTCAAATTTAGTCTATGGAACTGGAAGTGAGCTGATATCTTCTGTGGTAAAAACTGAGCTGAAATACTCATTCAGGACCTCTGCCATTTGGAACCCATCTGAAATTATGTTTTCACTGTTGTTTTCCAGTGGTCCGACCTTATCTCGAACTTTCTGTTTACTCCTTACATAAGCATAGAAACTCTTGCTGTCATTTTTTATATTACATGCCAATTTTTGTTCAAAGGTTCTTTTAGATTTTCTAATTTCAGTTGTAGCTAGGTTAAGTGCCTCTTTGTAGTTTGTGTAGTCTTCTACATTTCCAGTGTGTTTATAGACCTTCCAAAGCATCTGTTTGTGAGCAATTTTTCTAATAGCTTCTTTTGACAGGTGTTTTTTCCTGGATCTTTTCCCTTGTTTTCTTAATGGAATAAATTTCTCAATAATGCCCTCAATCTCATATTTTAAACATGTCTAGCATTCTGTTGCTGTCTTGTTCTTCAGCAAGTTATTCCAATCTATATTTGCTAGATATGTTCTCATCTCTTTATATTTGTCTTTGTTGAAGTTCCTCCTCCATTGTTTTTTATATGTATTCCCTGTTTTTACTTTTATATTAAAATGGATTTGGTTATGGTCACTTGAACCCAAAGGTTCGTGTACTTTAACATTGTCAACTAATTCATTTTGAGAAGACAAAATTAAATCTAACACATTCCCACCTCTGGTTGGTTCCAAGACATGTTGAGTAAGGAAACAATCCTGTGTTAGAAGTAGAAACTGATGGTCGTCACCTCCAGCACTCTCTAATGATTCCCATTGTATATGTCCATGGTTAAAATCACCCATTATAACACATTCCCCCTTGCTCACCTCCCTTATAGTCTTTTGTAGTTTTACATCTTCCTCTTGTCCCATGTTAGGATTACGATAAACTACTCCTATTGTTAATGTTGAGTTCTTGGTAACTATGTTACACCAAATTGCTTCCACACTATCTGCTTCACTTTTCAGTGTAATTTCATATGCTTGGATAGATTCTTTAATATACAAAATTACTCCACCTCCCCTTCTTTCTTGTCTATCCTTCCTAAACATTACATAGCCTGTCAGTGCTAACTCAGCATCTACTATATCTTCATTTGCCCATGATTCTGTGACGCCTATTACATGAGGATCAATATGTGCTACCATAATGTCTAACTCACTTTTTTTTATTTACTATGCTCCTGGCATTTAAGCATACACATTTAAGTTCATTGTCTGAAATTATTGGTGAACATTTCTTTGGATGTGTATTTGTAGTAGTACTCCTTTGAGTTTTCTCTGTCAGTTCCCCCTGCACATCTAGTTTAAATAATCTATGGTACCTGTGTCCATCTCTCATGAAAAAGTCACCTCTTCCACAAAGTTTAACCACATGTCTACGAAGCCTACTCCCTCCTCCATACATACCTTCTGTACCTGTGTGTTGATCGCCATCCTTCTACAGTTCCTATATTCCTCACCCCTGCCTCCCATTATTGGTAATATCCCCGACAATACGATCTGCCCAACTCGTGCCTCTTTAAGTGTCTTAATCAACCTCCTGTACATACCAATGATGGCTGACGTTCCCTCCTTATCTGCATTGTTCGTTCCCACATGCACGAGAACAGCACCTCCCGTGCCACCACCCATGACCTGTCCTGCCTTCTCTGCTATATCTTCTACTTTCGCCCCTGGTAGGCATACTGTTATGTCATCTCCTCTATTTACAATTTTATCCTCTTTCCTAATGATGGAATCCCCCATAAATACCCGGGCTTTCCTCGCTTTCCCCTGTGATACTACATCAGCAAAGCTCCTTTCCTGTTGCACACTACTAGTATGCCCCCTTTCTCTCCTATCATCAACCTTTACTGTCTTACCACCTGGCAATCCCTCTCCGCTCACCCGCTTACCTCTCTTTTGTTGCATTCTTTGCCTTCTGTCATCTTTCTTCTTCTTACCAGCTTTCTCCATCACATTGCCACTGCTCTCCTTGTTCTCCTTGGTCTCACCACCTCTGCTCTCCTCGGTCTCACCACCTCTGCTCTCCTCGGTCTCACCACCTCTGCTCTCATCATTCTCACCACCTCTGCTCACTTCTGTCTCACCCTGCCCTGTCATCATCAAAATCATACGCCTTAGCTCAATCACCTGCTCCTGCAGATATTTCACTGTAGTACACCCCCTACACACGAAATGGAAATCATCCGCCTGCACCTCCGCCCACGAATTTACACACCCGGACTTTGCAAAGTCTATCTAGCTGTCGCAGCTAGAACATATCAAATTACGTTTTGCCTTTACTTGGCGTTTGCACGGCGCCATGTTAGAAATTAAATTTGTATTTGTTTATAATCCGTTTATAATCAATTTATACTAGGTAGTCTTCACAAAGACTGTTTTTGTCTTGTAATACACACTTTATAGTATAGGAATGCACACTGTATAGACAAGACTATTGCTGTTTACAACAAAGACATGATTGTTATCAAGCGGTACGGAGAGTTGTACGACTCTTCCAAAGGAATGCACACTATATAGACAAGACTATTGCTGTTTACAACAAAGACATGATTGTTATCAAGCGGTACGGAGAGTTGTACGACTCTTCCAAAGGAATGCACACTATATAGACAAGACTATTGCTGTTTACAACAAAGACATGATTGTTATCAAGCGGTACGGAGAGTTGTACGACTCTTCCAAAGGAATGCACACTATATAGACAAGACTATTGCTGTTTACAACAAAGACATGATTGTTATCAAGCGGTACGGAGAGTTGTACGGCACTTCCAAAGGAATGCACACTATATAGACAAGACTATTGCTGTTTACAACAAAGACATGATTGTTATCAAGCGGTACGGAGAGTTGTACGACTCCTCCAAAGGAATGCACACTGTATAGACAAGACTATTGCTGTTTACAACAAAGACATAATTGTTATCAAGCGGTACGGAGAGTTGTACGACTCCTCCAAAGGAATGCACACTATATAGACAAGACTATTGCCGTTTACAACAAAGACATAATTGTTATCAAGCGGTACGGAGAGTTGTACGACTCCTCCAAAGGAATGCACACTATATAGACAAGACTATTGCCGTTTACAACAAAGACATAATTGTTATCAAGCGGTACGGAGAGTTGTACGACTCCTCCAAAGGAATGCACACTATATAGACAAGACTATTGCTCTTTACAACAAAGACAGACTTGTTATCAAGCGGTACGGAGAGTTGTACGGATTTTCTCTATGTAGCTATGAACTACAATCTTTTTGAAAACGCAGATATGTAGCCTTGAATAACCAGTAAGAATAGTAATTAAAAAGCTCTCTTTGTTACTAAGGTATAACCTGTTTTCCTTACGGGGTCCACTATAGGCGACCATGGTAAATTTTCAAAGCAAACACTATCCACAATTTTGTACAATTGAAACTGAGAGATTTACTGACGCAAATTAGGAGCTTACCAAATGAAATGACGATGTGCAGAATCTACACATACCAAATGTACGTTGTACCAGTGGCGAACTTGTGACTTACATTACATTCACTGTGTGGCGCCACAGGTGGGGGTTTGGATCGTCGTTTGTTCTTTCGCGCGACAGAGCGACAGAGGCAGACATATGATTTTACATGTTTTCACTCATGATTTATAGTAGCACATTCTAGGCACAGAACTGTTCCACGAAAGTACCGCCCTACTAACCAGTGGAACAGTGAAGATAGCGGCCAAACATTCTAGGCACAGAACACGAGTGTACCGCTCTACTAACCATTTGAACAGTGAAGACAGAGGCCAAACATTCTAGGCACAGAACACGAGTATGCCGCTCTACTACCCATTTAAACAGTGAAGACAGCGGCCAAACATTATAGGAACAGAACACGAGTGTACCGCTCTACTAACCATTTGAACAGTGAAGACAGCGGCCAAACATTATAGGCACAGAACACGAGTGTACCGCTCTACTAACCATTTGAACAGTGAAGACAGCGGCCAAACATTCTAGGCACAGAACACGAGTGTACCGCTCTACTACCCATTTGAACAGTGAAGACAGCGGCCAAACATTCTAGGCACAGAACACGAGTGTACCGCTCATACTACACCACTAAGATGTCGTCGTTTGTAAGTGGAATCAAACCTGTTTTTTTTACTTAAACGAATACTTTTATTTCTGGTAAATAAACCCATATACAAGCACATAACATGTCCATATATATATATATATATATATATATATTATATATATATATATATATATATATATAAATATATATATATATATATATATATATATATATATATATATATATATATATATATATATATATATATATATATATATATATATATATATATATATATATATATATATATATATATATATATATATATATATATATATATATATATATATATATATATATATATATATATATATATATGTGTATGTGTGTATATATATATGTATATATACATATACATATACATATATTACACAAGCATGTACATAACATCCTTGAGACAAATTCCACGTTTTGTGGTTATGTTTTGTGTGCCGAGGTACATTGATATGTTTTGTGTGCCGAGGTACATTGATATGTTTTGTGTGCCGAGGTACATTGATATGTTTTGTGTGCCGAGGTACATTGTACATTGCACGTTTTGTGGATATGTTTTGTGTGCCAAGGTACATTGATGCAAGCAACGCGTTTGTATAATTAAAGGTATATGTTGAAAACAAGAGTTGTGACTTCATTTCAGGGCACCTTTTTGTAGTTTTAATTAATATAGAACGATGCATATTGTGCACGTTGAAGGGTACATATTTGGTTATATTCCAACATGAAACGCGTATGCTTTTGACAGATGTTTAAAACATGTTTGGGGGCAAGTTAGATAAATTCTCAATGATGGTATACTGGCAATGTATTGAACGCCCCTCCCCCAGCATAAAATATCATGTCCCAAGTGCCAAAGCGACAATTATATGCTAATTGGTGCTGGCACCTGGCGATTATAGGCTACACTACAAATTCAGGAATCTATGCACTATTTTTAATGTGTTTGGGCCTTGTAGGGTTGCAAAATAATTGTACTAATTATAACACCAGCATATCACATATCACGAATGATCTGAATGAAGTGTCTAAAATGGCGGAATATGTCTCGTTCCATTGCGACGCATGTAAAAGTCTATTCATTCGCAGTAGCCAGAAAAGTAGACCAAATTATTGTAACGAAAATGTAACATACGACTGTAAGTATGACAAAATGTAACATACGACTGTAAGTATGACAAAATGTAACATACGACTGTAAGTATGACAAAATGTAACATACGACTGTAAGTATGACAAAATGTAACATGCGACTGTAACTATGACAAAATAGAAGTGTGCATTACCTAAAATAAACAAATTGTACTTATATTTCCGTCCGTCCCTTCCTTTCCTCCTCCCTTCCCCTCTCTCTCCTCCCTTCCTTCCATCCTACCTTCTTCCATCCACTACCTTCCTTCTCACCTCCCTTCCTCCATATCCTTCATTCCTTCCTCTCTTCCTCTCTCTCATCCCTTCCTCCCTCTCCACACTTTCTTTCCCCCTCCATCTCCTCCATTACTTCCCTATTCCCTTCCACCCTCTGCTCCCTCCCCTCCCTCTCTTCCTTTCGTCCATCTCCTCCTTCCCACTCTCCTCCCTTACTTCCATCCTCCCTCTCCTCCCTTACTTCCATCTTCCTTTTGTCCCTCTCCTCCACTCCCCTTCTCCTAACTTACTTCCCTCCTCCCTCCCTCACTCTCATACCTTACTTCCCTCCTCCCTTCCTCCCTCTCCTCTTTTCGCCCCTCTCTTCCATTCCTCCCTCTCCTCTTTTCGCCCCTCTCTTCCATTCTTCCCTCTCCTCTTTTCGCCCCTCTCCTCCATTCCTCCCTCTCCTCTTTTCGCCCCTCTCCTCCATTCCTCCCTCTCCTCTTTTCGCCCCTCTCCTCCATTCCTCCCTCTCCTCTTTTCGCCCCTCTCCTCCATTCCGCCCTCTCCTCTTTTCGCCCCTCTCCTCCATTCCTCCCTCTCCTCTTTTCGCCCCTCTCTTCCACTCCTCTCTCTCCTCTTTTCGCCACTCTCCTCAATTCCTCCCTCTCCTCTTTCCGCCCCTCTCCTCCATTCATCCCTCTCCTCTTTCCGCCCCTCTCCTCCATTCCTCCCTCTCCTCTTTCCGCCCCTCTCCTCCATTCCTCCCTCTCCTCTTTCCGCCCCTCTCCTCCATTCCTCCCTCTCCTCTTTCCGTCCCTCTCCTCCATTCCTCCCTCTCCTCCCTGTTGTTGTAAAACACTTTTGTCATTCTTCGTGGATGACTTATTTCAGTTTCAATAATTAATTTCAATGTTTTTATTTAGCGTACGTAACTGGTGCGTAACTGGTGCGTAACTGGTACGTAACTGGCACGTAACTGGTGCGATATTTAACTCTGGTTGTCACTGAACAGTTGACAGATGACGCGCTGGACGCATCCGACGTGTCCCGTCTCAGGGAGACAGACTGTTTACCTTTGTAGGAGAATCAACTCGTTTCTGTCACTCAGCGTCATTCGAAGGACACAACCCCTTCACTGGCAGTGTCCTCGCCGTGGCTGGGCGGCCGGACACAACCCCTTCACTGTCCTCGCCGTGGCTGGGCGGCCGGACAGGAAGTGTCGTACTTACGCGAGTCCTAACGGATGTGTACATACGGCATCGTCCGACCAAAACTGGCGCCGGTTGGTTCATTGTTAGTCCGCCAGATGCTGGCTGGTTCGCGGCAAGTGAGCCAGGTGTTAGATGATAGTACAATCAATCGATCAATCAATCAATCAATCAATCAATCAATCAATCAATCAATCAATTCGATCGATCGATCAATCAATCAATCAATCAATACCATTTTGAAGCTAGTAATTAAACAAATTAAGCATGACAATTACGCATCTCCCTAGGTGCGTTTCGCGCCTTCGGCGTTCGTATTGTCCACCCCACCACTTCACATTGTCCACCCGACCACGTCGCATTGTCCACCCCACCACGTCGCATTGTCCACCCCACCACTTCACATTGTCCACCCGACCACGTCGCATTGTCCACCCCACCACGTCGCATTGTCCACCCCACCACTTCACATTGTCCACCCCACCACGTCGCATTGTCCACCCCACCACTTCACATTGTCCACCCCACCACGTCGCATTGTCCACCCGACCACGTCGTATTGTCCACCCCACCACGTCGCATTGTCCACCCTACCACGTCGCATTGTCCACCCCACCACGTCGCATTGTCCACCCCACCACGTCGCATTGTCCACCCCACCACGTCGCATTGTCCACCCCACCACGTCGCATTGTCCACCCCACCACGTCGCATTGTCCACCCGACCACGTCGTATTGTCCACCCCACCACGTCGAACATTATTTTACCCAGGCGAAACACTGGTTAAATGGTCAAAAATGTCTTTTATACAATGGGTGACTCCCATGACAACCACAATTATTGTTATTAGCATAGATGTTGATCTAAGTTTATCCACATGTTTTCACTTGCTACTCAAGCTACACAGTTGATATTACTGTATTACTATAACCAATGTAGTCGCCATAAAGATACTTACAGAAGCTTGTGTCATAAGTCGTATTGCTAGTATATATGATTGGTTTATATGCAGCGGAATAATAACATGTGTTATTTTTGTTTATCCGCACTCACCTTGTAAGACTGCCGTCCGATGTTATTACTACAAAGGACCAACCGTACAATTAACTGATTGACGAGAAGTCATCTAAATATATTTAGTTTGCCACACCACAGTTGATAAGTTGCATAATTTTGGTCGCCGTGTAAGATGGACATCATCTTCTTGCGGAAGGCGACATTATGGCCACACCTGCCCGATTTACGGCCGCTCATAAATCGTATCTTTGTGTCACTGTAAACCGATACACACCAGGCAGACGTAGCCATACCTCTCAGCGTCACCAATCTTACTGGGTTTACCAACCATGCAAAAACACGCAGGCACGCACGCACGTACGCACGGACGCACGCACGCACGCACGCACGCATGCACGCACGCACGCACGCACGCACTGCTTGTGTCCCAATGTCGTTTCGCGTCATCCAACCACGTGGTTATGTCTACAAGGTGGCTAAGATAATGTACAATATATTAATATGTTACTTAGGGTATAATACATTGTTTGTTGATGTCACGAGAGTGTTACCAGACAGATAACATCACGAGTGCCGCAGTTACGAGTGATGTCACGAGAGTGTTACCAGACAGATAACACCACGAGTGTCGCAGGTACGAGTGATGTTATATGGCTGGTGTTATTCGAGTGACATCAACAAACAATATGTTATTCCCGTTATATAACGGTTAATTAACACATGAGCATACTTTTTCATTTACTTCATTTGTAATACACTGCTGGGCCGCTTTCACGAAGTATTCTTACCGTTCGAAGAAACTGATGCGGACGTTTGACGCAAATTTTGCAAATCACAACAATCACAGAAAACACGGAAAGCGTTCAAACAATCGCGTGTCTGCCAACGGCGTACTCGGTCGCATTCGAAATTATTCAAACGTCAGATGGATTCTTAGAACGATGCTGCCGTCATCGGGGTTGATATATCACGTTAATATGCTCTAGACCAATCAGGTAGTCTTATTACCATGATATACCTATCCAAGTAATGCACGGCAGCCTCGTTCTGAGAATCCTATGTTAAACATAAGTTGGTGACGTCAAGTGGATATCAGCACAGCTAATCGTTGTATTACATATAATATGATGTGCTTCCGAATAACGATATATTCAGCAATGCACGCTGTTTGTGCCAATGTTTTACGTCAGGGCCGCCGTTATGACAGAGCGACCTTCGAATATGCGATGAAACACCGCCACTGGACTTGAATGACCACCCGCGAGCAAAGTCGACGTCCTGCGATACCACCGTCGATTGATCAGCTGTTTGCCCGGAGTCATCGCTCGAGCGGCCCCTACCACGACTTCCTTCCCCGTGCGCCGGCGAGCGTGGACGTCCTTCCTTCCTTCCCCGAGCGTGGACGTCCTTCCTTCCTTCCCCGAGCGTGGACGTCCTTCCTTCCTTCCCCGAGCGTGGACGTCCTTCCTTCTTTCCCCGAGCGTGGACGTCCGGAGTAAATCAGCGACGACGGACACCGGACAAATTCACAAATAACCGAGCGCGGAAATGAATAGCATTTATGGATTTGCATCTGAGTGCTGCCGCATCGTCAAGTATCGTCACGCGTGGCTGCCCCTTCGATTGCCCGTCACGCGTGGCTGCCCCTTCGATTGCCCGTCTCGCATGTTCTACGCAGAGTCGACGGAGCGCGCGGCTACAGCGACTGCACATGACGAATCGCCGACACTAAACGAACTCAGAATTCCTGTTTCCGGCGTGTGGAGCATGCGTAATGTCCGTGCGCACGTGACTGGTTAAGTGATGTTGATGCAGCCGTTGTAACTGTCTCTGCCGCTGACATTATTAAACATATATTATTTGCTCTTATTATATTTACGTAGTGGTAATTTCATTGTAGCGGTAGCGGTAGCGGTAGCTGTAGTGGTAGTGGTAGCGGTAGCTGTAGCGGTAGTAGTAGTAGTAGTAGTGTGTGTGTGTGTGTGTGTGTGTGTGTGTGTGTGTGTGTGTGTGTGTGTGTGTGCGTGCGTGCGTGCGTGCGTGCTTGCGTGCGTGCGTGCGTGCGTGCGTGCGTGCGTGTGTGTGTTCCGGGTCTCTCGCAGACTCTCTTAAATTCACTTGCAAAAAGACGACGCGAAGTGGCACGCGTGGACTACCCAATAACGCGTCATCAAAACAAGTCGTTCACTTAACAGCGGTGCTTAGCCGAGGATGCGTGACTGTCGCTGTGAGGCGTCGAGATTGACATGCGGAAGTCGGCTCAAGTAGCTATGGTAATGCGCCATCATAGCTTGGCGTGCGGAATCGATCACGGTGAAATGACGGCCGCTGAACAGAACAGCCGGTAAGCGACGTGTTCAGGTGAAACATTTGTGTAAGTTGTTGGTGCAGCAAAATTATATCTGCCGCTCTATATATTATATATATATATATATATATATATATATATATATATATATATATATATATATATATAATATATATATATATATATATATATATATATATATATATATATATATATATATATATATATAGAGAGAGAGAGAGAGAGAGAGAGAGAGATAGATAGATTAGAGGAGAGAGAGAGAGAGAGAGAGAGAGAGAGAGAGAGAGAGAGAGAGAGAGAGAGAGAGAGAGAGAGAGAGAGAGAGAGAGAGAGAGAGAGAGAGAGAGAGAGAGAGAGATATATATATATATATATATATATATATATATATATATATATATATATATATATATATATATATATATATATATATATATATATATATATCACAACCATATATATCACAAGCATGGTATGAATACAAGTCTAGGCATTCCAACCTCACGGACATGATAGGATTGCAAGTCTAAGCATTCTAACATCACAGGCATAGTATGGCTACAAGTCTAGGCATTCCAACCTAATGGACATGATAGGACTGCAAGTCTAAGCATTCTAACATCACAGGCATAGTATGTCTACAAGTCTAGGTATTCCAACCTCACGGACATGATAGGACACATTTCAAGGCAAACCAGCCTCACGTGGCTGGTAGGACTGCAACTCTAGGCATACCAACCTCACAGTCATGTTAGGACTACAAGTCTAGGCATTCCAACGAGACAGACATGGTAGAACTGCAAGTCTAAGCATTCCAACCTCACAACATCATGGGCATGGCAGGGGTTCTAACCAAACCAGCTTCACGTGGTTGGTAGGACTGCAGCTCTAGTCATATCAAACACACCGGCATGGTAGGACTGCATGTTTAGGCATTCCATCCTCTCGGCATGGTAGGACTGCATGTCTAGGCATTCCAACCTCATAGGCATGGTAGGACTGCACGTCTAGGCATTCCAACCTCACAGGCATGATAGGACTGCCGTTCTACGCAAATCAGCGTCACGGGCTTGGTAGGACTGCACGTCTAGGCATTCCAACCTCACAGGCATGAAAGGACTGCAGTTCTACGCAAATCAGCGTCACGGGCTTGGTAGGACTGCATGTCTAGGCATTCCAACCTCACATACATGAAAGGACTGCAGTTCTACGCAAATCAGCGTCACCGGCTTAGCATGATTGCAAGTCTAGGCATTCCAAGCTCACAGGCATGATAGGACTGCACGTCTAGGCATTCCAACCTCACAGGCATGATAGGACTGCCGTTCTACGCAAACCAGCGTCGTCTATAGATCTAGACATTGCAACATCACGGGTATGACAGGACTGCAAATATAAGCATTCCAACCTCACGGACATGTTATGAATATTAGATCTAGACAACCTCACGCGAATGATAGGATTACAGATCTAAAAAAAAATTTGTTGGCTCACACACACACAAGCGCATACGCACATGCACAAACACAGACAAAAGCACAACGCGCACACAAACACACACACACACACACACACACACACACACACACACACACACACACACACACACACACACACACACACACACACACACACACACACACACACAATATATATATATATATATATATATATATATATATATATATATATATATATATATATATATATATATATATATATATATATATATATATATATGCTCATGTGATGTGTGCATTGGGTACATTTTTATATGTAAATGGACTGGGCAAAAATAAATGTATAACATAATTGACACCATAGACATGACGCAGTGTGCTGGTGTATACTATAAAATTACAAATTTATTATTTCTTTGAAACAATATCATAAGCGTCGACATAGACGCGTACATGTTAGTATTAAAAACGACGTAGTTGCCATAGGATAGCACGTCATAAACCTTGCACATTTCTCGCCGACGCTGATTTATGCGTGAGCACAGGCTCTGTAGCGACGCACAGACATAACGTAATCACACAACCAACAAAGACAATATGAGTCAGTCTAGTACAATTAAAATGTACATTTTCATTTCTCTTTACACAAAATTCCACAAGAGAAATCGCGTACTATACAATAGACTAGAGTCACCACGAAATGTGTGCTGATGTCGACAAATAATTGGTATATTATTAACACTATATTCTCATCATTTCTCTTGCATATTTGCTTCGTTATCACCGTTGCATTACCATCTCGTATATATTTTGGGCCATATCATTTGTTGACATGTTTATTTAATTGATCAAAGCTACACTGGTAGCAGTAAATATAAAATATAAGCTATTTAATCATCAGCATTTAAAAATACTTTATAAATGTTTAATTAACATTTACCAACAGTGCTGATTTAACAACACAAACTTAACGAACACATGTTGGCATTATATTAAACATGATATTTTATATCGCGGTACAATCTTGCTTTCACAGGTAGATTTGCATTCACGCTTTTATAAGGCATATTACACAAAGTGTACAGAGATAATTACTGGAACATTTTAACTTGTGTGTGACTGTCATGGCTTCCAGTACAGCTTGTGGGTGACTGTCATGGCTTCCAGTACAACCTTAGGGTGACTGTCATGGCTTCCAGTACAGCCTGTGGGTGACTGTCATGGCTTCCAGTACAGCCTGTGGGTGACTGTCATGGCTTCCAGTACAGCCTGTGGGTGACTGTCATGGCTTCCAGTACAGCCTGTGGGTGACTGTCATGGCTTCCAGTACAGCCTTAAATAGCTACGTTGAACCCGTACATAGACAGTACAGGAGTCGGAGACAACAGTTCATTGACGACTGAGTGTCAAATTGTACATTTCCTTTGGAAGATCAAAGTTACAGCTAATTACCCTGCGCACGAAGCCCCGTCTAGTTCACCCCGTCACCACCACTTGGACTGCGACTGCATCAGGTGGTTGTAGGCGGGCAGCGAGCTCAGTGTGTTCACTGTTCCATACGTGGCGACGGAGCCGGAGCTGTACGCCGGGTTCACAGTTATGCTCGCGTTGAGCGGCGGTCCACCCACGTGACCGAAAGAGCCGGCGTTCGCGGCCGCCATGTTGGACATGCACGTGAGATTCGGCCCCATGCTGGACTGCAGCGGCGGAAGTGACGTAATATGGTTGAGCTGTGGCGGTACGGCGTTCAGTGAGTTCATGCCGCCGTAGTTCTGGTTGAGTCCACACATACTGTCGCCGTGCATGACGCCCAGCTCCTGCGGAGACTTCATCAGGGACGGCATGTACGACTGGCAGGGCTTGCCGTCTCGGACCAGCACAGGTACGGCGACCCGGCGGGGAGACGGCAGCGGGGCGATGTCCAAGCCCTTCTCCTGACGCGCCTTCTTCAGCTTGTAGCGGTGGTTCTGGAACCAGATCTTCACCTGCGTCGGAGTCAGTCGCAGGATGCTCGCCAGGTGTTCGCGCTCCGGTGCCGACAGGTAGCGCTGCTGTCGGAAGCGCTGCTCGAGTTCGTAAGTTTGCGCCTTCGAGAAGAGCACGCGTCGCTTCTTCTTCTTCGGCGCGCCCTCTAGCGAGATATCCGTCGTGTGCTGCGACAGGTGTTCCACCTGGCAATCACTTGCCGTACTCTCGCGCTCCGACTCTGAGTCGTCGGCCGTGGATGCGCTCATGGTGTGTCTGATGGCGTCCTGAGGCGTCAACACGCCCGGCACTTGCTTCAGCTCGTGGAAGGTCGCGTGTTGTTGCTGATGCTGCTGTTGTTGTTGTTGTTGCTGCTGCTGCTGATGCTGCTGATGTTGCTGATGCTGCTGTTGCTGCTGCTGCTGCTGCTGCTGTTGTTGTCGTTGCGTTTGACCGCTAGGTGACTCTCCAACGCCAGGTGACGTTTCACAGTTCGAAGGAAGACGAGATAGCGCTGCAAGAGAAGTATATGACGAGTTACAACTGATTTGTAATTGTGTAACACGAGTCACAACAACACATAATTTCATAATCTAGCTATTTCGAAGCAGAAGCGATAAGAAACGTAATGATCTTTCTAATAGTTATAATTATTGCGTTCCAACTTGTCACCCGCATCCCTGGTTTTGTGTTTATAAATCGAGTGCGCGCGATTCATGTGACCGCTTTAGGACGAAGACACAGCAGATCGGTCGGCCGTCAGCTACGGCTGTTCTTGCGTGTTATGTATGACAGGTGAGTGACGTGTTATGTATGACAGGTGAGTGACGTGTTATGTATGACAGGTGAGTGACGTGTTATGTATGACAAGTGAGTGACGTGTTATGTATGAGAGGTGAGTGACGTGTTATGTATGAGAGGTGAGTGACGTGTTATGTATGACAGGTGAGTGACGTGACTAACACATATACGTGCTAAGTACACCGTAAGCGGACGTTTGTGCTTTAGCCACTTATAATTCAATATAATATTATGTATTCTTTTGTTTATTTTTGACTTTTGTTTCTAATATCGGTTACAAGGTGTGTACATGTGCTGTGATCTCATCACACGCTGTGGTCAAACATACGATAAACATAACTTGTGAAATTTATTTTGAGGTGTTATTTTGTTAAGTTCAGAATCACAATCACTATGTAAACGCGATCATTGTTATCATATTTCCCAAGTCCAATCATGAATTGTGTAAATGTAAAGAATTATTTATATTTCCATAACATGTAACTGTATGTGTGTGATTCGTGTGCATTGTCTAATATTTCACAAGGTTGTTTTTGTGGACGTTTTATTCAATAGCCGCATCACTTCCGACGACTCGATGCATAAACCAACTTCCGCGATACAAGCGACCAATCAGATGTATATATCACTCGCTCCACGCGGGAGGACTTGATGAAACGTTCACCAAGGCTCAATCTACCACACCTGTCTTCTATGACCATCTGACAATTGAAACCATCGGCCAAATATACGTCGATGGGTGTCGTCAATTCGTGCTGTCCTTTCTAAACACGTCTATGTTTCAACATTTGTCTTGGAAGGTAACAATGTTCTATAGCTGGTTATTCTCTGGTTATATATGGTTATCCTCTCATAGTTATAATAATTATAATAATAATAAAATGTATAATAATAATAATAAAGATGATGCAGTAAAACGTGACGATACCGACGACGACAGAAGCAATAACAATAACGACGATGACGACGGTGTGTGTGTGGGGGGACATACGTGCGTGCGTGCTTGCGTGCGTGCATACGTGCGTACGTGCTTGCGTGCGTACGTGCGTACGTGCGTGCGAACGCGTATTATGAGGTTTACGATTTATGATTTATAAAATCGGACCTTGGTCTAATCGAGCTCGAATATTATTTAAGTAGTCTTGCTTACAAACACACACACACACACACACACACACACACACACACACACACACACACACACACACACACACACACACACACACACACACACACACACACACACACACACACACACACACACACACACACACACACACACACACACACACACACACACACACACACACACACACACACACACACACACACACACACACACACACACACACACACACACACACACACACACACACACACACACACACACACACACACACACACACACACACACACACACACACACACACACACACACACACACACACACACACACACACATTTCTTTATTTAAAGTATTATTATCGACGAGTTCTTTCAGGAAGAACATACCTATCCTATAGTCGTACGAACGGTCCACGTCCCTTTAAAATGTAAAAAAAAACTGCCAAAGTAAGCATTCCCCCAAATATTGTGCATTTACACCATGTATTATTATCGACGAGTTCTTTCAGGAAGAACATACCTATCCTATAGTCGTACGAACGGTCCACGTCCCTTTAAAATGTAAAAAAAAACTGCCAAAGTAAGCATTCCCCCAAATATTGTGCATTTACACCATGTGGTGATTGTTGTTACACCATGTACCAAGGTGTAGTGATTGTTGTTACACCATGTACCAAGGTGTGATGGTTGTTGTTACACCATGTACAAAGGTGTGGTGGTTGTTGTTACACCGTGTACCAAGGTGTGGTGGTTGTTGTTACACCATGTACCAAGGTGTGGTGGTTGTTGTTACACCATGTACCAAGGTGTGGTGGTTGTTGTTACACCATGTACCAAGGTGTGGTGGTTGTAGTTACACCATGTACCAAGGTGTGGTGGTTGTTGTTACACCATGTACCAAAGTGTGGTGGTTGTTGTTACATCATGTATCAACGTGTAGTGGTTGTTACATCATGTACCAAGGTGTGGTGGTTGTTGTTACAAT